>PRKT01000044.1:206265-309684 GCA_003671525.1 Saccostrea glomerata | reverse complement strand
ATACGATGTCCATACGCTGGCATTGCGAGGGCTTCACGTGGTCGTGTTGACTTCATGAAACAATCGGGCTGGTTCTTGTTTCCTTCGCATTGTCTTCGTGAGACGCTAAATGCCCGATGACACCGATGATCACAGGAAGTAAAGACGAAGATGACACGATTTGACAAGATGCCCTCACGATGGCCTTACGAAGTGCAAAATGGACACACGAATTTAACACCTTCGCAATGTGTTCGGCCAATTTTTTGACAGCCAAAGATTTTGTTACCACTCACGAAGTTGCTGCCGAAGTCTTAGAAACTCCACCGGCGCTCTGAATACGATGGCTTAAGAAACCGTCACGAATGGCCCGATGTGTTTACGATCAGAGCCGAATTTAAACATTTCCTTTATCGTGTGGCCATCTTTGCTCAATTTCGGGACAGTGTGACGCCAGCATTATTAACCAACATGTGACTCAAAATTCCGGTAGATCTGGTACGGATCAAAAAATTAAATTAACGTAATACATTAAAAAAAGGACTTTCATTGTTAAGATATTCAACTTTTTCTCAAACTGTGAATTGGCGACTTTATATTTAGTTATCTTTCATTTACTAAATCAATCCATCCAAATGCTTATTGCGTTTTTAATATGTCCTGTAACGCCACAAACTTTGAACAAATCATTGAATATTACTGCAAAGAAGTTTTCCATGATTTACAAAAACACTTTACAGTTATACACTAACAGCACTTTACATGCTCAAATAAGACGTAATGAGTCAGCCATTTTTTGTCATGTCATCTTCATACTAATGTCATTTTCACATCAAGATATGATATATAATTTTACATAAACTGTTTATAGGAATTGCGCTGGATTTCATTTTACATGCCAAATTGTATTCGGATATTAATTGAGTACGTGTATACATATGCACGGGGATAACCCATTGTATACTGTCAAACTTTCGATTTAACCTGTAGTATAAAAGTCGTCAAAGCGAGTTTTATTAAAGTTGAAATTCTTCTTGAACACCTGTGATATATCATCATTCTGCTAGATGTGTCCTTTCAAATTGCCTTTTGCAAAAATATGATGGAGATCAATGTCCATATTTATATTTGGTCCATGAGAAACTAAGTTAACGTATGACACGAATTATTTAGAATAAAACATATGCATTTGGAGACAACGAACATCATCCAAAAACAAAAGTCTAAGTTAACGTATGACACGAATTATTTAGAATAAAACATATGCATTTGGAGACAACGAACATCATCCAAAAACAAAAGTCCATAAAACGATACAAAATAGGAGTAGAGCAATACGGACTTTCAAAACATCAGAGGTGGGTACAAGTGCCATGGAGGAGTGAGTATCCCCTCCGACCGCCCACACCCGCCGTGTGCCCCTCGTCATGACCGGGAAATAGATATTTATGAAATGTCTGAATAAGGGCTATTCGGTAAAGATCAAGTTTTTGATTGTTTATTTTTTTCTGATTATGGGATGAGTTAACATTAAGTCACAATATAAATACATAATTTATGTATTCATAGTTATACAAAAGAGAAAAGCAAGATTTATTTACAATTAAGATTTTCCTGAAAAATAAATAAATATCCTTAAGTACCCAGATAGTAACTGCGTTCAAAAGTTACGAAGGGAAAGTTATTTAAATTTGTGCTTTTCCGCAATGATGTATACTTTTAAAACAAATGACTTATATAAGTAGGGCAAGTAGATCATAGCAAAGTTTCCTGTATATAAGTCTACAATGAATATTTCTAATTGCAAATTTAAAAAAAAAATTTGATTCTCACGAGTACAGTGAAGATTTGTTACATTTATCTGCTAATTATGAAATACTCCTTTGTTTTTATTGTGCTTTCAAAAACATTTTTTCTACCTTTAGGGAGTACAATAGGCATTTGTTCGAAAACATCTACTGGGTAAGTGTTTTAAGTAGAAATGTGTTCATCAAGTTTTTTTGAATTATTATGTAAATTCTAATGATTAGCTCATGCATTATGATTATCCCTGGTAACATAAAGCCTAAAGGGACACAATAATTAAAACACTACACTTTGTATTTGGGTGAAAAGATCTTTTAAAATTTTAAAATTGTTGAACAAGGCGAGCAAAGTGCCTATTGTGCAACAATTATGAAGAGCAAAAAGGAAATTCTTAATTATAACAAAATTTCTTCGATATTTCACCTATCATTTAAGTTTTTAAAAATGTTTTTAAAATGTTTTTCAAATGTTAAATCTCTGCAGTTTGCAAAAATTTCACAAAGACTGAAATAAGTTGCCTATGAAATAGCTCGCATGAAGGAGGACATATACGGATCATTTTCTCATAATTGAACAAATATTTTCGATATAAGTTGGTGTTTGTTCTTTTTTTTTCAAAGAGAAGTACCTAAAAGTTTGCATAGAAAAATATACCTTTTTGGTTTACAAAGATATGGAGCAAAGATCCACTGTACCTTAAATGTATATTTTTATGACAAAATATCCGCATTTTTCCGAAAAATACGCGGAAGTATAAATAAGTCAAGGAAATTACAGGGTATCACAAACCTGATTTAATTGTCGCAATTCATCAGGAGCTGTGTAGCGTGTTAGCGTGTAAGTCTATAAAAGATTTTCAAAAAGCGTGTTAGTCTCGAATACTGTATGATACTCAGGAATTTTATTGCTAGAATTTAATATATCTGAAGCTTCAGCTAGGGCTGTTATAATATAATAGGCATTCCGCACGCCGACCGAGTTCACCTATCGTCTTAGTTAAATTCTTGAAATTCTCGATTTCACACATAGGTTTATATCAAATTGCAAATGTCAAGTCCTAAATGAAAAAAAAAATTGGCTGGACATTAGTACGAGGTTTGCATGATATTACATACAACAATTAATTTCTCATGACATTGACAACGAAAATGGTCCCAATATTAACATAATTTTTGTTTGTCCGTTTGTTGATTTTTTTTGTCAGAACAGAGATATCAATTATAATGGAGGGATGTAATATATGTCTATGGTTATAACATTTTCTTGTTCTACAAGGGCATCTTATCCCCTCTGTTCTCTACTCCCTATATATATATAAAGTCGTTTATTCTGTATGAAGAGTAAAGAACAAAGCGGATAAGATGTCCCTATGCTTGCTCTGAAGTGCAGCTGAATTTAATTGCAAAAGCGTAATAATATATTTAGTAATACATGTACCTGATAAGGGATTCGAATTAAAGTACTATAGTCATTATTTCACGGACAAAAATTGTATGCATTGTCCTTTTTTTTGCTACAGAGAACCACTGAAATGCTGTGCAAACTTCCGCAAAGTCGGTAAAACTTGTGAAGGTATGATTTTGATGATCTTTATTAGAATGTTGATAAAACCAAAATTATTTTTATACCATGGCAGTTTTGTATTTACAAATTAATATATAATTTTTTTCATACTACGTGATTGCCATTATTTAGTTAAAATATTTTCTTTATAAGTATTACAATTTAAAAACCAGTAGATCTATCTTGTTTAAAGAATGTTGGCCAGGAACATATGGTAATAACTGTACGCAATGTCCTATTGGGTTTTATGGAAGATTCTGCGGGATGTCCTGTCATAACTGCACACCATGTGACCCAGTAACAGGATGTACAGAAAGTATGAAATTTCGTCTTTTTAACTGCAACAAATTAATCTACAATTTTCGAGGTCTTAACGAAACTAAAATAAAAGATGAGCACACAAAACATGATAAAATTTTATTTTCAATCCTCTAATTTAATTTTCCAATCTTAGGTATGATAACGAAAACAGATATTATACAGTTAAAGCACATAGATATCATTAAGAAAGTAGGCATTTGTTTTAATCCAAACCAACATAAAACAAATAGCTACTTCTTGGTGTAATAATTTGATGCTTAAAGTAATACACGCTATAAGGTGTGCCAGTTTAAATACGATTGGAAATATACCGGTATATTTCATTTACCAATAAAAGTAATGGAAATACTGTAAAATACACCATTAAAATTGTACGCGTCATAAAGTTATCAAATTATAATTATATGTAATCCTGCCAGGAGAGATAATGGCTTTTTTAAATAAATCCATCACATGACGCCGTCGTTACTTTTAGACTGATAAACAAACATGGCGTCAAGAAAATGAGTTAGGTCGATTGACATACAACTCACTTGACGTGATGGCAAGGGTCTTGCTCTTAATGATTCTTATCTTTGAATGTAATCAGTATCAACCATCTACATGTTATGACGCATATTAACTTTTTATTAATAATTGTTGTCAAAATGCAGCATACCTCGTTGTCTATGATTCCCCGTTGACATGCGTGTCTATATATAGGCCTACTGTTTACGCACTTCATCAATATTCATGAAAAGACTGAATTCTTAATAGCCAGATATTGCTTAATTGTTATGTTATTACAACGACTTCTATAGTAATTTTTGTGGAAAATATCATTTTTTCATTACACTTCATGTGTTTCAAATTATTTAATCATTTTGTTTCGCACAAACTTTGGCGTTCATCTAGGGTGTAGTACTTTAAATATTATAACAAATATAATCTCAAATACTTTTTGCTCAAGTTTATTTAATGTAAAACGTTTACTATTCGTAACATTCGCGAAGCTGTTTATTAAAAAAAGTTGTGTTATATCTTATAATATTTACATTTGCAAATGTTTTCCTTTATATAACACTACTGAAAGCAAGCGTTTTTATAACTGTATAAATACAGGTACGGGGTCAAGAGGTCAACGATGTGCGTTTGGATAAACGTTCGACGTAATTTCTCTGTGACGTCATAAAGGGTCGACGCGCGTTTAGAGGATTACATACATACCGTTGGGTTTGAAAAATAACGCATTTCACACGTTAAAAGTAACAATCAGGCAAATTTAAAGTATGAACAAGTCACAAATGTAAATATAAGTTATAAGGTATCATTTTTTTAGTTTTATTGAGATGTAAATCGGGTTGGCACATGATCAATCTAGCATAAAGCCCTTCGGGCTTTATGGGATTTGATCACGTGACCAACCCGTTTTACATCTCAATAAAACTAAAAAAATGATACCTTATTTCTTAAACATAGGTTGAATAAGCTTCATTTCTTATAAATTAATTTCCGTGTAGACGATAAGTAATTTTTTTTTTTCAAAAATGGCTTGAGAATGAGCATCTTTCAAAAATAACGTCAAGCGGAGTGGTGCATTTTTGTCGTATAATAACTCATTGTGACGTATTCAATTCTAATCAAATGGCTTGTTACAGCTAAAATAAAATTAATTCTATTTAAAGAAATATATCTATGCTGTTATATGGTCACAAATCCGTAAATAAAAGCCAGATGCAATATATTAAACACCATAATAGTTATGTAAATGATTGGACAGGTTATTAATATGTAATATTTTTATACATTTTTATCAAAACTGTATCATTCTTGATTCCAAATCACAGTAACATGTATTTTTTAGCTGTGTAATACATGTATCTATTAACATAAATAAAGTAATGGTTTGGTTTTCTTTCATATTTTTGTACTTATGAATAGAATTGTCTGGTAGCCATGGAAATGAACATGTTAATAATTGGTTGACTATAACGATATCAGTGTCAGCTGGGATCTGCGGCGTTGGATTTACAGTTTTAATGTTTACTTACTGTAAACATAGGTTGGTTTTTACAATTAACTTATCTTTAAGAGCAATGCTAAACATTAGAATACATAATGATTACAAAACTTATTTTAAAGAGATTTTTAAAATTTCATTTTGTTCTCTTTTGAAAGAAAGGCACAAATAAGATTTTCAAAAAGTAGTGACAACTTTATACAAAAGGTAGTGTTAACGTTATACAATTTATGTCTCCAAATGCTCGGCAGGCTCACCGCAGCTAGTTTTTGCTAAGTTTGCTAAAGATGAACTCAAACACATTAACAGAGATGAATAATGTCATTTATTTAAATGACGATATAAAGAAAATACTTTATACAAAAGAATGGGGATCAGACTCACAAGCACTGAATGGAATTACGTAAAATATGAAAAATGTCTGATCCCCCAAAAAATGACTAGAAAAAATTCCTATAAAACAATAAGATAAAACATTTTAAGAAACATATAGCAAAAAGATGGCACATCAAAACAAAAGGGGGTGACACATCAAAAACCGTTAATACATTTTATCAAAATGCAATGGGTAGGATTGCAGGGGCGGTGGCGGGTCTTCAAAATATACGTGGTTCCAAAATTACTGTGGACAGCGCGGGAATAAAAATACAAGTGGTCCGCTTAGCTGGCCACGTGATACTAGCCCGCTAATCATTGGCTGGAAATTCGCATACCACCGGCGTAAAATCCCAGCCCGCAAAATCTATTACATAAACCATTACACCCATGCACATACAACGTATTTAATACACAAACAACGCATTTAATACATAAATTCAATTATAATCATAATTGCTGTTTTATGTCTCCAAATGCTCGGCAGGCTCACCGCAGCTAGTTTTTGCTAAGTTTGCTAAAGATGAACTCAAACACATTAACAGAGATGAATAATGTCATTTATTTAAATGACGATATAAAGAAAATACTTTATACAAAAGAATGGGGATCAGACTCACAAGCACTGAATGGAATTACGTAAAATATGAAAAATGTCTGATCCCCCAAAAAATGACTAGAAAAAATTCCTATAAAACAATAAGATAAAACATTTTAAGAAACATATAGCAAAAAGATGGCACATCAAAACAAAAGGGGGTGACACATCAAAAACCGTTAATACATTTTATCAAAATGCAATGGGTAGGATTGCAGGGGCGGTGGCGGGTCTTCAAAATATACGTGGTTCCAAAATTACTGTGGACAGCGCGGGAATAAAAATACAAGTGGTCCGCTTAGCTGGCCACGTGATACTAGCCCGCTAATCATTGGCTGGAAATTCGCATACCACCGGCGTAAAATCCCAGCCCGCAAAATCTATTACATAAACCATTACACCCATGCACATACAACGTATTTAATACACAAACAACGCATTTAATACATAAATTCAATTATAATCATAATTGCTGTTTTATGTCTCCAAATGCTCGGCAGGCTCACCGCAGCTAGTTTTTGCTAAGTTTGCTAAAGATGAACTCAAACACATTAACAGAGATGAATAATGTCATTTATTTAAATGACGATATAAAGAAAATACTTTATACAAAAGAATGGGGATCAGACTCACAAGCACTGAATGGAATTACGTAAAATATGAAAAATGTCTGATCCCCCAAAAAATGACTAGAAAAAATTCCTATAAAACAATAAGATAAAACATTTTAAGAAACATATAGCAAAAAGATGGCACATCAAAACAAAAGGGGGTGACACATCAAAAACCGTTAATACATTTTATCAAAATGCAATGGGTAGGATTGCAGGGGCGGTGGCGGGTCTTCAAAATATACGTGGTTCCAAAATTACTGTGGACAGCGCGGGAATAAAAATACAAGTGGTCCGCTTAGCTGGCCACGTGATACTAGCCCGCTAATCATTGGCTGGAAATTCGCATACCACCGGCGTAAAATCCCAGCCCGCAAAATCTATTACATAAACCATTACACCCATGCACATACAACGTATTTAATACACAAACAACGCATTTAATACATAAATTCAATTATAATCATAATTGCTGATTTATGTCTCCAAATGCTCGGCAGGCTCACCGCAGCTAGTTTTTGCTAAGTTTGCTAAAGATGAACTCAAACACATTAACAGAGATGAATAATGTCATTTATTTAAATGACGATATAAAGAAAATACTTTATACAAAAGAATGGGGATCAGACTCACAAGCACTGAATGGAATTACGTAAAATATGAAAAATGTCTGATCCCCCAAAAAATGACTAGAAAAAATTCCTATAAAACAATAAGATAAAACATTTTAAGAAACATATAGCAAAAAGATGGCACATCAAAACAAAAGGGGCCACAAGATGTGATATGCTTGCTATTCGCATCCGAGCCATCCAAGGTGAGCCTGCACACACACACAAAAAAAAAAGGTATTGAACAATATGCAAAAGAAAACAACAAACATTCCAACAGTCTCTAGTCTATAATATAAACACTTGCTATGCTATCTACTTCTAATAGAAAGACAGCAGTTAATCACTGTACTGTCCAGCTGAAACTTGCAAAATTAATTCTCATCGTATTCCATCGGCAGCGTTTTAGCACTGGACTGCTTATCTATGCCTAATAAAAACATTGCAAATAACGAATATTGTCATATGAGCCAGCAAGCAGGAGAGGTAAAATAAGGGTACTAATAAGTAGATAACAGCAGTTAATCACTGACCAGCCAATGACAGCAGTAAATCACTAACCTGTCTCAACCATAGAGCTGCACAATGTTTAATTGTTTATAATTCCGCTTAACGTGCATCGCGCGAAGAAGATATAAAGCAGCAGTTAAATCACTGACCTGCATGTTAAACCATATTAAATTTCAAATGACTTTATCCTGATATACCTATGTAAAGCATTTGAATTCCAGCGACCCAAATGTTGAATGCAGCTTTCTGAATATCCTAATTGCGCTGCATGAGTAGCTGCACCTATACGAAAACTATGACCTTTAAAACGTTTGGGATCAAAACCTGCAAAGGATATTGCTTTTGAAAGCTGAGAGCTGACAAACGAGTAAGTAACTGGGGTGCCGTCTACAAATTGAAAAAATGGACCTGATGAATGGGATGATTTTTTGCAATACTCATGCATGG
This sequence comes from Saccostrea glomerata, assembly GCA_003671525.1. Lineage (NCBI taxonomy): Eukaryota > Metazoa > Mollusca > Bivalvia > Ostreida > Ostreidae > Saccostrea > Saccostrea glomerata. The sequence goes on along the minus strand of PRKT01000044.1, from coordinate 300,864 downwards.
CTTGAACAGGACAGAATTCACCCGAACCTCCCTGAATAGAAACAATTAAAGGATCATTTTTCTTTTGTGTTTTGTGGTGACGAATGACAATTTGAACACTGTGTGGCAGGTTCCCATCACCATGAAATGTAACGTCCTGTACTTGCAAAACACGATCTCTGTCAGCTACTGACTTTACAACAACCTCCCCTAGCCGTAGAAATGCATTAAAACAAAGGAGATACAATGCTTTTAATAACAACTGATTCAACGGCTGAGATACTGTCATTTTATTTGCGTTTATAAGTTTGTGCAGGATTTCCTTAGTAATGGGTAGCCTAGTATCTTGTGAAGGTAACAACCTACTACACCCTTTTAGTAATTTCCTAACAATAAAGGTTTGAGTTGGGTCAGGGAGGTTCAGAAGCTTATGCAGGTAACTTAATGCAGATACATGTGATGCAATACTACTAGCACTGTACTGTTTATCAAATAAATAACCAATAAAATTACAGACACTTTGAAGACTCAATGGAAGCGAGCTAGCACCTTTATCCATGGTTTGAAATAGGTTCCACGACTGTCTGTATGCAGCACGTGAAGATGCCGAGAGCGACGCAGCTAAAATGGAACAAGTAGTTAAGTTCAGATCTGCAAGAGATGAGAGGGGATAGGAGTTGGCAGGTGGTCCAGGTGAGGGGCCTTCTCCCTGACTGCCTGAAATTGAAAACGTGATAACTTATCTGCTATAATATTAAATTTCCCTGGGATATGTTTTGCTCTAAACCAAATATTGTGCGACAACGAAACAAGAACTAAGCGGCGCACTAATCGCATCAAAACTTTGTCCTTACTAGATTGTTTATTTATAATATGCACTACTGCCATGTTATCGGACATGAAGATAATTTTCTTATTGCTCCTTTCTGAACCCCAAATTTCCAGGGCAAGGACAATTGGGAACAATTCTTTTATTGCGATATTTATATTGGCAAGGTTTTTATCCCATTCCCCAACAAACCACTGAGAGCCAAATACTGCAGCGTAACCCAAAGAACCTGACGCATCCGTATATAACTTGATAGTATCTGAGGATTCCCATGCCTCTTGAAACAAAACCGATTTCCCGTTAAAATGATCTATGAAATGAAGCCACATAGTCAGATCTGCTCTTGCCTCACGAGAAAGGCGAATATAGTGGTTCGCGCTTTTAATACCTATAGTTAGATCAATCATGCGCCGCAAAAAGGCCCTTCCAGGAACTACAACTGAACAAGCAAAATTCAAAAGACCTATAAGAGACTGAAGATTTTTCAAGGTAACCTTTTTTCTCGTATAATATTGCAGAAGCAGGATGCGACATTTATCGATTTTTTCCTGCGGTAAACGACTAACCATCTCCTGAGAGTCAACTTCTATTCCATAAATAGTCAAAGAAGTAATTGGCCCAAATGTTTTCTCCTCATTAATAGGGATGTTAATTCTCTTACACAATGAAAGGAAGTTGTCTAAATCATGCTTGCACTTATCTGAATTAGCCGGGCCTATAAAAAAGAAATCATCAAGAATGTGTGACATTCCTGAAGCGCCGAGCTTTGACAACATAACCCACTGTAATGCATCACTCAACCTTTCAAATATTTGACATGAGCAGCTAGCTCCCATGGGTAGACAACGTTCAAAATAAAATTGTCCTTTCCAAACAAAACCAAGAAGATGGTAATCGAGTTCATTTACAGGCATGATACGAAAAGCATCTTTGATATCTGATTTCGCCATCAGGGACCCTTTACCAAATTTACGAACCAGAGCAACCACATCATCAATAGAATCATAAAAAACTTCAGCATTTTCTCTTGGGATGTTAGAGTTTACAGAGTCATGCTTAGGATATGAAAGATCGTGAATGATTCTAAATTTATTGGGGTCAGATTTAGGGACAACACCCAGAGGAGAAGTTTTAAAATGAGAAAATGGAGGATATAAAAATGGCCCTAAAATCCTATCAGTGGCTAAACCAGCATTAATATAATCCTCAACAACTTGAGGATGATCGAAAGCGGATTTGTGATTATGAGGAGGATGAGCTGATGGGAATGATTTACATCCTAATCTAAAACCATATTTGATGCCATTAACTAAGTATCGTAACTTGGTAGTTTCATAACCCATTAATTCATTTTGTAATTTTTCCGGGTTTATGGGTGTTGGTAGGGGCATCCTCTCGCGTGGTAGATGCCTGGGAGACTTTGACTGCAGTGCATTGTGCTTTGGGATGGGGGCCATTACAGGACTGGCATGCATGGGCATATTTACATTGTTTGACAGTACACTTGTGTCCTCTGTTGTATGCGTAGCAAGTTCTGTAAACGTTTGCACGAAAGGGCTGATTTTTTGCGACATAAGAATTAGATTTATTTAACGACCTGACACCCATGGATGCTGCTTTAAGGCGGAGCTCCGTAACAGGTTTTTCCCAAGGTAAATTTGCCGATTCTCTAATCTTTCTAAACGATTCATCATAATTTCTCCAGGCTTGATCAACATGAAGCCTGCTGATTTCGCGGACGGTGTAAGCGTATTTAATCAAATTGCATGCCTCTTGGGGAAATTTTTGTAAGTAAATGCAACTGAAAATATGAAAAGCATCTGTCCACTGATTTATTGACAGTGGGATTTTGTTATTCGATGCTTGTTGAAATTCAATTTTGCCTGCCTTAATTGTTATTGATAAGGGGTCCTCATTTGTGGATGGCAATAGTAAGCGCATCTCCACATACTCATTATTCCATATTTTTTGCTTGATTTTGGGAGACACCATTGCCCCAAGAGGCACACAATCACTTATTTCAATGGGAAGATGCTCATATGACCTGCTTGCTGACTCACCTGCAAAAACCGTGTCTAATAAAGATGTGAGTGACGAGGCAGCTGCGGTAGTTTTTTCTGTAGATAGCGCTGCAGCGGTCTGTAAATTAGGCTGGCTCGTTAACGCTACAGGGGGCATCCCCGTTGCCGTTTGATTCAGAGGAGGTAGAGATTGGGACGCTGATAGGGCAGGTGCGGATGACATTTCTGTAGATAAAGCTGGCGCAATATGTTCATTGGGCTGGCTTGGAGTTAACGTCCCGGGGGACACCACTGTTGAAGCTTGATTCAGAGGTACAGTTTGTGATGCTGCAGCTGTGCGCGTATCTAAGTTCTGTTGTTGCATCAATATTTGTTTAGCCAGTTCAGCATAATCAATCGAGACCTGATTTGCTATTTGATTGACAGCCGGCCTCGGTTCAAGAGTTTCTGGTTGTTGAATGGCTCCCTGAGAGCCAGCGGTCGGTGCTCCTATGCCGTTAATCTGAGGCAGGGGTGGTACAGATGTCAATGTTTCTATCACTGCGCTCCCCGGGGACTGCGTCCTCCTCCTTTTTCTCTGTGCTTTTCCGGCTTGCTTTGGGGGCATTGTTCCTGAAAACAATACTAAAATCGTTTAAAACATGCCAAAATGATAGAGTCTTGATTACAATGTTTACCTGTTACCCAGCAATCACTTTATATATCTTGTCGCCTTACGATATGTGCGAATTAATGAAAAAGTTAATTCAACTAAACACTGGGTAACGTATCAACAATTACTTAAGTGAAGCACACAGTGCAATCGCAATTGAATTCCTCAAGCAATCATTAGCAATAAAACAATATAGAAATTATAAATCCAATGTTTATCCCTAGGTACATACCATAAACATTAGCACAGTTTAGAAACATGATAGACAAAACTATTTAATCAAGTGCGACTGGTACAACCATGTAGGAAGACCACAATTCTGTACTATTATTTAATACTTGGATAAATAGGTACACAACAACTTTGAACCTTTAACTCCCACACAATAAGTACATATATGCGGCCTACTCCGTACCATTGTTAAACATGGGTAGGCACAGATAAACTTTGTACCTCAAAACTCCCATACAATGAGTACATATATGCGGCCTTAACTCTGTACCATTGTTAAACATGGGTAGGCACAGATAAACTTTGCACCTAAAAACTCCCATACAATGCGTACATACATGCGGCCTTAACTCTGTACCAATGTTAAACATGGGTAGGCACAGATAAACTTTGCACCTAGACTCCCATACACTGAGTACATATATACGGCCTACTCCGTACCATTGTTAAACATGGGTAGGCACATATAAACTTTGCACCTAGACTCCCATACAATGAGTACTTATATGCGGCCTACTCCGTACCATTGTTAAACATGGGTAAGCACAGATAAACTTTGCACCTAGACTCCCATACAATGAGTACTTATATGCGGCCTACTCTGTACTATTGCTTATATTTGGGTGGGTTCATATATTGACTGTGTACCTCTACTTCCAAACGATAAGTACATAAGACCTAAACGTCATACCGATTGTAATCAATAATAATCAGACAGAATATATACTTTGACTTCTAGTTTCCTACCTATATTGTACGAAATAATAAACAATAAAGAAACGAGATAATGCGAAACAATGCCCAGATAAATAACTGCTTCATAAGACGAAAACATTGTCATTATGAGCCACCTGGTCCTGAGTATGTCTCGACAGTAACAAGTTCACCAAACATGCATGCATGATTCTAAATATTTCAAACATTGATTTAATTGCCTAACAGCAAACAGCCATCAAGACATCAACTAGCCTTTAACGAACAGCACTGACTGACAGAGCAATTAATTCTCTCTTATGACCTTAAAACTTGGTAGCCTACCACAAATATAAGCACCCCAGTGTGCAATTCATGTAGAATGAGACAAAAAGTTATACTGGCCTTAATAAGCTTGGCGATTGAATAACTGCATTCCTTATACTTCGAAGGAACTTCCGCATAGGCTGGTCGTGCGAGGGGGTGCAGCACAGATGTACACCATCAGGACCAAGATAGTTTAGGTCATGCCAGAAACCTCTGTGACGCCAAAAATGGATTCCCGGCAAAGAATGGGTCCTGATCTCCAATTGTATATTTGTTTTTACTACCTTGTCATTGAAGCCATTGCAGGCTGCGAAAGGCAATCGTCTTAACAACTGTCCAATTATCACTATTTTAGCACCAACACCATCCCGCAAATATGCTGCCACAGATATGAGGTCATTAGCTAACTTTTCACAAGAAGTCAAATCACATATATCATTTTCCCCAACCTGCAAGAATATAATATCTGGCGGCGAAACAAAATGAAAAAGTTCCCTTCTATCACCGAGTCCTGCAGATTCATTAAGACGGCGTAAACGAAGACCTCCTTTTCCACGGAGAGTCACATTAAAACTGTCATCCAACCTCAAATTAATCATACCTTTATTAGAACAATATTCCTTCAATCTGCGAATATAGGAATGTCCAATTATACACACATTAAGTCCAGGAGCCATACTTAACAGCGTCACACCGGAAAAAAAAGAACTCTTTGTATGGGAGCTTAAACGGTACCCTCGCACTCCCAGACTAAACACCCACAAAATAATACAATTATTTTCAAGCAACGAAACTTACAAATTGCAAATCTTTTGGATTTCTTTAGGAAATATCTTCAAAATATACGTGGTTCCAAAGTTACTGTGGACAGCGCGGGAATAAAATTACAAGTGGTCCGCTTAGCTGGCCACGTGATACTAGCCCGCTAATCATTGGCTGGAAATTCGCATACCACCGGCGTAAAATCCCAGCCCGCAAAATCTATTACATAAACCATTACACCCATGCACATACAACGTATTTAATACACAAACAACGCATTTAATACATAAATTCAATTATAATCATAATTGCTGTTGCATTCAAGTACTGAAAAATCATAATTATAAGATAAAATCATTTCAATACAGTCACACAAATGCAAACAAATATGTGTTCAGTTACATGTATTATCCTTACACTGAAATAGATATATAATGCTTATCCTGTTTAGCGTTAATTTGAAAAAAAAGATTATAACATCAATTCAAAATAAGTTTACAATTTAATTTTAAACAGGAAAAATTCATCAAAACGTATTCAGGATGCAGGTAACATTGTTTACTTTATTCAAGCTCAGAGATTTAATTATTTGTATTATTTGTAATGCATAATCTGCATTTCATATTATTATATCTTTACAGAGTACATGTGTTTGTTTGTCTTTTATAGAAATAAGAATAAAATCAGCCGCAGACACACAGCTGCATAATTCAACTAATTATCATAGAAGAGGAAATGAACCAGTGGTGAACCAGCAGAAACAACATGCTTCGAATAACGAAAATGAACACTCTGTGGATTTTGAACCTTACGACACTTTAACCTTAAAAATCAGAAAGGACCTCTTGAACATATATTAGAATATATGCTTAATTTATTGAACATTTACAATAAATGTGTCATTGAGATTATAATTATGAAATATGGTGATAACAAAGAGTATTCTAAAACATAAGGGGATGAGATCAGGTGCTTAAGAGGAGTGAGCATACCCTGTTGAACGGTCACATCCGCTCCGTGCTTTTTGTATTGATCTGGAAAAGACTAAAATTCGTAGACAATGCAGTGTTTATTATGGCCAAATAATTAGGATGAATAATATAAGTCAGCATTTGATTTAATGATCAGTAGTTTTTACTGCTAAGATCATTGCATCGACCATAGGGCCGTTTATATCCTTGTTTTATCAACTTGTTTGTCAATTACTTTCCTTCGTTTTTGAAAGTGTTTCTATATAGAGCATGCTCTTGCGTATCGAGTCAACTGAGGGATGTAAATCACATCAGTAGGCGATGATGGTAAATAATTATATATCCGGTTATCGCTACATAACTTAGTTAAAAAAGTCATCATCACGTGTGTTATAAAAGGTTGTTGTAAGGTTACTATCGACGTATTTCTAATAAATTATTCAAATATAAAACAAATGTGTCACACTTTGTGGATTTTTATATCAAGCCCACTACGATATATATTGAGTCGACATTTGAATGAAAATAAAGTTCATGCAGAAGTTTAAAAAAAATATATTCTGCTTCATATGAGTACAAAAATGCTTTTCAAGTGGTGCATTAGGTACACATGGGAATTTCAACAGATTTCTGGGAGACCTGATCTTAAAAAAAACACTCGCCATCCTTGAAATAAATTGTTTTAAAATAAAAATATTTGTACATGAATGCAACGATATGTATAGTCCGTATAGCCGATTCAACGAAAACAGCTTTTAATTATAATTTAGTTTATTACTGGGTACATTTTGTTTTGAAATTTTCTGAACCATTGTGCATGTACTGGTTCTTGTTATCATTATAAATGATTTAATTGTAAAATTTTGAAATTGATGTTTTTCACACTTAAGAAACATATGATGAAGGATATACAAAATAGCTACATGTAATTTTCTTTATATGCATATTAAATCAATATAAGTTTTAAAAATCTGATAGGTTTTGTGTATTTGTCAAAATCTATTAACAGTATATTTTATCTCAGATAAGTGCATATAAATGTCCATCTAACATTTTTTATCTAATTTTTTAAGACAACTACTCACACAGAGCATTTTACACTTACATTTTGCATCATGAATCACGAAACATACACACTGCAATTTTACAAAAAAAAAAAAAAAATCTAATCATGAACTCACAGCTACATTGTTGTATGTGTAGCTTATAAATTATGTTGAATATTGTGAATATGTGTTGTTTGATGTTGTTTGAATATTTGATTTGGGGCATGCTCGTTGTTGGCTACCCATTGTCCTTGTTGTATTTGAATGCATACAGCCCTTAATTTACATACATTTAAAATTAATAACACACAATAACAAGCTGGAAAATTTTTACCGACCCAAGATGATGCTGGAATATTGAAAAATGAAGTTGCAACCAAAGCGCCCTCAGGTGTTTTTATCAAAAGGGGGGGATAATCAACTAGAATATTTGACAAGAACGATAATCACTAGGAATAGTTACTGAGATTTAGGTAAAGCATTTATGCACTTCCTTCGATAAAAGCAGCTAATTCTGAGTGAATTAGCTTTGAATATAATTTAAGAACGTAGAGAAATTTACATTACTCAGGACTAATTTGCAGGATACAAAAACTGCTTAATATTGGAATTACATAAAGAAAATATATATTGATTAATAAACAGACTATAAAAATCAAAAGAAAAGTAAAAAAGTGCTCGGAGCTGTATTTTGATTCATTTAAGGTAAGCTAGATGTGAGACGGCTTTTTAGATTTTATGAAGTTATCAATATGAGAGCAATGCTTGATCTTGCACTCTTTATAATTTTTTGTATTTCCAGAAATATCCTGATACAGTTTGACAGAATCCTCCAAGTGTTATCGTGGGAAAATGTTTCAAATTACCGAAAACAGCTTAGATAATTTGTGCTTTAATCTACTCGGCAGTGTTTCAACATTTTCCCTACTGTACAAGTACATGTGTGCCGAATAGTTCTTTAAAGAAGTTTAATTTTAATGCGATCAAAGTAAAATTTCCGGTTGTATTTTTTTTGTACCGTATTGCTAAATGCTTTGATTTTCGTGAAGAAAAATAATATCTGAAATACTTTTAACGATTGTTAAAAAGCTTAATACATGCAGTAGTATCTACGTCGTAATTTTTTTATTTTAATTTTACACTTTTAAACACTATGACTCAAAACTGAAAATTTATATTAATCCATTACATACCTAATATATGCATGCATCACTCAATATTATTTCTCCCCTGAAAACATTAATTCCTAATTCAAATATCCAAAAGCTTCCAAATGTTATGATGGGAAAAAGTTTTTATTATTATTAACATTATTATTATTGCCAAGTATACATAATTTAAAAAAAAAATCTCTTTTAAAAGTAGGACATGTAGATACACATGTAGCATACTTTCATGTGCTCATATACGATAGACATGTTTTTAGCAGTCCAGATAAAATACTTTGATTCTCATTTACATTGAATATAAATTTTGTCTTGTATCTGCTTATTATGAAAAACTATTTTAACTTTATCATATTATCAAAAGCAATGAATAAATTTTAAGGAATTCCATAGGTTTTTGTTCTGATACATCCATTCGGTAAGTAATAAAATAATACATTTAATTTTCAGTGTTCTGAGATCATCGCCTGCCATCCGAAAATATAAATTAAATACTGTTCTATTGTTTAAAAAAAAAATGTAAATTCAAATTGGATTATGTATTGTGATGAAAATAATTTCGCTAAAGGTTTCAAATTAGAGTATAGATCTCATGAATTCAAAAATTTAATTTACTCACTCACTTTCTTCTAATACTACAGTGAGCCTATGATACTCTGTCCAAACTGTCGTCCAATTGGTGAAACTTGTGAACCCTTAATAGCTTATGAATACATAATTTTTTTTGCTAAAATGATATAGAAAATGTTTGTTTTTGCACAGTCTTTAAAATAGTTCAAATATAGCTAAGGATCATATTCACATGTTTTTATTGCAGTTAATTAATATTGTTCAATAGTTTCTGTTTACCTGGGGTATATGTTTATTACACAGTTACTGACTTAATTCGATGGCAACATGCGTTTTGTCAGACCATAGAACCAAACTGTCTGCCTGAAGCCGTTAGGCCGAAGGCAGACAGTTTGATTCGAGGGTCAACAAAACACAATTTGCCTGAGAACACAGTCAATAAATGTTTTGTTAAACCTTTTAAATTTCTTTTTCACACACGTATGTCTTGCAGTGTCTTAAATAATGTAAACCGCAGGCCCGTCACTGTTATAAACGAATTCAAATTAGATTAACCTCCGCACATTCTGTGACCTAAGCCGTCCAACATCCCATCTCACTCAGATGTCAAACATCGATTTTTTATACTAGTATCTGCTTAGCAAAACAATAGGAATGTTTGACTTTTTTGGTAAAGGTTTGTATAGGAACAAATTTTTAAAGTTATTACAATACACTGTATTTCATGTAACTGTGAATCTAATATATGATTGATACATTTTGTGTATTTGTATAACCTAAAATTCAAATTTCTTTTTTTTTTTATAACAATAGCTTACATTAAATGTGTTGAGATAATGAACAGTTTCAAGTTCAAAGGTCCATTAAACATTACAGAATAGAAGCAGAGCAAACATGGACCTCTAGAAGATCAATGGTGGGATCAGGTGCGCAGGGGTAATAAGGAAGCATACCGAATATTCTACCTTGACTAAGTCAGTGAACCATTATGACGTCATAGTAGGCGAGATGACGTCAATTTTAGAACACAGGTTTTCGTAATATTGTTATTTAGATATGTAATTTAAGGGGTGACAGGACACATGTCACATGACTAAAAAGACATATCACGTCATAATCGGTGATGATACACATGTTTAACGTTGTTAAAATCAACAGTTCTTGTGTAATTTTATTGTAAATTCGAAAAAAAATTTTTAAACATATAATTAAAGAAATTATTATTAATAAGATTTTTAAAGATCTTGCCATCATTTAGAAATTGTGAAGTGGCCCAATCCACACATTTGTTTCTCTTTACCCTGCAGTCTGACGTCAGTGACGTCATAGACGTAGTGTTTGAATTCTCAGTGCAGCGAGATCAAATACACACACCTGTCATGATCAGTTTTATTTCATAATAAACAGGTCACAGTCAATGTATCGTGATAAATTTCTGAAGCAGATTTTTTAAAATTAATATTTTTTCGTGTTTAGTAGCAAAGATTCTCACTATTTAGATAATTTTGAATGTTTATATTTTCGTGTGACGTCACAATTGATTTCCCGCACTCGGAAAATACAAAGTGAAGCGTTCTTATCATGCTTACGTCTAATTCAACTATGTCCTGTGCGATATTGAGGTTAGCTTCACCCTGTGATATTCATGCAGTAAATAATTACGATGAAGGACTGACATTCAATCGTAAATTTAGAAATATTTATTGACAGAATTTTTTCAAAATGAGGTTTTTGTCGTTGAAGCTGCCTTGAAAATGCAGAAATTATCCCACCCAAATACTATATAAAATTAAAACAAGTGCTTTCAGATAATTTAAACACTATGAATATTATGAAATATTTGAGTATATAGTGTTATCTATCATATTTATCGTTTGTGCGTAAAAATTGGCATTTTATGGACTCCGTTATGGGCCCGTAAACATGAAGCATCTAAACTCCATACAAACTCTAAACAGGGCTGTATTTGTGGGGCGATATTTTTAAAAAAGTCAAGAAATCCAAAGATAGGACCATTTTAAAATATTTAGTACATATTGAACTAGTAATATGAAAAATACGAAAAAAAATTCATTGACAGGATTTTTTTTCAGCTAAAGGTCCTGTTCCTCTTTAACTCGAGGAAATAAATTGAAACGTGTAAAGATAAACAAAAAAAATAAGACGTATTTATTTTGTGAAGCTGTATCTGTGAATTTGTTAAAATCTAACAATGATGACGTCATATGTGTACATCGAGTAACTCTGGAATTGATCATGTCGTGTAACGAGAATTTGGCATTTACAAAGATACGTTAAAAGGAGCAAAAATCGGGAATATATTGTGAAATTCAGATGGAGTTCACTTAAATAAATAGATATGCTAGTTTATTTTCATCAATTATATTTTCTTTCGTAACACAGCCAGCTATATCCGTATCCCAGTCGGCCTTTCCTCTGTCATTCATGACAAAAATAATGCCATAGAACAACAATAAGCTGGATATTTCAGAACATGAGAATAGTACAGATGGACAGTTCGCCTTCTATAATCTTTGGAAAGTGCTGCTAGAATCCCGAGTTAAGCACAGTTGTACAAAAATTCTCGGTTAATATGTGTAAAATACAAAGTGTAGGGTAAGGTTTCGTGCAAATGTGTGTTATAATTATTTTACTGACAGGACAGTGGTATTCTAGCAGCACTTTTTAGGCAAAAAAGATGTTTTTCGACTATATTATTTACTCAAAGAAAATATTAAACTCCGGGGTATTGTTGTTCTGTTAGCTTTTTTATTAAGGAACATTTTGCTATTAATAGAAGTCACGTGATGCCGTTGTGATGGCGCAGGTCATTGTGTTAGACGTTCTTTTTTACTTTATGCAATAGTTAATAAAAATTTACGTTTATCAGTGGTTTTGGTAAATTATCAAACTAAGTTTTCTTTAAAAAGTCTAAATTTGCTGTAAATTGGCAATATTCACGATGGTTTTAATTTTGCTATGTTCGCGATTTATTCGATTTCCGCGAAATTAAACTCATCGTGAATGCTGTATTTAGTTTTTAAAACGTTTATATGCTTATACAAAATATCGAATTGGTTTCTTGCAGCGTGAAAATTAAACCATCGCAATTGGGTCTTTTTGAAGCATCGTGGATTTTTAACACCGTGAAATTAAAACAACATACAGTATATGCTTCCTTAATATACCCGCGTGCCATTGAGGAGCGAGCTTTCCTTGCCGACTGCCCACACCCGCCGTGTGCTCCTTGTCGACAATTCATTGCTAAAATAATGGCCTAACAATTACCTGTAGCATGAAAAACGTCCGTCAGCATTTAAATTGTAATAATGTTAGATTACATTTGCCGACTGTCCACACCCGCCGTGTGCTCCTTATCATAATTAGGAAACAACGGAAAAGTCACAAAAGTCCATAAAACACAACAAAGTAGGAGCAGAGCAAACATGGACCTCTCAAACATCAGTGGTGAGATCTCCGGTCACATCCGCCCTGTGCTCCTAGTCATGATTAGAACACAACAAACGAACCGTCGACAATTTATTGTGAAAATAATGGCCTAACAATTACCTGTAGTATGAAAAACGTCCGTCAGCATTTAACTTATAATTATGATAGATTGTATTTGCTGACAAAGTCATTTTATCCACGACTTACCACTTTTAGAAATTGTTCTTACACAGAGTATGCTCTTGCGTTAATAAACCCGTAGATGGGTCAGGCTCTGTGATATTGTTTTTTTTTCAGGTTTACTGGGATATATGGTGTCCATATAGGCTTGATTAATTGATTGTATGTTGTTTTACGTCCCTCTCGAGAATTTTTCACTCATATAGAGACGTCACTTAGGGCCATTGAGCAGTGAGGGTTTTTGAACGTGCCAACGCATACCGCGACACGGGACCTACGTTTTTAATGTCATATTCGAAAGACCCGTGACTTTCAGTTCTAATGTTGAGCGCTAGCGAAGGAACACTGGAAAAGTTTATTTTTACGTCTTAGCTTTGACGCGGCGCCGCAAACGAGAATTGAACTCGGGCCTCCCTTGTACATATAGGAATGGAAATTACCATGGTTGATCCAAAAGTAATCTTTATATCACAACTTCGATAAAATTGCTACACGTCAACGTAAAACAACAAAATTATAAATCATGGAAGCTTAATCTTTTTCAAATCAGATCTGAAAATTTCAATTCACTATGATTTATACCTTATTTCAAAATATCGGATTTTATACAACGTGCATTTTTGGTAGCCGCCGCATCTAAATAACGTCATATAATGGATGCACTCAATGGATACATTCGAACGTTTCCCGATTAAGAAATATTTGAGATTCACGAAAACGTTCACAATAGTTTGTTCTTTAAGAATTCTTGGTACCCATCGCACACTCACTGTTTTCATAATTAAATCCTCTTTCAAAATTTTTTGGAAAGTACCATAGAACAAAGTGTTCATGTCCCTTTACATAACAGATACATGCACGTCATTTGACAACATCAGGCACCAGTTTAACCTTTTTGTCCGATCTTTCAGTCTTCCTGTCCTCTGCTAATCATTCAATGACCCACCACATTCCAAAAAAATCGCTAAAACCATCTATATTCAAGAGTCTTATTAACATTCTTTTCACCGTGAGTCTATTAATCAACGTGAATGTATTCACTGACAATTTCCCAATTTTGAAGTAAAATGCAAAATGCATTACAGCTCGTTGCAGCGTCCCCCCATTTCGACACTCCCTATGTACAAACCATTGGTGTAAAACACAATGCTTATTATCGAAAATAGCAATGACGTCATTTAATATTCAAATGAAGATTAGAAAATGACATGGATTTTGTCTTTTAAAATTATTCAGCGAATAGGCGCGTTATAAGATGATTTAAAAAATGTGTTTGTGCTTTTAAACCATAAAATTCTCTTCAAAACGTGACGTTTAGTTGTGACGCGGCGACACCCTCTATGCTTCAAGTTCTAGACATCTATAAAATGAATTTAACATCAATAAACAAAATTTCAAAGTAAATTAGATTTGTACATGTGCATGCTTTGGTTATATTCTATTTGATAATATGACGTCCAATATAAAAAATGATAAAAAAAAAAAGATATAAAAGATATAAAAGATAATCGATTTTGAACAAATTCTCCTTAATACGAATACAAAAATAGCTCTGTTAATAACAGGGTACAATTTGTACCGATGGGCATTCAAATAACTGGTTGGAAGACCTGGGTTCCTAAAGCCACATATAAACTGTCAATCAGAAACTCGACCATCTTTTGAAAATTAACTTCAGAGTACGTATGTGTACAATCATTATTTTCTAAACCAATTTTATCAGGTTTCATATCATTCTTTAATATATTTTTTTAACTATAACATGCATCTTTTTTTCTTCTAACGTGTGAATTCTGAAATTCACGCTTTGATCTTTAGTCTAATAAGATGGTCCAAATTCATCACAATCATTATTTTTATCATTATTGGTGTCATAACAGTATTACACTTTGGTTCACGTCAAATCATGGCTGACGCAAAGTAATCCTGGAATCTTCCCTTCCGATTCGGGCATTTTGATACGAGACTGGAGCTGATTTTTTTTATGAGATGAAAAACAACATGTAAACTTCCTGTATTGACCAGATTTATTAAAATGTAGGGCGTGCTGATTTTTCTATATACTGTCAAGAGTGGGGGGTGATTAGGCCCTGGACTAGATTGTCAAGCACCTGCTCGACTTCGACCGAAACAAACTTATGTGCCTTGCTGGATGGCTATGTATTTTTTGGTACTAAAATCTTTATCAAGAATGGTTTCACAAGATCTGAAAAGGAAACTTCTCAGAAATTTGTTTTAAATTAGTTACATCTTCTCAAACTTGCGCATTTTTGGCAAGAGTTTATAGCAAAAATTAATACTGTTGTCACACTAGTCCTGCATATTAACAAAGTATTCTTGGAAATGACTAAGGACAAGGTATATTTTAGAGTTCCATTTTTATTGAAAAAGCAACTGTCAATAATGTCTGAAAAGCTGGACTTAAATTTATCTCGGGGAGTAGTATTTTTTGTTTGGCTTAAACCTGTAAACATTATTCAACTGGAACATGCAAAGTCGAGAAATATGTTCTGACATTTTTTTTAAAGAAAGTATCGAAATTCTTGGTCTACAGATATTCACTATTTGGTAGCTTGGTAACAAGGTAACTTCTACAACTTTTCCGCCCACGTGTTGGTACAAACGCAAATGTTTTAGCTATTTTTTTTTCCATAAAATAATTTTAAAGGGTCTGAAACCTGTAATTTTTTGAAACCTAATACTTTCAGGAATTGAACAAGATTTGCACAGGTCATGCAAAAATTCTACGTTTGTCAATGTTCCCGTTTGTGTGTCACTGTGTCGCTTTAATTAGGATGAAAACATCCTCAAACACTTGATAACCATAATAACAATGATTCAAAATTCAAAATTAATGAACATATCACTTTCCCCCCTAAAAATAATTTAGATAGTTACTGCTTCCAAACGTTACAAAGGGAAGTAAGAAATTTTGTGTATTTCCCCATTTATGTTTGACTATGAAACTAATCAATAATACAAGTACGGCAATGGATAATAGCAGTGCCCTGAACTTTTACGAGGAATTTATTTTGGTATTGCAGGCAAAAAAAACCCATTGATTTTCAATAGTAAAACAGTGGAATGTTTTTTTTTATATCTGCAAATTATGAAATATTCAGTTTTCTTTGTTATTCTATCAAAAGTAATGATTCAATTTTTAGTGGATACTATAAGTATTTGTTCAAATACATCCATTGGGTGAGTTTTTAGTATGGTATTTAAGGGAGTTTTGTGATCAACCCCTGAGTTTCAGTAATTTTGTTTTAAAAAATTAAAATGATATTCATAGTTGTCATCTACATTTTAGTGAGTGTAAGTTTCAAAGCAAAAAAAAAAATAAAATAAAATATCACGGCATAAGATATAAATTGATACTTTCCAAGGTTTGATAATTTACATAACGCTGAATTTCATATGATGTCGGCAAACAGGGTAAGATAAAATACATGCTTTTATGAATGTAACGAACTAAATGTAGTGCGCTTCTCCCTACTGTGTTTGTTTTACTTTCTACAATGTACGAACTTAATTATATTTTATCAAATTGCTATTCTAAAAGTTGTGATAAATTTTTTTCTCAAATTTTAAATACAAGGCCTTTTTGACAAATGTTTCAATTTAAAGAACCCTTTTAATAAATACTTAAAATTTATATAACTCACTGTCCCTTTGTTCAACAGAGAACCTCTGAAATGCTGTGCAAACTATCGTCAAGTTGGTGAAACTTGTAAAGGTATGATGTCTGATCTATAAGATTTTAGTAACTTTAAAAATCAAAAAAAAAATTTTCTAATATTTCCTTGAATATATCTTTTTCTCTATAATCTTTTAAAAAGGACAAATCTAACTTATTTTCAAATTTCCATATCAATATTACCGTTAATTGATATAGCTCACAAGCCTCAGTTTATCTTCATATTCTTTAATTTAACAAAATCACAATTTTTAGATTATTGTGATACTTCAAAATAAATACATGTAATTGAAAGATGGACATTTTTAAATTCATAACTAATCTCTTCTTGAACGAAGAGAGGAAAGCTGACATATTTTTAAGAAAGTAAATTCTCAAATATATTTTTCAAAGCATTACGGTGTACTGAGTATTTATAATAACATATATTAGAATTCTATTAAAACATTAAAGTCTTTAAGTTATTAATTTTAATTTTAAGAATATGTATTTTGATTTTAAAGAATGTTGGCCAGGAACATATGGTATAAACTGCACACCTTGCCCTGCTGGTTTTTATGGGAGATTTTGCAAAATGTCCTGTCATCATTTCTGCACCTCATGTGACCCAGTAACAGGATGCACAGACTTTACAGAAAGTAGGGGTTTTTTTCTTTTACAAATACAATGTGTACCAATGCCCGGGTATAGAAGATGAATCAAATTTTTAGTGTTGCAATTTTAAGTGGTATGCAGCAAATATATAGAGTATGTATATCATTGAAGAAGTCAGCGAGTTTATGATTCCCGCAGAACAAGCAAGGGGATATTTAACAAAATTTACCGACACTTCAATGATATACTTCAATTCTTTTATCACGCAATACAAAAGCTACACCTGTTATCTTTTAATGGAAGGGTAAGTTGCTACAAAGACGCCAAAAAAAAAAAAATGAGAAGGCAGAGCAAGTTTCAGAATCTTTCTTACAAAGTTTAATCCGTGCTCCTGGTAGATAAAACATCTTGCGTTTAATACTGGCTTACAAGAGTTCCATTTAATCAAATGGAATGAAACTTCACAAATCGATATCATAATTTTTTTACATTTGAAAATGTGTCGATCTTAAATCTTGTAAAAGTAATATGAGTAGGAGAAAAATTGTGAACGTATTTTTGGACTGATCCTCGTATCAGATTCTAATTGCAAATTCTCTAGATTAAAGGGAATTCGAATTTTTTATTCATACATATTTTAAATACTAAAGTACCTTTATTGCGTACAATATATCAACTTTTATCAGACCGTTTCCAAGAACTTCTAAAAATATTGAATCACATTGACATGCATAAAATGCAAATTGTTGTATGAAAGGATTTCAATTTCAAGCTTTATTTAAGTACTTTTTGAATTAAATTATAGATCAAAGAGTTATCCCTCCTGACTGAGGATTTGATATCCATAAGGAACAGGCGTTTCTTTTTAGAACTTACTCGTATATATATCATATATTTTTCTTTGATATACCTTATTTGTTCTTTTTTGTGTTTTTTTTCCACAGAGGAATACCAGGAAACATATGTTCGTCTTCCATGTAATTTAAGTGCAATATAAGACTGTCGGTATATATTAACATATAAATTTTGTATTTAGAAATGAAGATCTTAAAACGATTGTCTGAAAGAGATATAAATACAGATACACAGGCCCGATGTTTCAATTGGAGACAGTACTTTATTTCTAATAGGAATTCTGTCGAATAATATGCAAGTCGTTGGGTTTAATGCGAAAAGGAAGCTCTGAACATGTCTTGTCAGAATGAATTAAATCTTAATCAAATAAGAAATAGAAAGACAAAACTGTATATGGGGAAAATAACCCGCGGTGTTCATATTCGCTACATTCACGGTGTTAATAAATCCGTGAATTCAAGAAACAATGAAAATTTTTTCAATAATTTCCATGTTTTATTTGGAAATTTGAGAATAGACTATGATAGGTTTATATACATGTACGTGGGATGTACGTGCAGTACGTGGTCAATTCAGTAATTACGAGTAGCACTTGTTAGCAGTAGTACTTGTCATATATTATTTTAATTAGCACGCTTTAATTTAATTCAAATTAATCGGCAGATAATAACCCGTATTTGTTAAAAAGCTGTTTTAATGGCCAACGCTACATGTTTCATCAATCAAAGCACTTGGACCATGGGTTTTGATTACCCGTGCGAAAAGTGTTACACGTACCACGTGTATTTGTTACCTGCATTATCGTGTAAATTAGTTTCTATCGACATTTGGTTTAAAAATCATTCAAATAACTACCGAACTTACTGAAGATGTGAAAGGATATTTTTTCGTCGTCCTACATTAACGCATTTATTACCGTCCAGTGGTATTGAAGATGTTGCGGTGTACATGCACTCATCATAATAGCAAAAAGGAAAGTAATTTGACGTTTATTAGTCAAGGACTTTTGATAACTGTACCTGTTTTAATTAATTGTCAATTATTTATTAAATCTAACTATTTTGTATTAATCTACCCTGTTGTTCGTGAGATAAAAACATAACGCCGATTACCGGTAATGTCATTTACATATGGCTATGGTATAGATAAAACGGATATAGACAAGGGAGCTAACTTTTATTATATACAAATTCCGCGATTTCAAGAAACCGCGATAGTGTCAGATGAAAGAAAAACGTGAAAATTACAACCCGCAAAATTAATCCCTTATACAGTAGATAGTATCCCTCTATCACCTGCATATGGTGTTTACATCTCTGAATTAATTTGAGATTCAAGACCATGCTCCGAGTAAGATCAGTTTATAAACCGAGGAAAGATACTAACAAGTAGATTTATGTAACCGAGATTGCAACAACCTCGATGAAAATTTGCATTTTAAATTTTATGGTCGTTAAAATAACTCTATAAGCAAATATAACCTTCACTGGGTCCCTTTTGCAGACTTGTTTCATACATGTACCAATTACTTTGTTTTTATTATGGTCAATGTCACATCTACTTGATCAATACTTTGGAATCAGGGCGGAATTAACTGGTCAGAAATCTGAAGAGTTTTGAGGTCCCCACTTCTGATATCTGTACTTATGGTTATTGCAAATCATAGACTTTTTCAACAGAATGGATTAAATAAATTATATCTGTATTAGAAACGCGCATTAAAAGACTGGGGGACAATATGAAAAGCAACTATCCTTCTGTATTCAATAATCTAGAAGTGTAAAGAAATAGATAGATTACATAAACAGTACATATACTGGTTTCTTGCTGACAAAGCATGTAACAACATTGTTTCGTTTGTAAGACTCATTATTTATATTGCATTTTAGAAGAACGTGGATTTAATTCTACAAGTGGTTATCCAACTTATACCCAAGGTTTCTTCTCAAAGGAAGACATTCTTCAAAATCGTACGTCAATTTTGAATATTTTATATAAACCAAACAAACAAAATGAATCTGAATTACAATATTACATGTTATATTAGATTACGAAACTTCATAAAAATCTTTACGAACAAAGATACATAGCGGGTTCCAGTAAATGTTCAACCAAACCTCTCTCTTTACTCCTCATTAATATATTAAAATATTGAAGGAGAAACTTCAAGAATACTGTTCAAATATATATCGAGAAGTGGTGTAAATCAGATGTGGAAACTTAAAAATTCGAAGGAACTTTTTGAATTTGAAATCACAAGATTTTTATTAAAACATACGACTTTTCAAATTTACACACAACCATCCCCCCTTTCCAGGCTTTTTGATATCATTGTCATCTGATTTTTCAATAAAAACGGAACTCGTAAATTTACTTACCTTGTCTTTGCAAAACTGGTCATTTGCAAAATCATTCTGGTAGGAAAATTCTAATTGTACACACAAGTACTCCGAATTTAACATAAAAAAAGATGCTTGAGTTTCCAATTGACAACATCTATGTGGCTTTTGGAGACCAAGTTTTCCAGCAATTTATTGGAATTCCCATTAGTATAAATTGCGTCCCGTTGCATGTACATGTATAAGCAGACCTATTTTTCTTGAGATAAAGGATACGACAGTGTCTGACACATCTGCTTCACATTTGGATTTTACTTGAAAAGACGTTTATGGTAATCTAGCAACCAAGTTCTATGATAAACGTGGTGACATATTGCATATGGAGTTTATATCTCTCAGGTAATTTGAAACGATTTTAATACATATTGTTTGTCCATTATTTACACAATGAATTGACGACGGATTTTTTTTATGTATTCCCGATCATGACAAGGAGCACTGGGTAATAGTGACCGGTAGACAGCGGATGCTCAATCCTCCAAGGCACCCGATCCCAACATTGATGTTTTGCTACGTTCCTATTTTGCTTTGTTTAATGGACCTTTGAGCTTGAATACTGTTCGTTATCTCCAGATATTTCATTTATCACTTTTATTGTACATATGCTATTACACAGTACTGGTGTACGTCTGCAGTTTTTCCTTAACAAAGTTCATATATTGGGCTTGGTGGAGCATTAAATGTTTGACCCAGTATATCTTTGTTAGGATTTTTATGACGTTAAAGAACTGAAATAATTCTGGTCAATGGCTGAATTGATATGGCACATGTTAATTGTCACAGAAATGAATGTAAAAATAATATGAATGTCTACGAGCTATACAATAAGGATATCTTATCGCTAGTTTTTATTACAGATGAAATACCAACCAATTCAGGAAAAATCATCCTTGCACTGCTTGGAGGTTTCGGTGGGATTGCTGCTATATCAATTGGATTCATAATATGGAGAAAAGGGTATGCTTTATTTAAGTCTGTCTTTAATAAATTTGTTTTACGCCAAGCTTTCATAAATATTTAAGATGGGAGTTCGAAGTTAGAGTATGATAGTATAAGTATGGCACGCCAAATTCACAAAAATGAGATAAACATAGTTTCACAATTGATAAACTAGGTTTATCGACTGTAAACTATAGTTTACAAACCGTAAACTATAGTTAACGATTCGTTAACTATAGTTTTCATTTGTAAAACTATATTTAACGATTGTTAACTATAGTTTACGAATGATAATCTAAGTTTGTCTGTCTGTGATGAAACGTTAACAATAGATTTTGTTGATAAACATAGATTCACGTTTGTAAACTATAGTTTACAATCGTAAACTATAGTTAAGAGTTGTTAATCATAGTTTCACCCCAGATAGCAGAATGTTATTGGACCTTTGTTGGGCCAACAATGCTCTTTATTTTGGGCCACTGTTTGCATTGAACATTGGGCCATCGGTAATTTGCTCATCGGCCTTTAATCAAACCAACTTGTTGGCTTATTGTTAGGCCAATATAACAGTTAATATTGGGCCACTGTTGGGCCAATGTATTATTTCAATACTGGGCAAACGTCATTTTTGTACAATTGGCCCATTGTAAGCAATTAATGTAGGGCCAACAGTAATTTGCTCATCGGCCCTTAATCAAACCAACTTGTTGGCTTATTGTCGGGCCAATATAACAGTTAATATTAGGCCACTGTTGGGCCAATGTATTTTTTTCAATGTTGGGCAAACGTCATTTTTGTACGGTTGGGCCATTGTTAGCAAATAATGTTGGGTCAACGGTAATTTGCTCATCGGCCCTTAATCAGACCAACTTGTTTGCTTATTGTTGTACCAACGAACGGATATTATTGAGCCATTGTTGGGCCACTTATTCTTTCAATATTAGGAAAACATCATTTTTGGGCCAACGTTGGTTTGTATCGTATTGGCTCTCCATCATGAAAACTCATTTGCTCTTCACTGCTGGTCATTTGTCCTCAAAATTGACAAACAAATATATACAATAAGGGTTGTACTACTTTTGTTGTACAGTTTAATGGTAAAAGTCCTTTAATACTATCTATATATGCTATATATGCTAGATTAATAGTTTAATACATATTCTCAATATCTCATAGAATTGCCATCAACAAGTATTGCATTGTAAGTAGCTCTACATTAATTAAAAAACTGAGGAAAAAGAAATCAAAATATAAAATTAAATTATAACACTATAATTTTATTGCTCAGTGCATGAAGAAAACATTAATAAAGAACTAAAATTTGGTGCTCACTTCAAGCGATACATGTAGGGTTACATGACTGTATACTTCCTCTCTGCTGTAAATTTATGCACAAGTTAAGTAAATTACAGGTATCAATAAGCACGTCTAACACATAATCCAAACCCCCTGTTCTTAAAATAATACTAAAATGAATCCCGTCATTTTGATTACTTACACAAAAATGTTTCTGGCATCTGCATCGTGTTTGTAACCGACAAACAGACACAGAAAAGGGTAGAACTACAGGTATGTCACACTATATTACAGAAAAAAAGTTAGGCACTGCCACTTTCCATCTGATCCCTCTCCTAAGTCTCTTCTTCTCTCTCCCGAGTCTCCTCCTCCCCCTTCTTTTCTTCTCTGTCTGTTTCTTCCTCCCCCATCCCTTTCCATGGCATATCTTAGCTATTCTTTGATTGTGTTCTCAATGTCTTTTTAGAATCTCCAGTAGCACTAAAATTGTAGTTTTTGTTACTTAATACATTTGTTACTTTTTCAGTAAAGAGTAAACATACGATTAAATTTACAAGTATATCACAATATTTTTAAGCTGTCAATTAAGGAATAACCGTCTTTTTTATTTCATGGTGTGATTAAGTGATTAGCTTGCGTGATGAAGGCATTTATGCATAACATTTCTACGCTTGATCATCATCATCACAACGATTTTGATTCAATGTTGCCCCATATAAAATAAATGTATTGAAAATTTGTCGTTACACTGAACAAATTTTAAATGAAACAACCCAATTTCTGTTTAGTACTGAATTAATTTTGTTTTAACTTCAACAAGTTCAACATTTTCAAAATGTTTGATCATGTACTCGACGTTAAGTGAATATATTGCGTTCTACTAGACACAAATTTCAATCTAAATACGGGGCAAATTATTTATTTTTTTAACTGTATCAAAACACGTTTGTTATTTTATACTTTCATTTATTTTTCTTGTATAGAAACAAAAACATTTAATCACTGATAATTTATTTTGTTTTGATAAATTATAAGAATTTTTAATTTATTTTAGCTAGCTTGTATTTTCAAGTAGGATTGGTTGTAGATTTATTTCTGATTGTAGAGACGATCAGATTTGTTAATGTACAGATTTGTAACAATAAAATGTTCATACACATTGGCCCAATTTTGGTCCAATATATCGGGCCAACATTGGGCCAAGGAGCAAAATGACACTGGGCCAATGTCATTTGCCAACATCGGCCCAATGTTCTTGTTGACGTTTCGCCAACAATGTCGCATTCATTGGGCCAATGTTGGGGCAACGTTGGACCAATATCTGAAGAAATAACACTCTACATTGGGCCAACGTTGGCCCAACATATCGGGCTCACATAAGCAAACTTAAATTGGGTCAATGTCATTTGCCAACATTGGCCCGATGTAACCAATTACATTGGCCCAACGTTGGCCCAATGTTAGCATGCTATCTGGGTTACAGTGTTGACCCAACAGCACCTGGCCTCTGCACTTCCCCGTGTCTGATTTACACAGATTTGTACATGATATCGTTTAAAAACTAAACGTTAATTCAGCTGTGCTGAGGCAAACATATTATAAATACTTACAAAGTGGATGCAGACATGCAAGGTATCAGTCTCATTACGCTCGCTCGTGTCAGATTAAAAATGGCGCGGATATTACAAGTAGCCCAGTTGTTGTCTACCCATGATGCTCAGTCAGATTCATGGTATATTGGGCCAACGTAGGGCCGATGCAATCCCCAAACAAACATTTTCTCTCATGATAATAGTTTTATGATATCATGCTAACACTTAGCCCAACAATAGCGCACCATTATACATAACCAGCTATCAATATTCCATGTTGGGCCATTGTTGGCCCAATCAAGGTAACCCAACATAGATACTGTAGATTCCTAAATTTACGCGTGGAATTAATTATCGCGTGATTTCGCGTGAAGCACTACACTCGGAATAAAATTACTCGCCCTAATTTTTATAGTGCTGAAATCTATGTAAAATCTCTTGATCAACCGTCCATTTGCGAATTATTGTTCTCGCGATTTGACGTTGAACAGCCCGTTCGCGATAAAAAGTACTCGCGAAAAATAAGGAATCTACAGTAATAGAAACATAATGTAAGATTTGGCCAACGATGTCCTGCTATCTGGGAATTATTACAAATAAATAAGCATAAACACAATTCAAAAAATAGAATAAAACACTCTTTGGTGCTGTGATCACTTAAGTGAAAAGTCAAAATGTTGAAAATAACATGTATATCTAAACAAAAGCAGGCATCCAATGATAAGCATGGACAAAGAAAGTCCTCTTAATTATTTCAGAATGTGCCATCGTTGTCCCAACGTAAAGCTCAGCAGCTTATTATAAAATTAACACCATCAATTAGATGGCAGTATAATAATTGGACCAACGTTGGCCCAATATAAATATCCCACCTAAACAAAATAACACTTATGTGTATTACAAACATTGTGCCAACATTGGGCCAACATAATACTACCAACTTGATAAGACATTTTCTTTAAGGGTGTATTAGAAACATCGGGCCAACGTTGGTCCAACATACTATTTCAACTTGATAAGGCACTTTCTTTAAGGGTGTATTATACAAACAATGGGCCAACGTTGGGCCAACATACAACTACCAACTTGAGAGGACACGTTCTTTAAGGGTGTATTACAAACAATGGACCAACGATGGGCCAACTTAATACTACCAACTTAATAAAACATTTTATTTAAGGGTGTTTTAGAAACATCGGGCCAACGTTGGGGAAACATTCTACTTCCAACTTAATAAGGCAATTTCTTTAAGGATATATTACAAACATTGTGCCAACGTTGGGCCAATGTACTACTACAAACTTGATAAGACACATTCTTTAAGGGTCTGTTACAAACACCGGGCCAACGTTGGGCCAACATACTACTACCAACTTGTAAATACACTTTCTTTAAGGGTGTATTACAAACATTGGTCCAACGTTGGACCAACACCAGGATCCTTCCTTCCTTGGAAATCAAAGTGAATGGAATTTGCTTATGTTGGACCAACGTTGGGCCAACATAGGAATTCTGTCATGGTCGACAAGGTTGACTTGGTAACATTGGTCCAATGTTGGCCCAACGTTGATCCCCCAACACCAACCATACAACCTTTAACAAATGTTGGCCCAACATAGTCATGCTATTTGGGACAAATCGTAAAACTATATTTATCAGATCGTTAACTATAGTTAACGGTTTGTAAACTATAGTTTACAAATCGTGAAACTGTATTTATCAGATAATCTATGTTTTGCAATCGCAAATGATTGTTTTCAGTGTTAAGTATAGTTTAGGGGTTTGAAACATAGATTATCGCGTTAACTATGGTTTACGGATGTAAAATATAGATTAACGTTGTTAACTATAGTTTACAGTCCGTAAACTATAGTTTACAACCGATAAACCTAGTTTATCGACTGTGAAACTATGTTTATCTCATTTTTGTGAATTTGGCGTGCCATATATAAGAGTGTTTAAACCTTTAAGATGCGCATGCTGAAGTACAAAACTACTAGTATTAAAGATTGGAAATATTCTGCATGAAATCACTATGTTTTTTTCCCATGCAAAGAATTAGGGGGGGGGGTATGATTATTATAAGAATTATATTGGTTTAACATGTAATTAAAACTTTAGATATTTGTACTTCAGCTTAAAGACCCCCTGTCCTACCCTACCTGTATATGATCAATCTGACCTCAGTAATGAGGCCTCTCAAGAACAATTTAACTACGATGCACTACAGAAAAATGAAGACTATGAAGACGTCGTTACCGGACAAGAAGGCCTCGGCACAGAATATGAACAGCACTTCAATAGAGGGCAAAATATGTACATTGATATTTGTGACTAGCCTAGTTTTCTGAGCCTCTAAAATTGGAATTTTCTATAAAGATATGTGTTAGCTACAAAGTGAAAAGTATTTTAAATACAGTTTTAATTTTTAGCTTACACGTTAAAGCAGAGTTTTCCATTTAGAAATAACCTGGAATGCCCGTATAGATTCACATTTGACACGTTGATAGATATGTAAATGTTTGATGATATATTTTGTTTATCGAAAAAAATAATATTCTGCTTGAAATCAACTTCCCATGATGTTTTAAGAAGAATATGGTTTTTATTTAAAAGGATTATAATAATGATTAAAAGAGTTGATTGAACATGTAGCTAAAAATTTAAATATTTTCATTTTAGTTTAAAGACTCCCTGTCCTACCCTACATGTATATGATCAATCCGATCTCAGTAATGAGGACTTTCAAGAACATTTTAACTACGATGCACTATGTATACAGAAAAATGAAGACTATGAAGAAGTTGTTACTGGACAGGGAACTGCATCACAGAATCTGTAAAGCAGATGAATAGTGGGCAAAATATGTAAATTGATGTTTGTGGTTCGCCTGATCTTATGTGCCTGTAAAATTTGGTATCTTAAGTATCAGTATATGCATGTATTGGTGGTATACAAGTGAAAAGTCTTTAATAGAGGATTTTATATTTCAACCCAATTTTAGTCCTGTCTACAACACATACATTCACGTCTCACCGGGTGTATTCAATTTGTTAAACTGTTCACAAATTACTGAGCCCGGACTGACAATACTGGCGACAGTGTTCTGCTTTGTCTAATAAGAACGAAAAAAGTACAAAGTCGACATTAGGTAAAAAATTTGAAAGGAGCATTAACTGTAATTTTTGTTGTTGAAAATTTCCCTTTGATAACAAATTAGTCTTTGCTATTGGGAACAAACCGTCACTAAGAATCTATATAGCGAAAGACAAAAGCACGTTCAGGAGACCAATAAGATATGTACCACATGATTATTTCTTTTAAAATTTAATTTGGAAAGAAAAAAATTTGACTGTTCGAATGATAGTTTTCCTGAAAATAAAATTAGTAATCGCCCTTAGTGCCAAGCAAGGATAAAGTTTGTAGCTCTCCATCGGCAAGTAGTGTCGTCTCCATGTGTGTGAAAAATTCTCGAGACTTCTCGTTAAATACCATACAATCAATCAATCAATCAAATATATTGTCACAGTGCTGAATCGCTTTAAAACACATATTTTCGTGGAATTAAGTTTTTCAAGTTTGAGTAAAAAATACTGATTTTCTTGGAATTGATTTCATGGTTGAGGAATATGTTCAGTAGAACTGCTGATTGAATTTTATATTTCGTGGATTACATGAATTCCTTGGTCTTTTCATACCTGAAAACCAAGAAAATTACATGTAACCCCAACAAAAAGCAATACTTTCAGAGTAATTATACCTTACGTTATAAAAACAAATTAATCGTGACTAAATTATTGCCTATACACCAATCCTTTGTTTACATGTACAGTGCATAAAAGGCATCTCAACACGTAAAATATTAGATTTCAGAATTAATTATTTTAGATAAAAAAAAATACTAGTAATGGGGATAAAGTGACAATAAAATAGAAGGATAGGACAACAGGAGAGAGAGAGAGAGAGATAAAAATGACAAATTACTTTAATTTGTTAGTTAATTTTGATTCGAATTATTTTTCTTATGCAGATCTTAAGTCCGGAATTTTAAGTGATACAAATATATGCTTATGAAAGCGTTGCATAATAATCATTACAATTTTTGTTTCCAAAATCTATCTGTAAAATAATTATGCTAATATATGCTATCATCGCGGATGTTACAGTTGCACAAAATACATTATATTATTATGTAAGCACGATTTGTTAAAAATATCCAAAATGTTTGAATTGCTGACCAATTGTAACAAGTCAATTAATAAAAAAAAAACTTTACTCAAGTAAATATTTTGTTTATTTTTGTTATTTTTCTGCATTAATTTTTTAAAAAAAATATTCCTTAAGCTATATATTATGTTTCTTAATATTTTGTGTGAAATTATGCATGTTCACTGAAATCGATTTAGATTTTCTCTGTTGTTGTTTTTGCACACAAAAAGGACGTCATCCCACCCCGTTGAGAAATATGTTAACAGATAGAAATTTAAAAGTTTGATCATATATAGTAAAAATAATATAAACAAAATTATATCTTTCACAACATAACGCTTTCTTGTTAAAGTGGACATGTACCAAACCGGTTTTCTAAAATCCGGTAAACGACCTTTCAGTGCTGTAACAGTAATGAGAAAATCCTCAAGGACTGCATTTTGATACTACTCTATGTTTGTTAATATAACACACCCGGCCACTTTTGAAAATGCTTCATAAGCAATTTGATTTACATTTATTTACCTTGCTACGGAAGAGTTTCAGTAATTTTTTAAAGCTGGTAATCCAAACTTTCATCTCGGCTTTTCCAACTTTCACCTTGTTTTTTCCAACACAAAAGGCGGATATTCTATCTTTTAAACGGATTTTCACAACTTTAACAACTTTAAAACTGGTCATTCCAACCTAAATCTTGTCTTAAACAACCTTTAAAGTTTGCTTATCCAATTGAAATTCTGTCATATACAAAATTGTCTCTATATAATTATATATGAAGAGCAGAATGAATATAAGGAGTTTAAATGAAAGTTGATTGTTAAGTGTAAGTCAATACAAGCAGACAAAGGGACAAACGGAATTTGACAACGATTGATTAGAAAAGCTGATTTTTTAAGTGCCGTTCTTATTAAAAAAAAAAAAGGAAAAAAAGGGGGGGGTATAAATACATCTTGTAGATTTTAAATGATTCGTATATTCAGAAAAAAAAATGAAGCTTAAAAAACACGAACCGACAGACTATTTGACTATCTCATTTTTATTATCATTTATTTGTAAAAAGCAAAATGGACCCATGAAATTCACCTTATGATCTTAAATGAAAAGGTATACGTATTTTTGTTATATAATTTATGTCATACATGCTTGTTAAAATATTATCAAGATCCAATTATAATTTCCGCTTTCTTCTTGGATAAAATGTCACAACACAAGAT
Source organism: Saccostrea glomerata (assembly GCA_003671525.1). NCBI lineage: Eukaryota > Metazoa > Mollusca > Bivalvia > Ostreida > Ostreidae > Saccostrea > Saccostrea glomerata. The sequence goes on along the minus strand of PRKT01000044.1, from coordinate 271,192 downwards.
TTGTGTTTATTGAAAAATTACAACGAGTATAAAAAACTAATATTGATTAAAAAAAGAAGTTTCAACAATTGCAAAAATATTTTCATTAAAAAAAACTATATATTTTTATATCTCCAAGGAACAATTAATATGATTTTTCCGAAAAAGTAAATGTTTCTGAAATGTAATTTCCAATTTATTTAAAATTAAACAGTCTCAAGTGTTGGGAAAAATGAGAAAAAAAAAGAAATAAATATAATAAACTTTTCTGCAAAAGAAATTCAAATTTCCATTTCAGCAGTTTATCTTATTTTTAAAAAATATGTATATTATATTGTTTCTATTGATTTAAAAGGAAATATTTTGACACAATTACCTATTTGCTCCTTCTAACAAGGATTAATCTTTGTAATTATAATTTATGATAGATTTATCGGGACATTGTGAATATTTATATCCTGTTTATATCCTTAATTTATAACGTATGGTTAATACAAATCAGCGCGATATACATAATTTGGGACATCTCTCGGATATGTGTTTTATTGTATTAGCAATTGATTTTTTTTAAAAAACGTTTTTAAAGGTGTAAAAATTAATGGTTTCATAATATTAAATTTTAATATGTTGATAATATATTTTTTTTATCGCTGCTGTCAATCTCTATTTGTCGTGACATTTATCATCTTCCGTACACGTGTCAAATTCACATAGTTTTGCAAGACATACTTGTAGAATCCCTAAAAGATTTGACTTGCTTTTCGTGTGTTGCATGCTAAAAAGTGAAATAAAGTTAACCAGCTGATCTCCACTTTTTTTCTTAATTGGGCTACACTTAAAAACCATTAGATTAGATTAATTACAAGTGCAACTAGGAATATACAGCATATACATGTGTATACATATATTCTCGCAGTTTTATCTGTATATATATTCATGATAAGTAGCAAAGAAGGAAAAAAGATCATTAGCTCTGTTTTAATTGTTTCAGCATCTTCATTGAATTAACTCTCTCTATATGACAATCACTAATGTTTAAATTCATTATACACATTATGAGTATAACATATATTTTAGATTTTTTAAGGTAAAGTTTTTAAGTAAAGAACAAGGTTAACTTTTGCCTTTTTTTGCCCTGTGGATTTCTGAAATGCTTTAACTGCTTAGTTTCATTTAACAATGCATTGAATATCACATTGATCTTGGGTGATTGCCGATCTATAAAAGATTATGTAATTTTTAGCTGGTCTATGCATCATGACGTCATGAAATACGTCAATTTCCTCATATTTTGAAAAAGTATACAAAAATGGCCAATTTTTAAAGCTACTTTTTGATATTTAATATAGAGCACAGCCTCTGATTTAAAATATGCAAATAGTAAACGATAGAACTGTTTCCGAAGATTAAAGGAAGTTTTATTTTTTTTTTAGATCAGAGAGTGTGCTCATATTATTTTTCTTCATTGAAAGTTGTCAAATTTACCTGTTCACCTTAAAATACAAGATCATTGCAATGTAATAAAGCCAGTTCTCCAAGACCTGGACTTTTAGGAGAAAACGTTTAATAGGGAGTTAAAGCACTAAGTCTCTATTTTATTTTCATACTTCAAATGGAACGTCAAGTGTTAATCAATCAATTAGTATATCTACAGGGCCATTTTATGCATAAAGTGAACCGAGCTCTTTGAAATCAAGACATACATTGTTAATTTTGTTCACTCGAAATTCTTATTTTTATTGCAATATCAATATTATTGTAGCACCATCATTGAAATTAATGGCACTAGAAAAAAGAGGGACTATAAAACACAATTTACAGAGAAATACAAAGTAAACTCGGATTATGCAAAGAGTAAAACATGTGAATGAGGAGAACAAATTCATTCTGGCAATCCCACTATGTTATTTATGTTAAAGTAGAAATTAAAAAAAAATATTGAACGTAAATGTCTGAAATTGGCAATTATACATCTCAAAGATCTTGAAAAAGTGCTTGAAAAAAAAAACAAACAAAGAAAACAACATATTTAATGAGAACAGACATTTGTTAAACCAAACAATATAAACAATAGGCAATACAGTAATTTCTTAAAATTCTTCAAAGAGCACATGAGAATGCATTATTGTAAGCATTACTATGGACAAATTGCAAGCTCTTGAAAGAGTTATTTTCATCATATAGCATAAACTGTTGTCGTCCACTTGTTTCTTTTTTTTCCTAGTAATTTTTGTACACATGATGCTTGTTTACCTAAAAAAAAAAGAAGAAGACAAAATAAGTTTGAATATTGCTACAAGCATCTTTTTATTGAAATTTGAACACCATGTTCTGAATTTTGAATGTTTTTTATTAATGAAACATTAATTAGCAAAGCGTCAGATTTTGACCATCATTTATCAATGAAAATATACTAATAATTGATTAATAATAATATAGTCCACTAATATTTTTTTAGATTTATTATGCAACTGTAGCTTTTTGTGTTTATTCTGTAACTAAACTGGAGCTCTCTGTATGAAACATGAGTGCTATGTATAACAATTACCTGGAGTGGTCTTACTACTCCCAGGTGTGAAAGCGGATCATGGTGCGAATCCTGAACTTCTCGCAATGCATTAAACGCCTGAAAAAGGAATGTTTTTGACATTATAAAATACTGCTATATCTATCTTAAAATTTTAATTCCCTATTGTTGTGAATAATAGGCTCTTTAATAAGGTAGACAATTCTGGGTATTTGTGTTTACCTACCTTACGAGTGACCTTAATTGGACATTTGTAAACTATCCACTGTACGGTTTCATAACAAGGGGGTGTGGTTAACGATCCCCTATATGTATAAAATCTACGGTCGTAGGGAAGGAGGTCAAGAGGTGATATTCCACATACTGGGATTTTTTCGTGTGAATCATGTCCTTTCTTTATACAGTTCTTTTTAATGAAGTCCTGTTGAAGTTGTTTTGGATGGCACGGAGGTTCTACAATATTCAATATTTGGTATTCAATATTTGATTCAATCACAGCTTTCATGATATAATACGTTTTAAATTTCTTTTATCATTGTAGATGGCATAGAAATGTGTTAAATTATTGCGAGAGTTGAATTTCTTATTATATGACATGAAGATACACACGTATCCATGCTCTCTACGAAATGTTAAAATACAAATGCACGATTATATTAAAAACACTAGATGACTAGGCATTAAAATCCATCAGCACAACTTTCCCTCCCAAAATTATTACTTTTGGAATATTAGATAAATTTTTAATAGTGTCATTTAAAACATCCTTACTTCTATATTAATACTTACTTGTCAATCGAGTTCCTGTTTCAAATTCTTCACTCTTATAATCTTTTATCAAACTGTAGTATGTCTCCATTATATCACTCAGTGTTCTAGCAAACCTTACTTTACAACGATGATGCTGCATGGAAAAAAAGACTTTAATAAATAAAATGATCTACTCATTTTGAGCGTGTTAGCAGGCAAAGATAACATAAAACTTCAAAAATGAATCGGGATGTTTTACTCATGATGGATAGGTTCCTATGTGCTTTAGATTCGTAGGAAGGTACTAACTTGTTTAATCCCGATATTTCGAAAGCTTCCCTTTTTTAATTTGATCGTTTTTACTCGAAAATTCATGTTTTTTATCCAAAAATGTATAACCCGACCAGCTGTTATAAAATAAATAATGTTTGGTGGATAACATGTTCTTTATTATTATATATAGTTTTATGCTTTACCCCTTTGTAGCATCTTCTGTTATAATACTGTGCGTAGTCTTCATCATCAATTTCGCTGTTGCAAATCTTCAAAAATAAGAGGCAGCATTTATATATCAAGAATGACTTGTTGATTATGAGATGATATCCCCATGAAAGCATGTGATAATTAGCAAAAGTTACATGTAGTATTTTGCGAGTATATGCACCTGCTACCAATCGTTTTCATAAAAGAAAAAAAAAGATTCTAAAAAAAGATTTAAGAACACATCTCTGGATTTCCGAATGCATTTTTTCGCGAGTGGATTCGTTTACTGATTTTTAAATTTTTTTTAATAGGGTAACATACGTCTTCGCAGTTTCTACTGTGGCCATTTTCCTCTTCCCTCTCTTCTTCATATTCTTCCTCATAATCTTCATCATCGTCGTCATCTCTTTGTACCTTAAAATAACGATGATTAATAATTAAAATTTTCAGCTAAATAAGTTGCAATTAGTTTTCTCTCTGATACAGTTAAGGCTTTATCAAAAATGATCAGATTTAACTAATTACACGTATCCTTAATCTCAGCGAGATGCCGTAGGACTAAAAATGTTTAGTCCCTAATCAATTAAAGAAAGTTATTAAATTAAATTAATTTAACTAAAGATTAATGTCTGACTTTCTCAGAAAGGTACTTACATTAATCATAACACCAAGAACTACCAAACCTTCTGGTCTAAACTTCGCATATGTTACATTTTGATACTCTGCGTCGTAAAACACCATATGGGCCTGAAATTTGAAACATCACTTTTACATTTAAAGGGAAAAATATTCTTGTCAGTGTAATTATATTTTTTGTACATTTCAAAAAATATATTTTGACAAACATAACATATTGCTCTTTTTCATAAAGAACACGATTCTAGTAAGTAAATGTAGGCAAAAAAGATCATATCTCTATTGCCTATTAAAAACTGCTCACAGGCATAATAAGTTTTTTCTTGTTTTAATTCATTTATATCATCGACAGAAAAATTCCCAATATAATTTAAAACATTTTAATTTGAAAACAAAGTTGATTTTCTTATTATAAAAAACATACCTCCATAGGATAAAACTTGTCGTTTATGGAATGTTCTGAACCTCTATTCTTATGACGGCCAACATGAATATGCAGCTGTGCGATATTGTATGTTCTGTGTCTTCTGAGGGGAACGTGGGTAAGGGTTATTTTATCCTGGTCATCTTCTTTCACATCAAAATGTGGTGAATGGCCTTTGAAGACAAAAAATCTTATCATTTTTATTTATTTTTTGCCTTTTGCAACACGGTAGTTGTTGCTGAAAATTCTTCTATATATTTAACTCCATACGTTTTTCATGGACATTTTTGAATAACCTGACTTGTTTGTCCTTTTTTTGTGTGCCAGGTGTATTGCGAGTCACGTGAAATACATGTTAAAGAATAACAAAATGTTTAAACTGACTGGGAATCTAGACTAGAATCTCCAATGCATACCAAAAAACATAATAAGACAAAATGCCCCATTATATTTTTCGGTGCTGTCGTAAATACTAATCCGAAGAAAACGGTGCATGTACCGACGCTCTTTGATAAATAAAGCTATATAAAGTCTGCAAGTTGCTCTTAATGTCTTGTATTCTACACTACAGGCAGAAAGTTTAATATGACGTTAATATTGATATGTTCTCGCCTATTGAAGAGAAGCCTTAAGTACTTTACATGTTCCGATTGAAATTTCAACGCTTTCTCACCATTGTTGTAGATTTCGGCTCTCACTCTCCTATCATAACCCTTCATATGAACGTCTCCTCGATAATGCTTTAAAGATTTGGTTTCCTTGTTTCAATGTTGATCGGGGATTGTCTTTCATTGGAGCCACAAGTTGCCCAACAATCATGCACGTTGCACCATTCAAAGGGTCCTGAATATATCAATGTATATAATTATGTGAAATTTAAAATTTAGAAATTTTAAAAGAAGGTTAAAATAGAATTTTTCACAGATCAAGGCAAATTTAATAACGTATAAGGTGATCTGTAATCAAGCTTGGAATTTATTATATAAAATTGAGAGGAAAGACTACTTCAAGAAACATGCTTATATTTGCATTTTTAGGGTGTAAGACATTGATTTCATTACTTGAATATGGTGCTTTCTGTCCTGAATTTTTAAATCACAACTTTCATTGAAAAAAAAACCAACGACATACAACAGCATTCAAATTAAGGATAAATAAATTTAAATGAATATATAGAAATAAGAAGATTAAAGAAAGTTGAATCATACATTGATTTTTAAAAATATAATTGGGAAAAAATCATATCTCAAGAATTCGATATCAACAATTTGACAAACGAACATTTATTTAATTTCATCAAAATTTCAGGAATTTATCACTTTTCCACTTAATTGTATTTTTACTATCTTAACTGATAAAAAAATAATGCCATGGTTTTTTTTTTGGTTGGAAAAGAATACCCTATTAAATTTGCTCCCTCGGAAATCATCAATAAATGATTTTTAAAAGTTTTTTTTTAATCTTACCTTCGCAGAAATCCTCTCTTTTGTAACTAAAATGTGCCTCCTCGATCTTCTCGTAATGACATTTGTTTTGTGAGGCAGGCCTTACACCTATATAGCCTACCCCGACTACTGTTTCTATAAACAACAAACAGAGGCAAACTAACTGGCCTAACACTGCCATAGTGATCGTGTGTGACGATAAATGCAGGCTAATGCTTTTATAAGAAAGAAATTACGGTTTTATTAGGCACGTGATTTTGTGTTCATTTTTAGGTATGAAATTGACAGTTCATTATCGTATGAACACCTCCTTCAGCTTATCTTAGTTGATGAATATCAATTTGGAAGCTTTAATTAGAAATCCTGAATTTACATCTACTTAACAAAAAATATATAGGTTATTTTGTCTTTTAATGGAATGGATTTTTCAATTTGATCTGGTAAAACCAAAATTATTACTTAATAGTTAAAAAAACGTTTTAAACAAAGTTTACTTGCAGTTATTTAAGATACACAGGAATGATTATATAAAATGATATTTTAATTAACACTTTTAAAATTAATTTTATGCATTTTATGCATTTATGCTTTTTATAAAAAATAGATGTAATGTAATCAGTTTTAAATAAATTTGTTATATTCTACTTATATTTAAAGGAAAATGCCTTTAATTATTTTGAATTGTAATTATAGAAAAAAATAAACCTAAATGAAAATTGAGAGAAATAACTCAACATTTATGATTCGCTATTTGTCCCTGTCAGAGCCAGCAAATACATATGTACTTCCTGCAGCCATAGGGTTAAATCAATCTTTTTGTTGTTTGACCAATTTAACAGGTTATTTATGGTATTTTGTATTTATTTAGTTCATAAAACTGACAAGTAGGTCGTTTGTGCTTAATTGTTGATTAATAAATATCCGATAAAGAATTATTTCAATATTTGAGACAGAAGCGAGAATCATCCTTAAAATTAAGTTGGCCTTGGTTACATGTAACTCTTTCCTGCGCATTGTCTTATCACAAAATTATACTTCTTTCCTCTTCAGAACTTACATGAAAGTTATCCTAAAAATTATATCAATTTTCCATTAAAATCCTGTGTATATCGGACAGTGAAAATAAGGACTGTACCAGGGTTATTATTGAATTTCAGAATGAATAAATGAAATTAATGGAGATAATAAACAGTATTTGAATTATTAAATAAAAGTTTTAAAAAATCAATTACCGAACGAATGAATCATAAATTTAATTCTATTTACCATTTTGTAAAAGAGTGATTTTCAAGGGACTATTTACACAACATATAAAAAGCATTTTAGCACGTTTTAGTTACATTATTTCAATAACGTTCTTTTCAGATATATTTGATAATATATTCAACTAGTAAAGTAGGTATTTGCATATACAAAGGAATGATATCATCATTTAAGGACGCAATTGCACGGTGTGACGTGATCAAGTCATGTTGTGATTAAAAAAAGAATGCTTGCTGTAACTATTTCCGGAATAAGGAGTACATGTATGATATGTTTGCGCTCATGACAAAAGGGGTTTGTTTTTCTTAAGTAGAGAAAGAATAAGATATTAAAGGTTGTTACGATACACTGAGAGTGTTGGTAAGCGCTGACCATATTTTTTTTTATCTACACGCTTGTTTTACGATTTGACACTTCTAGCTGTTTTGTATCTCTGAACATTGAAATCTATTTTATCAAAAATAATAGTTTATATGTTGAGGTTTTTGTCCTCATCTTAAAATTAGAATTTTATTTAAGATTGTTTTTTTACCATAGGATATACATCTACGTATAGATAATTTCTCATGAGAGATTCAGACGGCGTGATTTACCAGATACATGTATAAATATTGATGAAAGAAAGCGATTTTGATATACGTGTTACGGAGAAGACCACTTATGCCTAGAAGACATATTTTTAAAAAAAATATTGCAGAGGATTTTGTTTTCTCCTATAAAATCTTTAGCATTTTTTGCAGTGACATCGACCATGTAAACATTAAATCATCTTCTTATATATACGTAAACGATTTTTGTAAAATGTTTTAAGCGTCGTATTGAAACACAACACACTTACAGAGAGGGACAATCTACATAAAAGAAACTTTGGAACTCATCATGCTTATGGGAATTTATTTGAAAAATGAATTTAATTTTTTTTTTAAATCACAAGGAGATGAACATAGATCTTTCACTCCAGCATATATCATGAAGCGACGCAAAAGTTATTTCAATCAATGATTATTTTTTAATCAAAACAGTACTTGATCTATACTTTTGACGTCAAGTGTGTCATTATGACGTCACAATGGAGAAAGTGCTCATCCATGTACAGGAGAAAATGAAGTGTTCTTTCACCTGCACAGAATCGGAAGGAAAAATATATATGTAAATGAAAATATTAAAAATTAATTACTATACTTTGCAAAATAAGATAATTCATGGATGGAGATATTTGTTTTAAAAAAGTAATGCAGATACAAGTTCTATGAAATAACTTCTTTTCATTCATTGTGTTCATATGTCTGATTGACATAGGGCACATTATATGTAAAAATGAGAAAAATTCATTGGGTGGAATTTTTTCACGCACCCTTGCAAACCTTTCCTTAAATATTTCTTAAGCAAATTTTTTATATTCCTCAAGAACATGTATTAAAATTTAATTTGAATTTATTTTTCAATGTTAATGTTTTGTTTTAATATTCGTGATTGAAAACAAAAACCCCTAAGTAATTAATTATCTGCAAGAAATAAATTCTCTGTATGGTTCAAAATTTAATACGCCAATTGTAATGCCAGATTAATTAATATCTTGTACTGTACTGTGTACAACAGTTGCTCGTAAAGAATTGGAACTTAAATAACAATTGCCATAGCTTCTTTTGAGAAACAGTGGATCACAAGTTGATATAAATGCTGTATATATACGCTATTAACTAACATATAGTACATCTGATCTACGGTGTATATCTTTCTTAACAAAAGAAAGAAAAAAAAATCTAAAATAGTTTCAGAGTTGATTTTCAAAAGTGAACTTTATCAATACGAGATGCTATTTAGTTGAATTTTCAAAGTGAATTCTTAAGGAAAGGTACTTTTCTAAGTACTTTTCACATTTTCCATAATCGTCTTAATTTTGGCGATATATAGTGCCGAAAAATGACAATACTGCATAAAGAAATCATGCCAAACGATAGAATAATTAATAAAGTATTGTTTACTTTTTAAAATATTAAATTATTACTACTGAAAAGAATTTTATTTTACATTTACGGTCTGAAACCTTGTGATGGGTAATATCTTTCATGATGTTCGATTTCAGAAAGTTAAACCATGAAATGCCATTTTTTTTCATGGAAATCGAAATACTGTCTTCTTCTTGCGCTTTAAAGTTATGTTAATGTACAGTTCTAGAAAATACAGAAGCTACTTGAGCTGTCTAATCATGTTTCTGTGTCTATGCAGGAAAAGACTGCTTTGTTACAACGCCAAATGTAAAAAAAAAAGTCTTTAGTTACACTTTGCGTTATTATATTCTACGTTGATTTCGACGCAAAATGTAATTCCAAAAAATACAGTAATCTCAAATTATTACAATCATTTTGCCTTGTTATTATATTTTGCATTATAACACTGCTTTAAAAAGAAAGGATACAAACAGAAACCATGAAATACAATTTGGGAACTGTCATAATCTATCAGCTAAGAGCATATTAAAATCCTACCAATGATAATGTGTGAATTATATTTTAAGTTGTTGAAATTAAACTTAGTTATGAATCACTTTTAAAATACATTTTGTTGCTTCATTATACACTTTCGCATTATAACAATGCGACGTTAATTTGTGCGAAAAACGATGTAAGTTTAAAAAAGTGCTCGGAGATGTATATTGATCCATTTAAGGTAAGCACGATGTGAGACGACTTATTAGATTTTATAAAGTTATCAGTAGGAGAGCAATGCTTTTACCTCGCACTCTTTAATTTTTTTTTATTTCCAGAAATGTCCTGATGCAGTTTGACTTAATCCTCCAAACGTTATTGTGGGAAAATATTTCAAATAGCCGAAAACAACTAAGATAATTTGTGCGTTAATCTACTCGGTAGTACTTGAATATTTTCCCCCACAGTACAAGTACATGTGTGTCGAATAGTTCTTTAAAGGATTTTAATGCGATCAAATACATTAAACGATTGTTAAAAAGCTTAATACATACAATAGTATCTATGTTGTCAATTTTTATTCTATGACTCAAAAGTGCAAATTGATATTAATTTATACCTAATATATGCATGTATCACTCAATATTATTCCTCCCCTGAAAAAATTATTTCCTCATTCAAATATTCAATGCTTCCAAATGTCATGATAGGAAAAAGTCTTTATTATTATTATTATTATTATGATTATTATTATTATTATTATAATTATAAACATAATGCCAATTATACATAATTAAAAAAAACCTCTTTTAGGACAATTTGGACAAGTATATATCATACTTTTCTGTTCTAATCTACGATGGACATGTTTTTTTAGCATTCCAGATAAAATACTTTGTTTACATTTGTTTACATTGAATATGAATTTTGTCTTGTATCTGCTTATAATGAAAAACTATTTTATCTTTATCATATTTTCAGAAGCAATGAATCAATTTTAGGGAATCCGATTGGTATTTTTTCTGATACATCCACTGGGTAAGTAATGAAATAATACATTTAATATTCAGTGTTCTGAGATCATCACCTGCCATCCGAAAATATATATCAAATACTGTTCTATTGTTTAAAAATGTAAATTCAAATTGGATTATGTATTGTAATGAAAATGATTTCGCTAAAGGTTCCCAATAAGATTATATAGATCTCATTAATTCAAATTTTCAATTTACTCACTCTCTTTCTTCTTATACTACATACCTATGAAATTCTGTCCAAACTGTCGTCTGATTGGTGAAACTTGTGAACATTTAATAGCTTATGAATGGAATACATAATTTTTTTCTAAAATGATATAGAAAATATTTGTTTTTGCACAGTCTTTAAAATAATTCAAATTTAGCTAAGGATCATATTCGCATGTTTTTATTGCAGTTAATCAATATTGTTCAAAAGTTTCTGTTTACCTGGGGTACATGTTTATTACACATTAATTGACTGAATTCGATGGCAACATGCGTTTTGTCAGACCATAGAACCAAACCTAACCAAAACAAGCCTAACGACTTCAGGCAGACAGTTTGGTTCGAGGGTCGACAAAACACAATTTGCCCGAAAACACAGTCAATAAATGTTTTGTCATACCTTTTAATTTTTTTTTCACACACATGTATCTTGCAATGTCTTCAATAATGTAAACCTCAGACCCGTCACTGTTATAAACGAATACAAATGAGATTAAGCTCCGCACATTCTGTGACGTAAGCCCTTCCAACATCTCATCGACCGGTCCAGCATCTCACTCAGATGTCGAACATTGATTTTTTATGCCCGCTTACCAAAACATTAGGAATTTTGGATTTTTTTTTTTGGTAAAAATTGTATAGAAAGAAATTTTTAAAGTTAATACAATATACTGTGTTTCATGTAGCTGTGAATCTAATATATGACAGATTGATACATTTTGTGAAATTGTATCACCTAAAATTCAAATATTCTTAAAATATCTTGAACGATGGGAGACATTTTTTTCATAACACTAGCTTACATTAAATATGTTGAGATGATGAACAGTTTCAAGTTCAAAGGTCCATTAAACATTACAGAATAGAAGCAGAGCAAACACGGACCTCTGGAACATCAATGGTGGGATCAGGTGCCAATGAGGAGCGAGCTTTCCTTGCCGAATGGCCACACCCACCGTGTGCTCCTTGTCATGTTGAGGACACAACAAACGAACCGTCGACAATTCATTGTGAAAATAATGGCCCAACAATTACCTGTAGTATGGAAAACGTCCGTCAGCATTCAAATTATGATAATGTTAGATTATATTTGCCGACTGTTCACACCCCCATGTGCTCCTTATTACGATTACGAAGCAACTGAATAATCACAAAAGTCCATAAAACATAACAAAGTAGGAGCAGAGCAAACACGGACCTCTTAAACATCAGTGGTGGGATCAGGTGCGATGGAGAAGTGAACATCCTCTTCCGACCGGTCACATCCGCCCTGTGCTGCTAGTCATGATTAGGACACAACAAACGATCAGTCGACAATTCATTGTGAAAATAATGGCCTAACAATTACCTGTAGTATGAAAAACGTCCGTTGGCATTTAACTAATAACAATGATAGATTACATTTCCTGACAAAGTCATTGTATCCACCTCTGAAAGTACAAAATGAAGATTTTAAACTGGATTGCTGATATTCTTGTTTCATCAACTTGTTTGTCAATAACTTACCACTTTTAGAAATTGTTCATACGCAGAGTATGCTCTTCGTTTATAAACCCATAGATGTGTCAGGCTCTGTGATATTGTTTTTTTCAGGTTTACTTGGTTATATAGTGTCCATATAGGCTTGATTGATTGATTATATGTTGTTTAACGTCCCTCTCGAGAATTTTTCACTCATATGGAGACGTCGTAGTTTGCCGGTGAAGGGCTTCAAATTAGACCATACTCGGCACTGAGGGTCATTGAGCAGTGAGGGTTCTTGAACGTTCCAACGCATACCGCGAAACGGGACCTACGTTTTTAAGGTCATATTCGAAAGACCCGTGACTTTCAATTCTAATGCTGAGCGCATAGCCAAGGAATACTGGAACAGTCACTACCTTTGTTTACGTCTTAGGTCTTGCGGCGAACGAGAATTGAACTCGGGCCTCCCGTGTCCATATAGGAATGAAAATTACCAGGGTTGATCCAAAAGTAAACTTTATATCACAACTTCGATAAAATTGCTACACGTCAACGTAAAACAACAAAATTATAAATGGTGGAAGCTTAATCTATTTATAATCAGATCTGAAAATTTCAATTCACTTTGATTTATACCTTATTTCAAAATATCGGACTTTATACAACGTGCATTTTGGTAGCCTCCGCATCTAAATAACATCATATAATGGATGCACGCGGTCATACATTCAAACGTTTCCCGATTAAAAGATATTTGAGATTCACGAACACGTTCACAATTTTTTGTTCTTTAAGAATTCTTGGAACCCATCGCACACTCACTCTTTTTATTATTAAATCCTCTGTCAAAATTCTTTGGATAGTACCATAGAACAAAGTGTTCATATCCCTTTACATAACAGATATATGCATGTCATTTGACAACATCAGACACCAGTTTAACTTTTTCGTCCGAATTCCCATCTTTCAGTCTTCCTGTCCTCTGCTAATCATTCAATGATCCCTCACCCTCCAAAAAATCGCTAAAACCCATTATAATCAAGAGTCTTATTAACATTCTTTTCACCGTGAGTCTAAATAATCAACGTGAATGTACCCAATGACAATTTCCCAATTTTGAAGTAAAATGCAAAATGCATTACTATTTCGATGCTCCTTATGTACAACTATTGATGTAAAACACAAAGCTTATAATCGAAAATAGCAATGAAGTAATTTAATTTGCAAATGAAGATTAGAAAATGACACGAATTTCGTCTTTTGAAATTATTCAGCGAATAGGCGCCGTATAAAATGCAAAATTTGTTTGCGCTTTTAAACCATAAAATTCTCTTCAATACGTGACTTTTAGTTGTGACACGGCGACATCCTCTATGCTTCAAGTTCTAAACACCTATAAAATGAATTTAATGGTACATCAATAAACAAAATTTCAATGTAAATTAGATTTGTACATGTGCATACTTTCGTACATTGTATTTGATAATATGACGTCCAATATAAATGATATAAAAGATATAAGAGATAATCGATTTTGAACAAATTCTCCTAAATACGAATACAAAAATAGCTCTGTTAATAACAGGACGCAATTTGTACCCATGAGCATTCAAATAGCTGGTTGGAAGACCTGGTCTCCAATTGCCACATAAAAACTATCAATCAAAAAACTCGACCATCTTTTGACAATTAACTTTAGAGTACGTATGTGTACAATCATTATTTTCTAAACCAATTTTATCAGGTTTCTTATCATTCTTTAATATCTTTTTTATCCATCACATGCATCTTTTTTTCTTTTAACGTGTGAATTCTGAAATCCTGGCTTTGATCTTTAGTCTTAGAAGATGGTCGAAATTCATCACAATCATTATTTTTATCATTATTGACGAAGTAATCTTGGAAATGTTTAAGAACAAGGTATATTTACGAGTTCCATTTTTATTGAAAAAGCAACTGTCAATGATGCCCGAAAACATCGACTTAAATTTGTCTCGGGGAGTAGTATTTTTTGTTTGGATTAAACTTATAAACATTATTCAACTGGAACATGCAAAAGGTGAGAAAAATGTTCTAACTTTTTAAAAAAAAAAAGAAAGTATCGAAATTCTTGGTCTACTGATATTCACTCTTTGGTAACTTGGTAACATGGTAACTTCTACAACTTTTCCGCGCACGTGTTGGTACAAACGCAAATGTTCAAGCTATATTTTTCTCCATAAAATATTTTTTTAAGGTTCTGAAACCTGTAATTTTCTGCAACCTAATACTTTCAGAAATTGAATAAAATTTGCACAGGCCATGCAAAAATTCTACGTTTGTCAATGTTCCCGTTTGTGTGTCACTGTGTCGCTTTAATTAGGATGAAAACATCCTCGAACACTTGATAACCTTAAAAACAACGATACAAAATTCAAAATTAATTAATATATCACTTTTCCCCAAAAAATAATTTAGATAGTTACTGCTTTCAAACATTACGAAGGGAAGTTCGAAATTTTGTGTTTTTCTCCATTTATGTTTGACTATGAAACTATTCAATAATACAAGTACGGCAATGGATAATAACAGTGTCCTGAAATTTTACGATGAATTTATTTTGGTATTGCAGGCAAAAAATACATTGATTTTCAATAGTAAAACAGTGGAATGTTTTTTTTATATCATTCTGCAAATTATGAAATATTCAGTTTTCTTTATTATGCTTTCTAAAGTAATGAATAAATTTTCAGTGGATACTATAAGTATTTGTTCAAATACATCCATTGGGTGAGTTTTTAATATGGTATTTAATAAGGGAGTTTTGTGATTAACCCCTGAGTTTCAGTAATTTTGTTTTAAAAAATTAAAATGGCATTCATAGTTGTAATCTACATTTTAGTGTGTGCATGTTTCAAAGCAAAAAAAAAAAAAAAAAGAATGGCAAAAGATATAAATTGATACTTTCCAAGGTTTAATGTTTTACATAACGCTGAATTTCATATGATGTCGGCAAACAGGGTAAGATAAAATTCATGCTTTTGTGGATGTACCGAACTATATGTAGTGTGCTTCTCTCTGTGGTGTTTGTTTTATTTGCTACGATGTACGAACTTGATTATAATTTATCAAATTGCTATTCCAAAACTTGTGATATTTTTTTCTCAAATTTTAAATACAAGGTCTTTTTGAGGAATGTTTCAATTCAAAGAACCCTCCTAATAAAAAGTTAAAATTTATATAACTCACTGTCCCTTTAATTTGTTCAACAGAGAACCTCTGAAATGCTGTGCAAACTATCATCAAGTTGGTAAAATTTGTGAAGGTATGACATGTGATCTATAACATTTTTGTTACTTTAAAAATTAAAAATTTTTTCCTAATATTTCCTTGAATATATCTTTTTCTCTAAAATCTTTTAAAAAGGACAAATCTTACTTATTATCAAATTCCCATATCAATATTACCGTTAATTGATATAGCTCACAAGCCTGAGTTTATCTTCATATTCTTTAATTTAACAAAATCACAATTTTAAAATTATTATGAAACTTCAAAATAAATATATGTAATTGAAAGATGGACATTCTTTAATTAATAATTAAACTTCTCTTTAACGATGAGAGGAAAGCTAACATATTTTCAAGAAAGTTAATTCTCAAATATATTTTTCAGAGCATTCAGATGTACTAGTATTTATAATAACATATACTAGTATTCTATTTAAACATTAAAGTCTTTAAGTTATTAATTTTAATTTTTAGAATCTGTATTTTAATTTTAAAGAATGTTGGCCGGGAACATATGGTATAAACTGCACACCTTGCCCTGCTGGTTTTTATGGGAGATTTTGCAAAATGTCCTGTCATTATTTCTGCACCTCATGTGACCCAGTAACAGGATGCACAGACTTTAAAGAAAGTAGGTTTTTTTTCTTTTACAAATACAATGTGTACCAATGCCCAGGTCTAGAAGATGAATTAAATTTTTAGTGTTTCAATTTTCAGTGGTATGCAGCAAATATATAGAGTATGTATATCACTGAAGAAGTCAGCAAGATTATTATTCCCGCAGAGCAAGCAAGGGGATATTTAACAAAATTTTGCCGACACTCTCAATGATATACTTCAATTCTTTTATCACACAATACAAAGCCAGACCTGTTATATTTTAATGGAAGGGTAAGTTGCTACAAAGACGCCAAAAAATGAAAAAGCAGAGTAAGTTTTAGAATCTTTCTTACAAGTTTAATCCGTGCTCCTGGGAGATAAAACACCTTGCGTTTTATACTGGCTTACAAGAGTTCCATTTAATTAAATGGAATGAAACTTCACAAATCGATACCATAATTTCTTTTACATTTGAAAATGTGTCGAACTTTTAATCGTGTAAAAGTAATATGAGTAGGAGGAACAATTTATTTGTCAACGTATTTTTGGAATGATCCTAGTATCATGCAAATTTGTTAGATTAAAGGGAATTCGAATTTTTTATTCATATATTTTTTAAAATACTAAAGCACCTTTATTGTATACAATATATAAACTTTTATCATAACGTTTCCAATAACTTCAAAAAACATTGAATCACATTGAAATGCATAAAATGTAAATTGTTGCATAAAAATATTTTAATTTCAAGCTTCATTTAAGTACATTTGAATTAAATTATTGATCAAAGAGTTATCCTTGCTGACTGACGATCCGTTATCCATAAGGACAGGCGTTTCATTTTACAACTTACTCGTATATATGTATTATTTTTCTTTGATATAGTTACTTTATTTGTTTTTTATTTGTGTGTTTATTTTCAACAAACGAATATCAGGAAACATATGTCTGTCTTTCATGTAATTTAAGTGCAATATAAGACTGTCGGTATATATTACATTTAACTTATTAAGTATGTATTTGAAAATGAAGATCTTAAAGCGATCATCTTAAAGAGACATAAATACAGATACACAGGCCCGATGTTTCAATTTGCGACAGAACTTTATTTCTATTAGGAATTCTGTCGAATAATATGCAAGTCGTTGAGTTAAATACGAAAAGGAAACTCTGAACATGTCTTGTCAGAATGAATTAAATCTTTATCATATAAGAATTGAAAAGACAATATAGTTATTTCCCTCTATCACCTGCATATGGCGTTTACATCTCTCAATTAATTTGAGATTAAAGACCATACTCCGAGTAAGATCAGTTTATAAACCGAGGAAAGATACATGTACTAACAAATAAATTGATGTAACCGAGATTTCAACAACCTCGATGAAAATCAGCATTTTTAATTTTATGGTCGTTCAAATAACTTTATAAGCATATTACCTGTCAATGGGTCCTTTCTTGCAGACTTGTTTCATACCAATTACAGTGTATTGGACCTTTGTTTTTACTACGGTCATTGTCCCATCTACTTGATCAATACATTGGATTCAGGGCGGGATTAACCGATCATAAATCTTAAGTTTTGAGGTCCCCAATCTGATATCTGTGATTATGGTTAATGCAAGTCATAGGCTTTTTCAACGTTGACACTTTGTCAGAATGGATTAAATATATCTATATTACAAACGCGCATTAGAAAGATTGAGGGGCAATATGAAAAGCAACTACCGTATAAGTGGAAATTTTAGCGAGACGCAAATTTAGCGATTTTTCCTTAAAAAATGGTAATCTATTTTTAGCGAGATGTTATTTTAGCGATTCTAAAATGCACATTAAAGAAGCTATAACAAATAAAACACAATTATTTTTAGCGATATTTAATTTTAGCGATCTCATCACCCTCGCTAATAATGCCAAAATTAAATCCTCGCTAAAAATTCTACTTATACGGTATATCTTTCTGTATTCAATAATCCAGAAGTGAAAAAAATAGATAGATTACAAAAACAGTACATACGAGGGGTGATCAAAAGTTCACGAACTATCTCTGTATCTACAGCACCAGAATTCAGACTAGAAAAAATATTTGGTACACAAATCATACAAAAGTTCTATAAATAGCATATACTAAATGAAGTTTTTCTCCTTGTTTGTGATGTCACAATGTGAAAATGACGTCACTACATAGGTTTCTTGTGACGAAAAATGGTTGTCTCAGTCAACTGTTTCAATGAACGACTGTAAAATTTATAGTATATCTTTGAAATCCCTTTGAAGTAGCGTATAATAATTTGTACACAGTTTAATTAGACAAATGGCTACCTATAAATACAATGGTTGGATTGATCGTTTTAATGAGGGAGGGCAGATGGTTAAAAATGGCACTTGTTACGTTGTCCAGTGAAAACATATTTGAGAAGAGATGTGTTTTTTAATTAAGCAATTAGCTATCAAAGACGTTCAATTACACTTTGAAAAATAGTTGAAAATTTTTACAATTATATAATTATTAAATACCTAAGATATCGTTTACTTTAGATTTTAAACATATACTGACACGCAAAAGAAACGCAACAAGCAGTTGTCTACAAATGTTTGATTTTTTTATCTTATGATTTTTAAAAGCGAATAAAGTAAGGCTAAACTCACTCACTTTTCAGAAGATGAGAGATTTGATAAAAATGTTAAATGTTTATCTTTTAACTTAACTAAGTAACGCGTGACTATTAAAACACCCCCCTCCCAGACATTCAAGTAAAACGTTGGAGACTGTCCTAAACAACAATTGCAGTTGAATTTCTACGATACAATAGGTTCATTTATATCGAGATCTTAGCAAAGTAAATATTCTTTGGCATTTTTAAATTCCCGTTTTTCACATGATTAGGTCGAGTTTTCTCTAACTAAGAGCAGTGTAGCCACCCTTGGACTTCCGGTACAAAGACTGTCCTTAATGCATATGATACGCAAGACCCTGTTAAGGCGTAATGTAGTGAAATTTCGTATCATCAACTCTTCATCACATTGACAGTGAAATTTTCCAGCTAGAGCACTGGGAATGCGTAAATAAGCCATTTTCAAGTAGCCTTAGCATCGTTGCAGGAAAAGAAAGGAGAGTTTATTTTTTGAAACTTTGCTGCATTACTTATGATGAACAGTAGAAAACCCTTAAAACTCCATAATATTGGCAAATGTTTTGTTAAACATGCAATTTTTGATTTCTGCTAAGCAGACTCAAACTTGACTTCCGGTTATGGTATGGAAATTGTCAACCATTAAATTACGGATGTTTACCAAATTGAAGATATTCATAAGTATAGGTAAAAAAATTTTTTACTTTACATAATTATTTCCCCCTAAAGTAGGTTGTTGCGTTTCTTTTGCGTGTCAGTATATTAGATATGATGAAAAGGAGACATATCATTCTCTATCCACCTTGAATAAACGTTTCTTTCAAGACAGAAAATTTGGGTTTGATTGTCTAGATGCTTATTTTTTGAAACGATATTGTTATCTACCCATTTTGTTGTCGAGATTTGACCATTTCTGACAAATGAACTGTTCTTGTTATAAAAATTAAATTACATGGAGAGAAATATAAAACTCAGAAAAATCTTTCAGATTTTGTGACAGAATGCTACGGAGGGGGTCACGTGACCGCCTACATTACGTGATTCGCGCATGAGCAGAACAGTGGCAGCTGTTCATTCAACTCGGAGAGGACTAATTTAAAATGTAATCAACACTGAAACCAAATATTGTTTCTTTTATTGAAGTTATTCAATTAGTTCGTGAACTTTCTGAACACCCCTCGTATACTGGTTTCTTGCTGACAAAGCAAGTAACAACATTGTCTTCGTTTGTAAGATCATTATTTATATTGCATTTTAGAAGAACGTGGATTTAATTCTCTAATTGGTTATCCAACTTATACCCAAGGTTTCTTTTTAAGGAAGACATTCTTCAAAATCATATGTCAATTTTGAATATTTTTGATAAACCAAACAAACAAACAAAATGAATTTGAATTACAATATTAATATTTAAAAAAATCCTTACAAACAAGGATACATAGCAGGTTCCAGTTAATGTTCAACCAAACCTCTCTCTTTACTCCTCATTAATATATTAAAACTAATAAAGGAGAAACTTCAAAATATACTGTTCAACAATATATCGAGAAGTGGTGTAAATCAGATGTGGAAACTTAAAATTCGAAGGAACTTTTTGAAAATTTGAAATTACAAGATTTTTATTAAAACATACGACTTTTCAAATTTATACACAACCATACCCCCTTGTCCAGGCATTCTGATATCATTGACAGTTGCTTTTTCAATAAAAAACGGAACTCGTAAATTTACTAACCTTGTCATTGCAAAATTGGTCATTTGAAAATCATTCTGTTAAAAACATTCTAATTGTACACACAAGCACTCTGAATTTGACATAAAAGAGATGCTTAAGTTTCTGATTGACAATATCTATGTGGCTTTTGGAGACCAAGCTTTGAATTCCAACAATTTATTGGAATTCCTGTTAGTACAAATAGCGCCCCGTTACATGTATAAGCAGACCTATTTTTCTTGAGATAAAAGATACGACAGAGTCTGACACATCTGCTTCATATTTGGATATTTTACTTGAAAAGACGTTAATGGTAATCTAGCAACCAAGTTCTTTGACAAACTGGTGACATACTGCATATTGGGATTATATCTCTCAGTTGATTTGATACGGTTTTTTTTCATTGAGTCAAATGCTGACTGACTTTTTTCATACAAATTGTTTGTCCATTATTTACACAATGAATTGACGACGGATTTTTTATTTATTCACGATCATGAGAGGGAGCACAGGGTGATAGTGACCGATCGACAGGGGATGCTCAATCCTCCATGGCGCCTGATCCCAACTTTGATGTTTTGAAGGTCCGTGTTTGCTCCGCTCCTATTTTGGTTTGTTTTATGGACATTTGAGCTTGAATACTGTTCGATATATACCAAATATTTCATATATCACTTTTAGTTTATGCTATTACACAGTACTGGTGTGCGTCTGCAGGTTTTCCTCAAAGAAGTTCACGAATTGGGCTTGGTAGAGCATTCAATGTTTGACCCATTATATCTTTGTTAGGATTTTTAAGAGTTTAAGAACTGAAATAATTATGGTCATAGCTAAATCAATAGGACGCATGTTAAGTGTCACAGATATGAATGTAAAAATAATATGGATGTCTAGGAGCTATACAATTATGAGATCATATCGTTAGGTTTTATTACAGGTGAAATACCAATCAATTCAGGAAAAATCATCCTTGCACTCCTTGAAGGTTTCGGTGGGGTTGCTACTATTTTAATTGGATTTATGATATGGAAAAAATGTTATGCTTTATTTAAGTCTGTCTGTAATAGATTTGTTTTACGCCAAGCTTTCATAATTTTTAACACGGGAGTTCGAAGTAAGAGTATGATAGTATAAGAGGTGTTCAAAGCTCTTAGATGCGCATGCTGAAGTACAAAAATATTAAAGATTGGAAATATTCTGCATGAATCGAAATCACTATTTTTTTTCCAGTGCAAAGGATAAGTTGGAAAATATGATTATGATAAGAACTATATTGGTTTAACATGAAACTAAAAATTTAGATATTTGTACTTTAGCTTAAAGACTCCTTGTCCAACCCTACATGTATATGATCAATCTGATCTCAGAAATGAGGCCTTTGAAGAACAATATAACTACGATGCACTACAGAAAAATGAAGACTACGAAGAAGTTAATACTGGATAGGGAAACTGCATAACAGAATCTGTAAAGCAGATCAAAAGTAGGCAAAATATGTAAATGAATGTTTGTGGTTAGCCTGATCTTATGAGCCTGTAAAATTGGTATTTTAAGGTAGGACAAAACACCTGTGAATTCTATTTTAACCCATTTCTTAAAAAGGACTGGAGGAAAAAAGAATAATATTACTATATTGACAACAATGAATGATCCCTGAAAGAAAAATTATAAGTTTTGGCGTATTTGCATTATATTTTGTGAAAAAATCAGAGAATCCTATATATTGGTCACTTGGGAGCTTACATTTTGGAATATGTTTATGCTATCTAAGTGCAAAAAACAAGCATGTAACAGTCTGTTATAAAATGCATTGCAACTTTTGTTCCATAAATAGTAGAGGGGTGATATTTGGACACATATATAAGGAGTCTCTATTCTTTATGTACTACAAAGGTCAAGGTCATATCAAGAGGTCAAAGGTCAAATTTTGTGATGTCATCTACTGAATCTTTTTTGTTTTTTGTCATTGAATTTTTTTTTAATTGCCAAAATATTTTAAACCATCGGTTCAATTTTTTTTATTTTTTACATATTTTATTTTAGGATCCATTTGAATCATTCTGTTGATTTTTTGTAAAAATTGATTTATACTTTTTCTCTTAAGAAAACTTAAACTGTCGGATATTTACATGTTAATTTTCAGTTTCTGACACATTGTTTGTTCTTTTTTATTTAATATTTTACCCAAATTTTTCAGTATCAATGTGACTTACTGATTTAAAGTAATAAAAAAAAGGTTATCTTTATTAAAAGTATTTCACAAATTTGCAATAGATCAATAGAAAATTCTAAAATAAGGCTCATTCTTAAGTCGAATGTCTGATTTCACATTCTTCTTATAGGGGTCTGATAGGCCATATTTCAGACTATGTGGGCAAAAAATGTGCGGTTGAATTTCTTTCATATCATATATAAAGAGAGATTTTGTATCCAAGAACAAAATATCAAAGTTTCAGAAAAATTGAATTTGAGGAAAAATTTGACCTATCTATTTGGTCCTACCTTAAGTATCAGTATATGCATGTATTGATGAGTTAAAAGTGAAAAGCCTTTAATAGAGGAGTTTTTATTTTAGCCGAATATTTGAAGCAGAATTTCCTGATTTTATATAACCTGAAATGTCCGTATACGAGGGGCGTTCAATAAATAATGTCATTGCGGCTCGGGAATAAACAAAAGAACGCCTTTCTATGATTTAGTCTGAATGATTTAACTATATATTCTCTATTAATTAAAACACATGCCCGTAACATTTTTATTCAATTTCTAATTGTTTTTAGAACACATTTTTGAGTATGACCCTTAGTATACTGTAATATGGAAGACCCTATGATTTGTTGTACTTGCTTTTTTCTTTCTGATACATGTTTATCTAAGTTTGGGAAATGAAACAAGTCAAAGGTTGAAAGATCTGGCAAAATTTGTTGGTGTGACAAAACATTAACTTTCTGTTTATCCCTAAAACTCTTTACTCTTAATGGCCTGTAAGTTTGGACTCTTTCATGAAGAAATTTAATGTAGTGAATTCCTCATTCTGTTTCCTTTCTCTCATGAATCTTTAATTTTTTTGCAAAAAGTTTGTTTTCTAAACTCCTCTATAAATTGAACTTCCTCCCCAACAATGAATTTGAACAATAAGACCACTAATAATTTTAAAGAAAATAGCATATAAAACTGTTTTTGTGCTCTTGCAATTCTCTGCAGTTTTGTCAAGTGCATCCTATTGTAAATTTGTTTTAAGGGTTTAAAGCAAAATGGATTCAAGTTTCATTATCTGTTTGAATTTCAGACAAACGTGGATGAGAACAATTTTTGATTTTTTAAAAAGAATTGTTTAGATATTCCTATACGCTGTCGTTTTCACTCATTTTTCAAAATATAGGGTGACATTTGAGTATTAAACTTTTTTACCATCAAATGTTTCTTTGGAACAGTGTGAACTACCCCCAAAATGATTTCTATAAATTTTGTTATGTGTCTGAAAGTCAATAAAACATAATCAGTGATAATTTGTTGAATTTTCGCAAATATAAATAGAATGTTGTAAGTCCTTGTTGCCAAGGACGGTACCCATTTTTGATGACCATTATATAATTTGTATTTATTGAAATCCACCTGTTCACGTGTCTATAAAACAGACAATGGTTGCTGTAAATTTCACATACTTCAGGTAATATATACTCAACAAAAAAAGAAACGCATATTGTTTTACTCGTCAAAGAAATTTTTAAAATGTACATGAAACAACTATTTTTTATGTATTGGATACCTGTGACCTATTTAAAGGACAACATGGGGTTTTAAAACCCAAGTGTTGAATTATCTCCCTTGAATAAACATGTTTATGAAAGTAGTGTTTTTCATGATTTCTTCTAAATCAGATGTCTATTTTCATTGATATTTTGGATTTAGAGAAACTTTTAACACTTCTATTATAATATATTTATAATATATTCATATTTAAGATTTGATTGCAGTGTTAATTCTGCAATGTCACGCCCAAACAAAGATGGATACAACCAGGCTAACGATGATACTAAATGGAGCTACGCAACAGGAAGTTGCAACTGTATTTGAAATAAATCAATGGGCTTTGCAACCTTAAAACTAACGTCTGAAGACCACTATCTGGCCATCCGCAGGTAACCACAACCAGGCAGGACCGTCAGACACCCCCCCCCCCCTTCATCACCTCATGCGATTCAGAACTTGCTGTAAAAACTGCTGCTACAATTGCTGGATGAAAAAATCAGCATAAAAATGCATAAATTCTTCGCATGAGACTAAAATGAGATGATATTCCCCCAGGATATCCGTACATTGGAAACCCACTAACATTGAGACTTTGCACAGTACATATTGTTATGCCCCTTGAATTTGGGGGCAAAGAAAATGACCTCAACTTGACTTTTCAATTTGCAACATTGATTTTTATCACAACACACTCTAAAATCGCTTAAGGTAAGGTTTGCGTTTACAGGGAGATAACTCTTGCGAATCACCAAAGCGTTTGAAACAGGCGAATTTAAACCAGCGATGCTAAGCGTCTCGGTAACGAATTTCCTCTGTCATACTTGATGTTTGTTGTCACTTATTGTTAGGACTAAAAACAAAGGACGTTTTCAGGAGAAAGTCTTATAACAAATCAAAGCATAGAAATCTTAGAAACCTTTGAGATTAGCGTGATGCATGTGGATGAACCAATAAAGGAGGACTTATTTATTTTCGATACGAAACGTGACAAGTTGCACGGCCATTCCGATCAGAAGAAAGTCATTGACGCATTGTGCTGTTGTGTGTTTCTCGCTTCACTACTACACTAAAATATTAAGTGAGAATGGGAAAGAAAAAAGAAAAGACCTGAGCTTATCCTGTAAAGTATTATGCTACATGTATATGCAGTCCGAACAGGGAAGAAAAGTCACGGTGCATTTGACCATGTCCAATGATGATGTTGACAGTTTGATTGTTGATGGTATTTTCATCAGGTAATTATTTATCTATTCATTTTACTGAAAGTTATGAATGATCTACTGACTACGGATTTAAATACGATGAATAAATGGTACAAGGATGTCAGGATGTGACTAATATCCCAACATTGCCAAAAAATAAAAATGCATTCATTCAAGAAATTATGAAAAATAAAATCCTTGCTTTTTAGGCCTAATATTTGTAACATAATTGGAACAGGTATTCAATTGTTCAAGTTACCTTTTTAAATGAGGTTTGATTTTAATTAATATCTAATTTTCTAATTAATAAAAAAGAGATACAGATTGTGCATGACAAGAACATTAATTTTCTTGATCAAGCATTTGCATTTCACTAATTCAATCTGTGAATTTTACTATAATTTCATATTGATTCTTCATTGATTATATTGGAAATTTATTCATTTCATTGAGTGAATGAAACTCAGTGCAATTCCTTAAATTATGCAATTCCAAAAATGCAATTTCTTAAATGTTATTGTAAAAATGAACACATATGATTTCAGATCATGGGTCATTAATTGGAATAGATAAGAACCAAAAAAAAGTACTTCAGTGTTTCCTTAAAATATTTGTGCCATCAATCAAAGTAGAGGTCATCCCATATCAGCTCAAGAATATTAAAGAAAGTTGGATGGATCAAGCTAAGATGTTGAACCAGACATGGCAAAATCAATGGAGATTTGGAGAAGAACTTCTGACTTGTTATACCCAATGCATATTTTTATATGTCTATAAATTATAGGAGAAAATTTAATGTTTAACAACATCCTATCTAGTATATACATGCTGTTTTCCATATATTTAGAAAATATGTGTATGTGATGATTGCAGTGCATGCTCTGTTTGTCCATCTTTGAATTTGTTTTCAGTAAAATAAAAGTATACATCATAGGTATTAATTGAAGGTTGCTTTTGTCTATACTTACACGTAACAAGTTTCTTAAAAGGGTTTGTAAAATTGCAAGGAAATTAATACATGAACAATTAAGATTAATATTTTTATTCATTAAATTTTGTTCTTACCAGGATCTAATATGCTCAAATAAGTATTTCTGAAAACTGATGAGTTTTGTACATAAAGCTGCAGTGAACATGTATAATTATATTTACTGTAACAGTTTAAAACATGACACTTGGAAATTGTAAGGTTGTTAATTTAGTAGGAATGATAAGACCAGTTTAGTAATCTACTAAAATTAAAATCTTTCACAAATACATGTTGTTTATTTTAAAATTGTTTACATTTTATTTTTTTTCTTCTGTATTTTGATTTTAAAAAGGAGAAAACTTTGTTATATTTAAATCATTATTTCATGGATATCAAGGAGATATTTGTATCACTGTAGCATTGTTTCTTTTTCCCTGTTCTTGACAAATATTTTTGACAGTGTTATGTCATTTTGCAGAATTTGCCTTTTCTCTGAAATCAGAAGTACTCTGTAAACTCATTAAAGTATGAATTGATATCACTTAGAATTTATCTTTATTTTGTTCTGTCTGATATTTCAATTTAGATTCTCAGACTACCTAATCCAATGATTGAGCTAATGTCCATGAAGTGTAGAAATAGGCCATCTTTAAAATATGTTTGGTTGTCGGCCTCTCCAGACCGACTGACTAAAATGACCAGACGTAAAACTTTTTTCAATGCAGGGCCGTACTTTTTTTCTTTTTATTCCTCTTATCCCCCTTAAAAAATGTTGTTGAAGATTTTCTCACCTACAGACCCAATAATTTTACCCTGAGTCAAGAGAGGGCAAACAAACATTACTTTAAAGATAGCATTTCTACTCTTCAAAGTAAAGAAATCATTTAATTATAAAAACAGCAGCTTCGTGGATGCAATGCTTACAACATTTCACTCAAAAAATTGCATACATTTATAATGACAGTCACCAGCCATAACTGAATAAAGATATTTTGCTACAAAGATGTCTAGAAGTTACTACATGTTGGAATAACTAAATCAACATGAGGTCAAATTCATAGGCTTTTAATTTGTTTAATTGCAACATGTTCTGAAGTATGTTTATATACATATACATGTACTTCTAAAGGTGTTGCAGTATAATTCATGGACAATTTCATCAGAATATTCAGATGTAAAGATTGCCATAAATACTAGAGTTCTTCCATGGAATAAATTTTTAGACCATCAGGTAGCACAGGAGGAGTTTTATTTTGAATATTCTTGGCCAATTTATGCCTAAAAACAATATCAAAAATAACATTTAGTCTTTAACATTCACCATGACAAGGTGATATCAATGTTGTCTTTAAAAGTGTAGAAAAAGCCCGATTTTTATGTTCCGAACCCATAATATAGCCCCCGTTTCCATGGAAATAATATTGGGGACATACATATTTTTTTAGTTCAAATTAATGAAAATGATCAAATTAATAACTTCATGGATTTTGATGGAATCGGTAGATATGTAAAACGTTGATTTTTATATTTTTGTTGCCATGGCAACGGTTTCACTTTATCAAGGAAAATTGAAAAATCTCCTTTTTTACCCAAATTTTCACATTTTTGATAACGGAAAATTAAAAGTTTATAAAATAGAAGCATGAATTATACTAATTCAGATCATTTTAATTATAAAAGTTTGATAATTTGTAAAATAAATCAATTTTTTCAATGAAAATAATATTCCAGGTGAAATATGAAATACGTTAAATTTGGCGTCTTTTATAAAAAAAAATGGGACGGGCAATATCTTTGAAAATCATATTAAATGATGAAGCTAATCTCCCTGAATAAATTGATATATAGCATGTGTGCATATTAAAAAAAATATGAGTTAGATGGAGACGCAAACCTTACCTTAAATAATACAAGGTTTAAACTGAAAACTTAGAATTTCAAATTATTCTGATTATGCGTTTCTTTTTTTGTTCAGTATATTTTGTGGGATATTAACAAGTTTTACAGCTGCTTTAACGAAGCGTTTAATTTTACTCTAGTTTACCGATTCTTGACCATTCATTTTTAATGCAGTGTCTCGAATGAGGAATTTGTTTTCCAGCTTCCAACAATGAAATAATGCGAAGAAAAGTGGTTACATAAACTGTTATCTATTCAATAAAGATTTAATAATGAGAGAAAGTCAAGTTTAATGTCATATGATTTCTATGTTGTATGTCATCGAGCTAATGACATAATTTATTGAACGTCCCTCGTATTTCACATTTTACGCGTTGATAGATAAGTACATCTTTGATGATATGTCTTGTTTATGTGGATCATTTTATTAAAGCCTTAAACAAAGTAGTGATGGATCTTACATGTTTATATTGAAAGAGATAAAACAAAACTTAGACACAAATTTATAGTTAATATTTTCTCATATATTCTGTATAATAGGAAATGACTTATATGCTGCTGTGGCATTTCACAAAAAAAAAAAGAAGAAAAAAAACTTATTTTATCGGAAAGGTGATAAATCTACGTATTTCATGAAGCATTTATTGACACATTCACACTATCAAAAAGTACACTTTATTCTAAATGCTTTAGAAAAAGTAGAATATTAAACGTATAATCCCGAAAATTTATGGTAAAAATTGCAGAAAGCAAAAACAACTAACAGTTTTCAGTTCGTGCCCAGAGTTTATCCAGTTGAACATACCACCTGAAACGTAAATATTTACAATATTAGAGCTCGTTTCATGTCTATTAACACATACATTCTCGTTTCACCGGGTGTATTCAATTTGTTAAACTGTACACATATTACTGAGCCCGGACTGACAATACTGGCGAGTGTGTTCTGCTTTTTCTAATATCAGAAAGAAAAAAGTACAAAGTCGACATTAAGTATAAAATTGATAGAAGCATTGACTGTAATTCTTTATATTTCCCTTTGATAACAAATTAATCTTTGCTATATTGGTAACAAACCGCCACTAAGAATCTTTATATAGCGAAGGACAAAAACATGTTAAGGAGACCAATTAGATATGTACCACATGGTTATTTCTTTAAAAATGTAATTTTTTCAACCGTTCATGTTTTGACATTTGGCTTTTTGCCATTTTGTACATGTACAGACAAAAGTAAAGAGCACAAAGTGTGCACTGTCATTGCCATTTTGTACATGTACAGACAAAAGTTAAAAGCACAAAGTGTGCACTGTCATTGCAAAGTGTACCTGTCAAAGTACATCTTAGATGTACAAATTTCAATAAAAGTCGGAATATGTACAGGCTGATATCGGCCATCGCATATATTTGATATATGTTTCGACTTAATGTCCTGTTCACACGACGAGTTTAATTCGCAGTAAATTAATGCGAAGTGAACTAATGCGAAGTAAACTAATGCGAATTAGACTAATGCGAATTTCATTGCGTTCACACGACAGCTAATGCGAATTAAACTAATGCGAATTAAAATTTTTCTTCTATAATCAGACGTCAGTAAGTCTATTATGACGTCATTTGTAAATCACGTCATGTATGCAGATCCATCCTTTGATACATCATGTATTGGCTACAGATATTCGTTGATTTTAGTGATTAACATAGTACTTTCCCTCAATTTTTGAACCAAATATAGTACAAATACCTATATATAACCACAAACACGTGTCCTGTGACATAATTCTGGCCTTACGCATGCGTCAAAATTTAATTCGAATTAGCTTCGCTAAGTGTTCACACGGAGCTAATGCGAAGTAATTTAATGCGCAGTAAATTAGTTCGAATTAAACTAATTCGCATTAAATTCTCCGTGTGAACGCTAAGCGAAGCTAATTCGCAGAAACTTTACGTTTAATTCGAATTAAACTCTCTGTGTGAACAGGCATTAGTAATCATTTGATGGACAAAAAGTGTATGCATTGTCCCTTTTTGCACAGAGAACCACTGAAATGCTGCGCAAACTTCCGAAAAGTTGGTGACACTTGTAAATGTATGATGTCTGTTCTATATTTGAATTTTGATTGAAAACAATGTTTTTTTTTTTAAATTTCATGATTTATGTATTCACAAGGTTTTTATGAAGTAATAATATTAACTATTTAATTAAAGTATACAAGTATTCAATTTTAAAACCTGTATACTAGTTTAAAGAATGTTGGCCAGGGACATATGGTATTAACTGTGAGCCATGTCCTATTGGGTTTTTAAGTACAGAAATAAATAACATTGACATGCCTGATAAGGAGTTGCATGGAATAAAAAGTTGAATACATATCGAAAAGAAGAAAGTAAGCGGTATCATTTGTTCAACAGTAATAGATTATCTCTCCTAAAAGTTACTGTATGTAAGATTCTGCATGATGCCCTGTCATAACTGCAGCTCATGTGACCCAGTTACAGAATGTATAGACTTGATAGAAAGTAGGCATTTTCTTTCAATAATTTGTTCTTCCAATAATTTAGAATTTAATAATTTTTATCATTCCCATAGAAAGTATGAAAATCATGAACAGTATATACAGCTAAAATAGCTATAATATATTTAAGTATCATAACTTGTAATACTTGCTATCTAGGCGAATAGCTACAATGACTTTATCTTAAACTACTGAGAACTGATATCGTGTAAATGTAAGTGGTTTTCCTCCAAAATGACAAAAGGGTTCCGGAAAAGTTTGGTCTTGCTTCCAAAATATTAACCGTTGCCTCCCATATACAAACAATTGAACCATGATTATTTAATCAAGAAATTTACCCCCTTTCCCAATCTATCCGTTTTAGAGCAACGTAAACAAATGTCAGTTGACTATTTTGCATGCTTACATCACCAAATCTGAAAATGGTCCGAGAGCCGAAGTCCTCATATATAGCCAGGGTAAGAGTCCACAACCTCACCAAAAACATTAATTTATCAAATATTGTGTGTACATTGGACAGAAACATTTCACACAGTATAATCCAATGCCCACTCATCAAATCTTTTTTCTTATACTTCAAATATATTTTTTTTAAGAATTGCTCTCGTTGTATAATTCCCTTTGTTAAGGATTTAATTTCTTTTATTCCTTAACTCTGCTCTCACAGGATTCGCAACTATGAAGCGCATAGGTCTTTCTTTGACGTTCCAACTTTTTCAAGTTTTTGTTTAGATTTTTACAGTTAAACCGTAGCTTTAAAGATTGTCCTCATCCGAAATAGAGTCTCTGTCACTCATATACTTCCTGTACTATTGTACACACTTGCACAACTGTCTCGCTTGTGACATATATTCTTAATTCCTCTAACATTTTTAGAGTTTATTTAGGATTTTTCCTGAGTAAAACACAAAATTGCATAGTAATTTGCTGCTCCGTGACGTTCTAAAACGTCATCGTTTTTGTTGGTTTCAATGAGGACTACCTATCTTCTCACGTTGATTTTTTTATCAACAAAGCAAAATGTAAAGCCATAATTTGGTAGACGAATCGATGTTACAATTCTCAATTTGAGTTTTTAGGTTGTTTTTCGTTTTTGCTCCGTTTTACAGAGAATATGACTACATACATTATATATATAGTGTATTGTCTGTAACGTACTAAATTTTGACCTGCTCCGCGATCCAATTTTTGCATTTTTAAAATGTGGATAAGTTTTTAATAAATCGTAATATTTTGGTAAATTTTAATTCAAATCATTTGGACTTATTGTAAAAATATTTGTACCAAATTTTGATAACATATGAGGTATAATAAAAAAGATATGGCAAGTGTCCACGAACCCTGGTATCTATTGCATATGAAATAATTTCCCCTCTAGTCAATGTATTAAGCCGTCAGAAAATGCCTCATTTCTCCCATAATTATCCTGTTAATTCTTTTGAAAATAGCCAAAAGTTAATGCATTTTTCAATAGTTCATATAGAGCACAGTCTCTGATCCAAAATATGCAATTACAAAATGAAAGATCTGTTCCTGAAGAACAAATAACATGTTTTAATATTTGGATTGTGGGCTGTGCTTTTATTTTAATTCTTTGCTAAAGGTAGTCAAATACGCATGTTTTCTGCAATTATTCAAGAAAATTGCATTTTATCAAAGCTGATTTCTAATACATGGATTCTCAAAAATAAATTTTGTTACAGGAAATGAAAGCAGTAATTCTCTACTTTATTTTGATACATGAAATGGGAAAGAGGGTGATAGTCAAATAATTGATATAAGGACAAGGCCATTTATGTATATAGTGAACCCAGCGTTTTATTATAGTAAATGATAGTAAACTTTAATTACCCATAATAATGTCAATGATAAAGCCTTCAACAGTTTGAACCAATTCCGTCGTGTCAGATTACATAAAAATCTATACAAGGGATTACATGTAGTTAAAAGATAAATACGATTATTAGGTTTTATTGCAGGTGACGTATATGAACCTGTAACTGTCAATAGCGTAAATATCATCCTTGCATCGTTAGTAGTATTTACCGGAATTTTTGCTATCTTTGGGATAATTGAATATTTGAAACCGAGAAAATGGTATGCTACAATTTTGTCTGAGGGTAACTCCCATAAACTCTTTTTGTAAAGGTATAAGAGTAACTTTTCGTTCCATAAATTTCTGTTGAAACCTTTCAGACATTAGAGTTTGGGTCCCGAGAAAGAAAACAAAGTGATTTATGATTCTGCTTGAAATCAACCTTTTGTGATATGATTTTAAGAAGAATACGTTTATTCGGATACAAAGGCTTATATAAAAAAAACAAAAATTTGAACATACTTGCCCTCCATCCATTCATATATATGACCAGTCTACTGGTTTCAGTAATGATACACCTGAAGAGGAAAATAATTATGAATCACTACAGACAAATGGAGGATATGAAAAAATCCTCTCTGAATTAGGAAACCTTAGCACTGAATCTCTTCAACAGACCAATAGTGTTCAAAATGTGTATATTGATATTTGTGACTAGTCTGATTTTTTAGCCTAATAAATTTTTTTTTTGTATCAGTATGTGCATGTTTTGATGAAGTACATGTACAGAGTGAAACGACTTTAAAAGACTTTTAATTTTAAAGTCCTAAATTCAAAACAGAATTTCTACATTTGACATAACCTGGAATGCCCATACTTTCAATAAAATTTATACATTAATATATAGTTATATACGTGTATACTAATAATAATAGCATCTATTAATTTAAAGAATAGATGCCTTTATTTTATGAGGAAAACTTTGTTGCTGCTATTTGAGTTGGGTTAGCTATGAATTAGATCG
The DNA here is from genome assembly GCA_003671525.1 of Saccostrea glomerata. Taxonomy (NCBI): domain Eukaryota; kingdom Metazoa; phylum Mollusca; class Bivalvia; order Ostreida; family Ostreidae; genus Saccostrea; species Saccostrea glomerata. The sequence continues at coordinate 237,153 of PRKT01000044.1, read as the reverse complement.
GGTTCGGGATATCTCAAACTCCCCCTCTTTGCCCTGGATCCTAAGAACGAAAGGTATACGAATTTTGTAGCAGACAGAATTTTCAAAAAATATGCTTTCAATCACGATTGCTTCTTAAATAATTTCATAAAATAGTATAGACAAATATCAGATTTGATGATTAGATGCATGGATGGATCATTCTTTTTTGAAAAAATGCGAGATTGGCTAGGATTGAAATTTTCTTTGTCAGCATACATGTGGCATAAGTTGTGTTAAAACTTGTTAACGCTTTAGTTTACGAGCAGATTGAGGAATATTTTGTAATTATGCATTAAATATATTTATATATAAATCGGGCATTATCAATGAGAAATCGGGGGGAGGGGGTGTGTGCATAACACAGTAATATGATCAAAACATTATAATCAGGGTTTATCATTTTTCGAAACATTTATTCAATTGAACATTCTCAAGTGATGCAATTGGGGGATCTTTTAAAAGCACTTTGCAATAGGAAAACAAAAATCAAACAAACTAAAACCCCCAAAAGCAAAGTTATACCTTTTCCAGATCTGAGGATTAACAGTGAAACGTCAAATATTGTAAGGGTAATGTTCAGAATAAATCAGGCTATAAGTTATTATCATGCAATAGGAACTTAATTCATATTTGGCTAAATTTATGCCCCCTATATCATGTATATTAAACAACACAATCAACCAAGAAAAGCCAATGCTTTATTCAAACTTCAAATCTGATGTACTCTTGAAATTAAATTCAGAGATTCTCAAGTGTGAAATATTGCCCCATGGTTCCTTTGGCAATTACATAAATTTTATCAAATTCATTGGCAATCAAAGGTTCGCTCACTTACCCATTAGAGCCATGCTAATTATTTTTACTTATATAATGAGTCATACAATAAATTTGACAATACAATCTGACACAAAGATATTTGCTTCAGAATTTTAGGGATGGGGATTTTGATTGAGCATGCCCATGGTAAATGTAAGATTTTTTTGAAAATTAAACTTATAACATGCAATGTGTATATTGTACCTGCTAAGGTGAATACCTCTTGCTCATGCATTCTGCACTTCTAAGGATATAACCATTAGAAATAAAGGAATTGATAATTTTATTTACCTATGGTTTGGGTAAATAAGGGTTAGACTGGTAAATTAAGGAAAATGACAAATTAATGCTCAATGCAAGTTAAAGAACATAATCTACTGTATGCTATAACCAGTTGCTTAAATTAGAAATTCTCTTCTTTTAGCTTTGGTAAGTATTTAAAGTTATTAGCTCTAGGTGTGCTGTGACCCAGAAAAATAGTAACTGATCATAAATCATGTAATATTAATTATTCATTTTCAAATACTGACAAGGTCAATTTAATAAGGTTTTAAATAAAAAGGATATACTTTACAATTCACAAAATATAATGGAAAAAATATTCCAGCTTTTTACTTGTGTTTACTGAAAATTTTCTCTGCTTTAAGCTTTAGGCATACCTGAATTTTTTGTTCATCGGTGGATTACATTGTTTTAAGCTAGTAGTTTTACTAAAAATAATTGATATTCATAAAAGCTATTCTTGATAAATTTATTTTATTGGTTAGAGAATAAAGTTCATGGAAAATTTACATCAGATGAGAATTCAAAACCATCAGGGTTAAAAATATTACTGAAATTAACTTTGGTCATTCAAATTCATAACTCATAGATAGGGGAGAGACATGCCATTCATTCAATTTTTTTTAGGGGGGGATTATTGTTATTTGGGTCTGGCTCTTAAGTTGGAAATAATAAAGTCTTTAGGAAAAATATAAATTGGATAGGGATTTCAGTAGAAAGAGTGTATTATACACTTACTAGAATGAGTTGTATATGAGGCTATTGATCATGACTTAGGAGTATAACAAAATTTGGATCAATTCAGTAAGATTTATTATTTGCAAGATACAGTGTACTAAGGTTATCAAGTCAAGTACATACAAATTCAAACTGATCGTACATGTAGTCTGCTTATTTAAATGACTAAAACATATATCTTTGTTCAGCAGTCAATTATTGATAAACAAGAGGCAAATATGTAAAGGACTTAAATTTTTGGAATTGATTTCATTACTACATTAGGTCCACCTGTTTGAATATACAAAGATTTCACCAATTGATGCGATGTATTTCACAATGGCATTTTTCTTGGACCTAAATAAATTTAGTATTATATCAGACATCTAAACTTGATAAGCATGATGTAAGCCTATGGATTTCAATCAAGATACACAAATCATAGAGTCAATTTAATTTTATGGCCTATCCTATATTAAACAAAACAGTGGAAACCACTAGTTATAAGATCCAGGGCTAGAAACATTTAAGTCCAACCCATTGGAAGTACACAAACATCTTCAGTCAGGGAAAATTTTAGGAAATACAAAGCTATTTAATTGTTATTAATGGATTAGAAATTAAAGCATTTGTCAAAATTTTCCACTAATTATATTAGATTCATGCCAGGTAAACATATCATTTATCCAGAAACCACAGCAAAATTCTATTTCTCAGCCTTTGGCTCTAATGCACATAGTTAAAATGATTCACAGTACTTTTAGGTGGCCATTTTTTTTTTAAACTAAAGGAATAATTAAAATACACATGTAAATGGGGGAAAGGGTTTTTGCTCTGTGTGTGAGCCATTTATTAGTAATACTTGTTCTGTTCCTAGTTCTAGGTAGTTAACTTACATTATTATTTTAATAGGCATAGATCTGTAATTTTCATTGGAAGTGAACTTTAAAAAGTTCCATATTCTTACTCCATTTAATAAAGTATCATTTTACATCCAGTTTATTATGTATATGCTCACAGCTCATACAGATAGGTTGGGTGAAAAGCATTCATTAGAATAAAGTTAAAAACTGATGTCAAGATCCCATTTGGAGTCATAGTTGGGAGTAAAACGTTGACTGCTGTAACACCCTGTGTTACATGTAATACATGTGATTACTAAAAGCCTGGAGTCAATTCTCAGATATAAAGCTAACCTTATTTTATTACAATTAACATGATTTATTTCCATAGATAATCTTACACGGTAAGTTAAATGGGTTTTCTAGAACTATTGTTTTAAACCAGCCAGAGTAAATTCATACATGCTGCTTTTGAATTGAAAAGGGTAGATCAGGATCAGCCATTTTTATGATGGGACAATATTTTGTCCACATATAAATGTTTCTTTAAGTTTTATTACATGTAATTCATCATGTATAATATAAATTATGACGCAAATTGCATATTTTTAGTCTAATTATTATACAGACGTAATCAACTTAGGAGGTATGGGGATCTAGAGTTATTTTCAGGGGGGCTATTTCAGTTTCCCAAGTAAATAGGTGACATTTGGGCGGTTGGTCGTGGGTCGGTTGAATGCGGCTTCCCCATTTTGTGGGGTGAGCAAAACCTGTGGATTCCAAAAGTTTCGGCCATGTGGCGTTTGCGCCGAGCCATTCAACTGATGCTATAATTCATTGTGATGCTGCTGCTTAAAACAAACTCATTTACTGTGAAAATGTGTGCTGCTTTCAACAAATTCATGAAATGGTCTGCTTTGATTGATTGAAACAAACTCAATTGCTGTGCAAAATGTCATGGACAGTGCTTTGCTTGCTAAAATATCTTAAGTAACGTTCGCGGTTTGATAACCCGGAACGATAACTACATACATATAAACTTGTAAAGTTTATTTAAAATACATGTACATAAAATTTAATTGTAAGGTTAATTACCGTTTGCGGTATACCCGGAACGGCCATTGTTTTGCTTATCATAAGTACATGTACATGTAATATTTTGCTTTCATGTTGATTGTTGTTGCTGCTTGTTGTTGCTGCTTGTTGAAATTGTTTTGGGTCGCCCTGCTTGGCACCCCTTTGTTGCTTTAAGCCACGACCAACAATCGTCAATATATAAAAATAAACGTGTAAAAAATCATGTTTGTTTTATTTTCCTCTATATAAATAATAGCATCTATTAATTTAAAGAATAGATGCCTTTATTTTATGAGGAAAACTTTGTTGCTGCTATTTGAGTTGGGTTAGCTATGAATTAGATCGGGTTCGGGATATCTCAAATTCCCCCTCTTTGCCCTGGATCCTAAGAACGAAAGGTATACGAATTTTGTAGCAGACAGAATTTTCAAAAAATATGCTTTCAATCACGATTGCTTCTTAAATCCCAACCCATCCCATCCCATATTTTAGAGTTATGGGAGAATATACATCTTGATATTAAATAATTATTTAAGAAGTCTTTGTCTACTGTTGGGGTTTTCTCTGTCTTTTCAGGATTGACTTGAACATTGACCACTTGGAAGATCCTCGTCGTGGCATTCCATGGGCCTGACGTTGTATGCTGTAATTTTGATTGCATGTTTAGCCTCGCTCGAAGAGTCCTTGATGACATTCCATTGATTTCCAATTTGTTTTTCCCCTTGTCGTCTCAAGATACAGTTTGCGCCGAGCCATTCAACTGATGCTATAATTCATTGTGATGCTGCTGCTTAAAACAAACTCATTTACTGTGAAAATGTGTGCTGCTTTCAACAAATTCATGAATTGGTCTGCTTTGATTGATTGAAACAAACTCAATTGCTGTGCAAAATGTCATGGACAGTGCTTTGCTTGCTAAAATATCTTAAGTAACGTTCGCGGTTTGATAACCCGGAACGATAACTACATACATATAAACTTGTAAAGTTTATTTAAAATACATGTACATAAAATTTAATTGTAAGGTTAATTACCGTTTGCGGTATACCCGGAACGGCCATTGTTTTGCTTATTATAAGTACATGTACATGTAATATTTTGCTTTCATGTTGATTGTTGTTGCTGCTTGTTGAAATTGTTTGGGGTCGCCCTGCTTGGCACCCCTTTGTTGCTTTAAGCCACGACCAACAATCGCCAATATATTAAAATAAACGTGTAAAAAATCATGTTTGTTTTATTTTCCTCTATATAAATAACAGAGAGGAAGAGGTAGATTCTTGGTTTACATTTATGTCACCCCCTCTGAATGTCCCGACAATGGAAGGTAATGTATATGATGAAAATTATAATAAAAATTAATGTCAGTTATTCACTTGAGACAATTTCACTTTTGGCTGCGAAAAAAAACCCAGCAGAACATGGACACATTACCAAGTCTTTCTTCTCATGCAGATAATTATGTGTTACATTTTAAACAAGATGGCCCATAAGTTACATGTTAGTCCTGTATCCATAACCAGCATATGAGCAAGAATTCCCGCCCAGATAAAGGCTCAAATGAAGTATCAGAGACAACAGAATTATTAGATGATGAATCATTTGAAAAAGTACAAAATATTTTTTTATAAGAATGAAAGAATTTTGAATTCCAATAATAAAATGTGTTATGTACACTGTGAGCCTTATGTTTTAGGACGTTTGTTCTGTTGTTCTGTGAGTGTTTACCCTCATTGCTCTTTGGTCAACAAATGTATCTGTATATTAGGAGAGGTGCTCTGTGGGTGCCTATAGTCTTTGCACCTTATCAGTCATTGTGTAAGTGTACAGTGTTTATTAGGACAGCTAGACTTTCTGTGAGAATAGATAGACATTGCATCTAGACAGCCAAATCGTATTCGTGTTCAGTGTTCTTTCAATATTAAGACAGCTAGGTTCCCTGTTAGAATTATAATAGGTATTGCAAAGGATGGATTTTGTTTTGGTAAGGGAAACAGAGGTTACTTTCCGTCTGATTTGTTTATAAGGCCTAAACTAGGTTGAGGAGGTACAAATTAGTACTTTGGTTATATTGATTTTTTAAAGAACGGATGTTACTTCTATGTAAGATGTTTACTTGTGAAAATTTGTGAAGTAAAATTTTTTTTGGGTATAAATTGTCATTCATAAAAGTATTCCGTGATCGAGATTTAAATTTATACTTTTTTGATACACATTATGTTGTTTATTACGGTATTATTCATTGAATGTATGGATATCTTTGAGTTCACTCATCACTATCATAATTTTTCATTTAAATATAATACATGTTAATATAGAGGCAATTTTGTTTTGCTCGCATCGGGATATGGACATAGGCCAAGTACAGGCACTTAAATATATCATTTTTAAGATTAGCTATGGTACACTTTAACTGATCATAATTTTATTGCTTTGGGGCAACATATTTTTAATTATCATTTTGTAATTCCCTATGAGGGAACCCACTTTGGTGCGCGTATGTGTGTTTTATAGCTCTGCATGAAAATAGGGAAGGTACATGTATGTAGTGATCGGGGTGTCCGTCCGTCTGCCTAGCTGTCCTTCTGTCCGTCTGTCTGTACATGTACGTCCATCCGTCCGTCTAGTACGTTTTGGGGTACCCATCTCTTATCTGTTACTTTTTTTATGCCACTAAATGAATTTTAAGGAAACTTTTACAGATTTTCTAACAAAGTGCTACTGTGACTTTAACTTATTTTTTGATCCAACGAAAATTTTAGGTCTCCCACAGCAAAACATGGACGCCTTATTTCTTTAATATTGAGGGGTACCCAACTTTTATCCACAACTACAAGGCTGACTCTGCTTTCCTTCATAAAAAAAACCTAGGATGTGAATGTGGATGAAAATTGTTCTAAATCCACACATTTTCCGCCATGTTTACAAGGAGCCCAGATACTTTCCAGATCTAATATATATTACTAAGAAGCTCACCTTGAACCTAGACGGCGTCTGTTAAAGTTTTAGGAACAAGTCAATTCCCAAGTTCATGAACTATAACAACCTACCTTGAACTAACTGATCGATCTATGGATGAACACTTCAGGAATACACAAGTTCTATAAATAGCATATGTTGCATAATATTTTGCTCCTTTGTGACGTCGAAATGTGAAAATGACGTAAATATGTAGATTACTTGTGACGAAAATTGGCTGTCTCAGTCGTACTCGTGCAACGAACGGGTGTAAAGTTTATAGTATTTCTTGAAAATTCCTTTTCAGTAGCGTATAATAATTTTTACACAGTTTATCAAGACAAATGACCTTCTAGAAATTTGATCAATGATTTGATTGATCGTTTAAGCGAAGGAAGGGAGATATTAAAAATTTTAATTGTTCTGTTGGCCAGTGAAAGCAGGTTTGAAAAGATGTGTGTTTTTAATTAACGAATTTGCTATGAAAAACCTCCAAATTACAGTTTGTAAAAAAAGTTTAAAATCTTAACAATAATATAATTATTAAATACCTGAGATATCGATTACTTTAGATTTTTTAACATATTAGATATGATGAAAAGGAGGCACCCATACTTTATCCACCTTGTAAAATCTCTCCCGAGACAGAGAATTTGAGTTTTGATGGTTGCCAACTAATTTTGAGAAAGAATATTCTTATCAACCCATCCTCTTGCCGAGATTTGACCATTTCTGACAAATGACCTGTTCTTTTATAAAACAATTACTTGTATGGAAAGAAATATAAAACTCAGAAAAACCTTTGAACAGCTTTCGTGATTGAACGCTACGGAGCAGGTCACGTGACTGCCTATATCACTTGATTCGCGCATGAGCAGAAAGGTGGCAGATGTGCATTGAAATCGCAAAGGACTAATTTAAAATATAATCTACACTAAAACCAAATAAATTTTTTGATCACTCCTCGTAAATCTAAACAGTAATTGTGATCATACACATATTTTGGGGGTACATATTCTGTTAGTTTTAACTTTTTGAATGTAGGGATAATCTAAATGACAAATAAAAATTTATTTTCAAATTACAGATCGGGCAATTTAAAATAGAAGTAGAAACAAACTAAAACTGCATGAGACAATACAGCGTGTACATGTAAGAAATCTTTGCATGATTAATTACTTATTTTCTTCTCAACTTAATGTGTACTGTATTTTTTTTCACCAAGTATGTAATAAACATAATAAAACATAACCTTTTCCACATCACATCCTGCATCAGCCATCGGCCCTTTAGCCCTCTGGTTGATATCGGTGTCTAGGGCTGATACAGGATGTGATATGGAAAGGGGCATGTATTATTCTCTATGTAGTAAGATGTATCTATGGTTAAGATATTTAACTTTTTCGCAAACTGTGAATGGAATAAGAAAACCACGAAATCGAATGCTAATTGCGTTTCTCTTACATATTCCTTAACGCCAAAAACCTTTTACAAATCATTGCATGTACATGCATATATTACTGATAAGGAATTTTTCATGATTTACAACAATACTTTACAACATATTCTAGTTAGAATAATCCAATTGTATAATTGGACAAGCCTATACAACAGTTAAACCGGGTTAAACAAAATAAGAAATAAGCCCTTCTTCTTTCAAGGGATATAAGTGTAATCAATAAACTTAAGGTAAAATAAGGGTTGTGTTCCTGACAATCTGACAACGAAAAGTTTGCACTTTCCCATATAATCTTATGGTAAATAAACCTGTATTTTAAGACGGTCCCTTTAAATACATTGGCGGTAGATTTTCCACAAACTTGGCATGTACACTGAACTCAATGTAAGTTATGTATGGTATAAAAATAAAGAGTTTCTCTACTGTAGTTTTTACTAGTGTTGGCAACGAGTACCCGGTTAACCGGTTAACCGTCGAACGATGCGAGTATCGGTTAGTAAAATTGCTATTCGGTTACTCGGATAAAATGCATCTTATATGGTAAATAACTAAAAAATAAAATGTTAATTTGTTTTTAAGCGTACAACATTTCTCTAATTTTCTTTACCGTTAGACTTAATGATCTATGGCTTCACTAATACGATTGCTTGGTTTTCACACATAATTGATAGTTTAATTGGATTGCCAGCGGTTTATACAAGTTTTGAAGACCCAAGTTATAATTACCTCATTAAATAATTTTAAAAGATGTCGCCAAAGACATGTATGGCTTGGGAGTATTTTAAACGAACAGCTGATTCTATACCTGTAAAATGTAATTAATGTGGAGTTATCGTGACTTCAAATTTCTAAATAATTATTCTCCTTGATCGTGACATATATCGGGGTTGAAAAGTTAAACTATTTATTTTTCTTCTGATTTTATTAATTTTTTGATTATAATTATATTTAAAATTCCAGATATTGCGTGCGTGTTCTTTATAAGTTTATAAATAAAGTTAATTCACAATACCTTTCGTATTTATAAGAACCGATGAGTAAAAGATGAGATAAATGATACATATGAATAAATCATCCGAGTAACCGGGTACTCGATCGGAAGATTGAGCGAGTAACCGGTTACTAAAAATCGTCCGATTTGCCAACACTAGTTTTTACACATTACAACCCCAGTTGGCCACCTTAAATCCGCCAAATTCTCTGTAGTTATGTAAAAATGCAGTAAATTAATGTGTATGTAGCTTAGTTATTTCTTGATTTATTCAGCAAAAATTCGCCGATTCGGTGAATTTCTATTCTTATACATATGTTATAATGTAACACTAAGTAAGATTGCATGTAAATTCTCTTCTGTAATTGAAATTATAATATTTATTCTTTTCATTACCATTGTTTATATTTTTATGATCGCGGGGTGATTTAAAATTAAATAACAATAAAAACTAATAAAAATACAAAAGAGAAAGTAAAGTTTATTTAACATTTATTAATAAGCTTTTCCTGAAAATGAATAATTGTTCTTAAGTACTCAGATAGTAGGTACTTCCAAACGCTAGGAAGGGAAAGTTATTCTAATTTGGTGATTTCCGAAATTAATTATATCTTTAAAACAAGAGGCCCAGGGGCCACAGCGCTCACCTGAGCTCATCGGACTTGAATTTACTCTCCCCCCCCCCTTCCAGGCGTTCATCATTTGAAAAAACTTGAATCTACACTACCTTAGGATGATTCCATATAAATATCACTAATCACAGCTTTGAAGTACTTGAAAAGAAGATTTGAAACGGTTTCCCTATATATCACTATGTAAAACTTGGGTCGGCCATTTTGGCCCCACCCTTGCCCCGGGGGTCATGATTTGAACAAACTTGAATCCCCTTCACCCAAGGATACTTTGTGCCAAGTTTGGTTGAAATTGGCCCAGTGGTTCTTGAGAAGAAGATGAAAATGTGAAAAGTTTACAACAACAACAACGACAACGACAACGACGACAACGCCGACAACGACGACGACGACAGACAACGGACAAATTGTGATCAGAAAAGCTCACTTGAGCCTTTGGCTCAGGTGAGCTAAAAAGTAATTTATATAAGTAGGGCAAGTATAAACATCTACAATTTTTCTAAATTGTACATTAAAAAGACTTTGATTTTTATGAGTACAGTGGAAATTCGTTGCGCATGTTTTCCAATTATGAAATACTCTATTATTCTAATTTTTCTATCAAAAACTTTGAGTCTTCTCTCAGGGAATACAACAAGAATTTGTTCGAATGCATCCATTGGGTAAGCACTACAGTATTTTACATGTAGAATTTCAAAAATATGTTTTTTAAATTATGTAAATTCCCATGGATTTTACATGTATAGTTTGTTAGTGATTAGTCCTCACTGATGTTAACAAAATGCCTAAAGAGACAATTTAATGCAAACAAGAGCTTCATGGTATTAAGGTAAAATAGATTATATATATATATTCTAAAATCTAAAATGGGTGAACAATTGCAAGGAGAGCGAAATGTCTCTAGTGCGACAGACATGAAGTGAAAAATGAAATGTCAAGTAATGTAAATAAAAATAATAACTGCAAATAAAAAGATAGCTATACGTGGTTTGATGTTACTAACAACAATTAATTTCACATGCGTATGACGTTGACATATGTAATTAAAATGATCCAGATATTTATATTGTTTTTGTTTGTTGCATTTTAGAACTTAGAACTTAGAACTTATAAACGTAACTTGCCAAAACGTAATTTACTCAACAAAAATGAAACGCATATTGTTTTACTCATCAAAGAAATATTTTATAAATATATGGAACAACTATCTTTTTTACCATTGGTAACCTGTGTCGTGATGAAAAATTGCAAGATTTTTTAAAAATGTTTAAATTCATTATAATTACTCTTTTGTTATTCAGCTAGTCTTGCTGCTTTTTGTGATAATTTTTATGTAACCTTTTTGATTATTTATTTATTTAGCAAAATATCTTACATTCCACGTGAACCATTTTGAATTAATCAAATTATCAATTTGTGTTAAACAGAGTTAATCCCATAAAGTAATTTTCATATCTTGACCACGACAAGGATTTACGGGTGATTTTTATAACAACGCTGTTTATGTAACATGCTTATTTAATTGTCCATTTATAGAAAGTTACTCTTTTATTTTCTCTCTTTGTGTGAAACTTAATTTCTACTTTGTGTTTAATTTGTGTTACTCAAAGTTGTTATTTGTTTGTCAGTTGGAGACGGACAGCCGTGCCGTCAAGACCACACTGTAGTCGAAAGAAATTCGTAATAAATCCAGAAATATCTTAAGTTGTTTTGAACACCTTTATTTTTGCCTATGAATAATTACCAAACGCATTGGAAGTTGGAAATATGTACGTTACTGTGTACTCATTATGTGAATTTCTAATTCAATAATTAGTAAACGACATCTGTGACCTATTTAAGAATAACATAAGTTTTTAAAATCAAAGTGTTGAATTATCACCCTTGATTAATCAAGTTTGTGAAAATAGCGTTTTACATGATTTCTTGTAAATCGGGAGTCTATTTTCATTGATATTTTTAGATTTAGAGAATAAACGCTCCTATTAAACCCATATTTAAGATTTGATTGCAATGTTGATGCTGCAATGCCACGCATTTAAACAAAGATGAAACGCAGCCGGGCTTACGATAATGATAATCGGAGCTACGCAACAGGACGTTGCCACTGCATTTCGTGTACGTCAATTGGCTTTCGAAAGGTTAAACGTACGTCTTCAAAAAGTTAAGAACACGCTTGATAGACCAAAAACTGGCCGTCCACGGGTTACAACACCCAGACAGAACCACCAGATCCCCATTCAGCACAAGCACAATCGATTCAGAACTGCTGTAAAAATTGCTGCAACATTACTGGATGAAGAAAGCAGCATAAAAGTGAACAATTTGTTCGTAAGAGTCTGAAAGGAGCTGGTATTTGTGCACGATGTGCGTACATTGGAAATCCACTAGCATTTAGACGTTGAAAAGGACATATGGATTAGTGAAGACGGTATGCCCCGAGAATTTTAGAGGCGACGACAATGACATCAACTTAACTTTTCAATTTACAACTTAGAGCATGTTTATTTTTCATCACGACACACTCTAAAATCACTTTTAAAATATAAGACTTAAAGTGGAAACTTAGATTATCACGTTTAATCTGAATATGCGTTTCTTTTTTTTTGTTGAGTATATATTTTGTAATGATTTTGATAAATGCTTTGAGTTAAAGTATTTATTTCATGGACAAACATTGTACGCATTGACAGAGAACCGCTGAAATGTTGTCCAAACTATCGGAAAGTTGGTGAAAATTGTGAAGGTATGATGTTTGATCTATATAATAACTTTTTATTTTAAACCACATCAAATTTTCAAATATCGTGATGATTCTTGCATTTTTAGAGTTATTTAATATTCAATTTATTAAATGACGTTTGATTGACATTTACATACTTACAATATAACATATTTAAATGTTAAAGTATACAAATATTCAATTTTAAAACCTGTAATCGTTTACATGTAAAGAATGTTGGCCAGGAACATATGGAAATAACTGTATACCATGCCGTAGTGATTTTTATGGAAGGTTTTGCATGATGAGCTGTCCTGATATCTGCATCCCATGTGACCCAGTAAGAGGATGTACTGTAACAACAGGTACTAGCATGACATTTCACCTTTTCAGTTGCAAGTTATCTTCCATTCCACAAATCTTGAAGAAACAAAAATATCTAATCTTGTATCATTGATTAACACTCGAAAAAACTGCAATAATGTAGCCCTCACCCCCCCCCCCCCGGTTTTTTTTGGGAAAGGGCTACAACTCCTTAGGATCGATATCTCCATAATGGTGTAAAGCGGCAGCGATTCACTCCCGCACGGATTTCGAATCAAATTGTCAGTAAACGTGTTAACATGTCTTACACGGACTTTCAAAATGTAGTTATCCCTTACATAAATCGATCTAAAAATAAACAGAACAATCCATATACAGTGTATATCTGTATTTTTTGTGTATGTCAACATCACAACTTTAATTTATCCGCCATGTTTACTGACCTAGACAGATTTTATTTTAGGACAACCAATGAGAGGAAGGATCTATAGGGCGCGGATTTCTTTGGAATTACCTTATTTTAAGCCTAAATATCACTGTGTACGAAAAAATGACACATGGAATGATTTTATTTATCGATGTTTAGTGTAATAGTTACTATTCATCACAATTATTTATAAACATCGACATTTCCTTTATTGAGTTTTTCTAAATTTCAAACGCAAGTCTCAGTACGTCACGCGTGAACTACATGTATCATGGCTGCTGAGTAAAGAGACAAGTTAATACATATATTTATTTTACATGGTTTTCGCGTTTAAGGAGCTATGATGTCGACAGTGAATAAACATTTCGTATTATTAGAAGTAGGTTGATGGTAAAAACAATTTATTCTGCCTGCAGTCGCCCGTATTAAAAAAAAAAATTCACCATTACGGAGATGCTGTGGAATTGTAGCCCTTTCGGAGAAGAGGGCTAAATTATTGGAGGTACACTCGAAACATCAGTAGAGTTAGTATAATGATTATGGATAAGGCACAATTATTTTTATAAATATTGTAATCGATATACAATACCAATTAAGGCTCGATCTTGATCTAACCATTTAATGCTTACTTCTACATTACATTATATCCGATATCATCTCTGATACATTTTAATTTGTTCCATTTTTATAATGTTTATTTTGTTTAATTGGTAAAGCTAAACGCTTAATATTTGTGACATTAGGATCAATTCTATCAGAAGGAATATATCCATGTTATTAAATGGTCACAAGCCAGTGAAAATAAGCCGGAAGTAAACAATGTAATGTTTACATTCCCAATTATTTTCCGGTACGCACGTTTCTTTGATTACTATATAAAAGTTCATGTTCTCATTAACTACCGTATGTTGAATAAGAATAATTCCATTGTGATGTAACTAGAGTAAAAAAGTGCACGCTCTGTTACAAAAATTCGTTGAGTGAAAAAAAATGTGTGACAAAGCATCATTAAAATTATGAAAATATAGGAAAAGAATTTTATTTTGAGAATTCCTGAGATACATAAACAAGAACGATTTACACCTATACTCGTATAAATATTTATCTTGAAGCGCTAATTAAGCACGAAGCCTAGTAGTTCACGTCCTAATAAATTTTCAAAAATTGAATTAATTAAGTAATAAATATTAGTTATTGATTGACTTTATATATATTTTTATCAATTAAGTTTACATTTAATTATTCTGTTTCTTTCTTGATTCCACATCCGAGGAAGCCCGCTCTTTTTCGAGCTGTGTTTTATCTAATATTCAGTAATTCTTTAATTCTCTTTCGTATTTTTGTACTTTTGAATAGATTCGCCTGATAGCCACAGAAATGGAAATGTTATTAATTGGTTGACTATAACAATATCGGTGTGTTGTAGCTGCGGCGTTGGATTTACAGTTTTAATGATTACTTTCTGTATACATAGGTTGGTTAATACTAGTTCTATTAACTTAAATTTGAATTAATTCCAGATACATGCAACTATACATATTCCACTTGAAGCAATAAAACGATCACGGAAATTATTTTCAAATTGATTTTGTCCCCTTTTGAAAGAAAAGCGGAAATAAGATTTTCAAAAAGTTGTTTTAACTTTATACAACTAATATAAGTACTTATATGTCTTAAAACATAATCAAATGCAAACAAATAGGCTCAGTATTTTGCCCTTACGCTAATAAACAATTATGTATTCTCCCGTTGAAATGTTAATTTGACAAACACTACAGTGTATACATGTAACATTTACTAGTATTAAATTGTATAAGTTTACAATTGATTTTTAACAGGAAAAGTTCATCAAAACATACTCAAGATGCAGGTAACCTTGCTTTATTTATTCAAGCTAGGATACTGAAATATTTATATAATTTGTAATGGACATTTTCATATCATATTTACAGACTTCCAAATGATTTGGGTTTTTTTTATATAGAAATAGCAAAATCAGCCGCAGACACACAGTTGCAAAATTTAACTAATTATCATAATGATAGAAGAGGAAATGAACCAATGGTGAACCATCAGAAACAACATGGTTTGAATAACAAAAATGAATATTCTGTGGATTTGGAACCTTATGATACTTTAACATTAAAACTAAGAAAGGACCTCTTGAACACGTAGAATGCATACTCTATTGAATGTTTACAACGAAAGTGTCATGGAAGATTAATTGTAATGATGAAATATAGTGATAACGAAGAGTATTCAAGATCAAAGTCCAATTTAACAAAGCATAGCGACAAGGAGCAGTCACGGAGACCTAAAAAATATAAGGGGATGGGATCAGGTGTTTAGTAGTAGTGAGTATCCCCTGCTGAACGGTCCGCGTGCTTCTTGTCTTAATCGGGAAAAGACTAAAAATCAATAGACAATGCAATGTTCATATTGACCAAACAATTAGGATGAATTATGTTAGTCAGCATTTGACTTACATGTAATAAAAGATCACTGTATCGAACATAAGACTGATGATATCCTTGTTTCATCAACTTGTTTGTCAATTACTTTCCTTCGTTTTAGAAAGTGTTCCTACATTGAACATGCTATTGCGTATCGAATCAACTGAGGGATATAAACCCCATCATCAGGCGATGATGGTAAATATGTGTATATTGCTACATAAGTCATTATCACGTTTGTCATAAAACGTTGTTGTAAGATTACTATTGACGTCTTTCTAATAAAATATTCAAATATAAAACAGATGTGTTACACTTTGTGGATTTTTATTTCAAACTCACTACGATACATGTATATATATATCGGATCGACATTTGAATGAAAATTAAGTTTTCTTCTCTGACATGCAGAAATTTAAAAATATATTCTGCTTCTTTGAATACAAAAATGCTTATCAAGGGGTGCATTGGTACATGTGGGAATTTCAACAGATTGCTGGAAGAGCTGATCTTAAACAAGAGGCCCAGGGGCCACATCACTCACCTGAGCAAATCGTCTAGGAAAAACACAAATCAGATCAGAACTGAAAAGATTACTGAAGGGGGGGGGGCGCTTGAATTTAATACTAATTAAGAATCCTTCATATTAATACAGCATATGCCTTTCCTGTTCTTGATAAAAAGATTTTTTCAAAAAACATTTTCTTCCTATACTTTCACTAACCATTGCTTTGATTGATTGATTGTATATTGTTTAACGTCCCTCTCGAGAATTTTCACTCATATGGAGACGTCACCGATGCCGGTGAAGGGCTTCAAATTTAGACCTATACTCGGCACTCAGGGCCATTGAGCAGTGAGGGTTCTTTATCGTGCCGACGCCTACCGTGACACGGGACCTACGTTTTTAAGGTCATATCCGAAAGACCCGTGACTTTCACTTCTAGTGCCGAGCGCTTGGCGAAGGAACAGTCACTACCTATGTTTACGTCTTAGGTATGACGCGGCGCCGCGATCGAGAATCGAACCCAGGCCTCCTGATCACGAAGCGAACGCTCTACCACTAGGCTACCGTGACCGGTTACCATTGCTTTGAAGTACTTGAGAAGACTATTTTTATAAAGATTTTACCTATATTTTCTTATGTAAAACTTTGATCAGCCATTGTGGCCCAACCCTACCCCCGGGGGACATGATTTGAACAAACTTGAATCTACACTACCTGAAGATGCTTCCACATGAGTTTCTGGCCCAGTGGTTCTTGAGAAGAAGATTTTAAAAGATTTTCCCTATATATTCCTATGTAAAAATTTGATTGGCCATTGTGGCCCCGCCCTACATGTACCCGCAGGGGACATGATTTGAACAAACTTGATCTTACACTTTCTGAGGATGCTTCGACATGATTTTCATCTTCCCTGGCCCAGTGGTTCTTGAGAAGAAGATTTTTTAAAAATGCCATTATTTTTCATTAATTCATAATTTTCTCCCTTTGAAAGAGGGCGTGGCCCTTTATGTGAACAAACTTGAATCCCCTTCACCTAAGGATACCTTGTGCCAAGCATGGTTGAAATCGGCCCAGTGGTTCTTGAGAAGAAGATGAAAATGTAAAAAGTTTACAACGACGACGACGACAACGCCAACGACAAAGACGGCAGACGACGGACAAATTTCGATCAGAAAAGCTCACTTGAGCCTTCGGCTCAGGTGAGTTAAAAACACTCGCCATCACTGAAATACATTGATTTACAAGAAAAATATTTGTACCTGAATGCAACGATATATCTAGTCAGTTTAGCCGATTCAACCAAAACAGCTTTCAATTATGATAAAGCTGCTTACTGGGTACATGTGTTTTGGCATTTTCTGAAGCATTGTAATGCTTCTTGTTATCGTTATAAATTATTTAATTGTAAAATTTTGAAATTAATGCTTTTCACACCTAAGAAACTTTTGTTATGATGAAGGATATAACGTAGCTACATGTTATTTTCTTCATATGCATATCATATCAATATAAGTTTAAGATATCTGATAGATTATGTGTATTGTCAAAATTTATTACTGTACAGTATATATTTAATTTATGAACATGGAGAAATTTACATTACTCACGACTAATTTGCAGCTAGTATTTATAAACTGCTAAATATTTGAACTACACAAAGAAAATATATACTATTATATAAGCAGATTATAAAAATCAAAAGAAAAATAAACATAATTACGTACATGTATAGTTAATACAGTTGCAATTAAGAAAATATCCGTGATTGATTGATTATATGTTGTTTTACGTCCCATAGCGCATTTTTGAATCAAATAGAAATGTCACCATATTCCGTTGAAGGGCATCAAATTTTGATCCTTACTCGGCACTACGGGCCATTGAGGAGTTAGGGATCTTTGTCTTGCCAACACCTGTCGTGGCACGTGACCTCGGTTTTTAAGGTCTCTGAAGGACCCGCATATTTCATTTCAAGTGGCTAAAGAATAGTTGCTAACCATTTTTATATTTAGACTTAGGTCATTCACGGCCGAGATTCGAACTCACGACCTCTCGATGACGAGGTAAGCTTGATGTGAGACGGTTTATAGATTTTGATAAAAGTGGTTTGTATAAGAGCAATACTTTATTTAATTTTTTTATTTCCTGAAATTTCCAGATACAGCTTGACAGTATCCTACAAACGTTATCGTGGGAATTTTTTTTTTCAAATCGCCGATAACAACTTAATTTGTGCATTAATCGATTCTGTATTGCTTCAAACTTTTCTCCCACAGTACACAGGGTATAAACAGTACAAGTACGTCAAGTAGTTTTTTTACGGGAATTTTATGCGAACAAAGTAAAATGTTCGGTTTATTTTTTAAAATACAAAATTGCTAAAATGCTTTCATTTTCGTTATGAGAAATTCATACTTTTTAATATCTAAAATAAATGTGTATGAACGATTGTTCCTAAAAGGTAAATACATGTAGTGCCTTCATGTATGTCACCAATTATTATTTAAATCTCGGAATTCTCTTTTAGAGATTTAATCTTATTAACACTGTGACCTAAAATAAAAAAAAGTATTAATTTATCATACAACCAACCGTAAATAAACTTTTACTGTAGATATTGTGTAATCAAGCGACGGTTTGTTCCACCTCTCCGGTTCACCGAGCTATTGTGCTCAAATTCCATATCATCTCTCGGTGAAACTGATGACGTACTACACATATTCTTGTTTTTTTTTATCTGGTGCTCAATAAGTTATTTGATAAATTGCTTAGTTTAATGGATAAAGGTTAGATACATATAACAGATCCTAATTTTTCTTTTAATAGAATATATTGAGAAAACAAATGGTATTCAAGATCATAAGTCCGAAAGACAATACAAAATAGCAGCAGAGCAAACACGGACCTCCAAAACATGAGATGTGGGATCAGATGCCATGGAGGATGAGCATCCCCTTTTGACCGGTCTCGTCCTCCGTTTGCTCCTCGTCATGATAGGGAAATAACGGACAAATCTGTCTTCAATTCAATGTGTGAATTATGGCTTAAGAAAAAATATAGTCAGCCAACATCTTACTCAATGATAAATTGTATTTGCTGACAAGGTCATTTCATAGACTTTCCCAAGAAACTGTTCATTCGCAGAAAATGCTTTTGGGTATCGAATCAACTGAGAGATAAAAAAAACCCTGTATGCTTATGATGAAGGTATACATTGCTGTATTAGTAAGGGAAGTTGACGATTGAAAGTTATAAGTAATTACGTTTATTATAAAGCTTGTTTGTTAGATCACCATTAACGTCTTTTTTTTTTTGTATAATATCCAAATATAAACAGATGTGTCAGTCTTTATGATATCTTTTATCTCAAGCTCACAGATCATATATTATTGACATAAGAATGGAAATATCCATTGTTAATTGACAATACGTCATTGATATTTTTACATGTCGAGTTGAAGACACAGCAAGTATATTTTTAATTTCTTGTATAAGATTTTGGACAAATCCTGCTTCATATGAATGCAAAATTAGGTCTGCTTATAGCAGGGGACAATTGGTACCCATGGGAATTTTAATAGATTGTTGGAAGACCTGGTCTCCAAAAACTACATAGATATCGTCAATCTGAAACTCGGGCATCTTTTTTATGTCAAATACAGAGTTCACATGAGGGTTGTTCGAAAAGTTCGTGGACAATATCAATCTTCGTTATATTACTTACTAGAAATTTTATATAATCACATTATAATATGTAAAAATATTTGTTGTGTTCATTTGTGAAGTTTAATCATATTCGATTTAATAAATGTAAATTTACTTCATTTTAAAATCAACATGTTTTGTACCCGCGGAGCACACTAAACGGCATTGTAACGTCAAAACATAGCGTCGAGAATTTCTGAAAAAATCCAATGCCCATTCATTAAATCCTATTTCTAATACTTGACATTTATTTTTTTAAGAATTGCTCTCGTTGTATAATTTCCTTTATTAAGGTTTTAATTTCTTTTATTACTTAGCTCTGGTTTAAAAGGATAAGCAACTCTGAAGCGCCCATGTCTTTCTTAGATGTTCCAACTTTTGAGAAGATTTTTACAGTTAATTAACCATTTCTTTACATCATCCTCATCCGATACAGCATATGACGTCAAATAAGAAGAGATATGACAGTTGTCCACAAACTTTTCGAACAACCCTCGTACATGTATGTGTACAATCAAAATGTTTTACACAAAATAATTTTTCAAAGGACCCATGACAAGGTAGGTAAATTTACGAGTTCCATTTTATTGAATAGAAAAAGCAGTTGTCAGTGATATCAAAAAGCCTGAATTTTAATTTATTATGGCGGATGGCTGTGCATTAAGTTTAAAAGTCGCAAATTTTAAAGCTGTTAATTTCGGTAAAATCTTGTGATTTCAAATTTTTCTTAAAGTTCTTTGGATCTTTAAGTAGCAACATCTGATTTACACCACTTCTGGAATATATCATTGTAAAGTACTCTTGAAGTTTTTCCTTCACTACTGTTAATATCTTTAGTAGTAAAGAAAGAGGCTTGATTGAACATTTACTGCAACCCGCTTTGTATTTTAGTTTGTAAGGATTTTACGAAGGTTCAGAATCCAATATAGATATATATGTTATAATGGTTATTTTGGTTGTTTGAAATATTACAATTATTCAAAACTGATGTGAGATTTTGATAAATGTCTTCCTTACAAAGGAAACTATGAGTATAAGATGAATTACAGTGTGCCACTTGTAGAATTAATCCAAGTTCCTTTAAGATATAAATTTATTTAATGATTTTTATATTGTTACTTGTAGGGGGGTTATGATAAAGATAATTATCATTAAAAGAGTAACATGATCGGCTGAGCGGAACAGGACAAGTTGACAAACGCGGATCCTTATATCAAACTAGACGCAAAGTGTCGCTTTCAAATGATGATCTGCGCCTGTCAACAAGACGTGATCCGACTATTCGGATCATGTTACTGTTAAATTAATATGTGTTTATATATTAATTTTTTCCTTGAAAATAAATAATTAATTCCTCATCCAAATAGTCTATGATGGGTTTGTTTTTTATAGTATTCCAGATCAAAACTACTTTGATCTTCATGATCATGGGATATTAATTTTGTTTTATATCTGGTTACTATGAAGAAGAAGAATTTTATATTTATTATTGTTTTTGCAGAAGTAATAAATCCAATTTTAGGGAATCAGATAGGTTTTTACTCGGATACATCCATTGGGTAAGTTAAAACATAATGGCATTTCAATGGAGTGTTCATTAGAGAGCTCGAGCAATATTGTAAGTAATTCAATTTGTTAAAATTAAATACCTGTATAAATTCAATTTTCAGAACAATAAATCATGGAAAAAATATTAATCGATACTATTTTAGCAAGGTTTGATGCTTCATATAACGCTGAATTTCACATGATGTCGACAAAGGGGATAGGACAAACGTGTTGATGTAATTAAGCTTCATGTTTTTCGGTGTACCGAACTTATTGTAGTGTACTTCTTCCGATGTTTTTTTCTTGATTCGAAGTGCAGCTAAAATCATCAAAAATCATATTCTAAAAATTGCTGTGATTTAAAAAAAATTAATGCAAGTTTTTTTTAATAAATGTTTCGATTTAAGGAAGACAGACTGTTTCCATTGCGCAATACTTGCGTATCATAGTGAAATGAAGCGCATTTACCGTTTTTAAGCAGCTTTGATTTATACAATTAATTGAATGTTAAAATATTTAGAAATTGTAAGTTGAAAAATTTAATTTCAAATATACATAACTGATTTTTAGAACGATTTTTAAACTGATAGGTGATTGTTGTTGTAAAAGTGTGCTTTTGAGGTTATGAGAAACTGAAGCTCTTCATAGAAGGGATCATTAAATTGTGATCAAAGAAGTTTTAAATATATATAAGCTCTTAAGATGGAATGCCACACCATCTTTTTATTTCATAGATCTTTGATTGATCCTTTTTAAACAATGGTTTCAGCATTGAAAGGCTGATATTAGCTCTTAATGATCTTATATTTATTTTTTGCATTTTTCAAAGAAAATGAAAAAAAAAAATTATATCCAAAAAAGTTGTTTTTGAGTAGAAAGTTTGCTGTTAATGAATGTATTATATGAATATCTGATGAAATATGTAAAGAAAGGCTGTCTAGACTTTTTAATTTAAAAAAAAAATATTTATGAAAATAAAACACGTTATTTGTGAATATGTTTTAAACCTATGGTTAAAAACACCATAAAACTAGTCACAACTGAGGAGAACATGTTTGTCAATGACATTTTTAAAAAGATATTGAAACGAAATTGAGAATTTTAGAGAAATTAATTTTCTTTTAAGATTTGGACCTAACCCGATCAAAATTAAACTGATCCCGATCAAAATTAACACAAAATGAATTAAATACTAACTTATTGCCTCTTCGTGTCTCTACAATGAAGAAATCTATTTTATTGTCAAGTTCAATAATGTTTTAACCTTTATTACACTTAATCATACTAGTGTTCTCGGGGAAATATTATTTATTTCTAATAATTGTACAATTATGGTTGGGATCGGTTCAATTTTGTTCGGCATTGGCCAAAATAAAAAAAAATAATTTCTTTAAAATTTGGCTATTTCGTTTCAATTTCTTTTATAAATATGATTAACGAACATGTTTTCCCCAGTTGTGACAGGTTTTAAGAAAATTTTAACCACAAGTTTAAAAACTATTAACAAATTATGTGTTTTATTTTCATAAATAATTCTTTATTTAAAAAGTTTTGACATCTATACAGCTTTTCTCAACATTGTTTAAAAAGGTTTACTCAGAGATCTATAATATAAAAAGTTGGTGTGGCACTCCTCCTTAAAATTTAAAACATAGGAATTTTATTTTCTCTCAATCATTTTCACACTTTTTTGTTATATTTTGTAGTACTCCTTAAAAACAGGAAAAAATTATTTATTTAATCCCTTTAAAAAACTCACATATAGAATATGAAATTAAAAATTACGTATCTCACTGTCTCTTTTTTGCAACAGAGAACCATTGAAATGCTGTGCAAACTATCGACAAGTTGGTAAGACTTGTGAAGGTATGAATGTGATATATAACATTTTGTACTTATAAAAACAAATATCTTTTTTCTAATGTTTAATTGATCGTTTTTGTTTCTCTAGATAATCTTTATAAAATGCAAAATTAATCTACTTAATTTTCAAATTCTCATATTGATATTGCAGTTAATTCATACAGCCCGCAAGCTAAAGATTATCTACATGTTTTATTTAAAAAATCATACTGCTTACGATATTGTGTTTAATGCAAAATAATTACTTGAAATATGAACAAATCATAATTTCAATTAATAATCTCTTCTTGTGTTCTAAAATTTTCAACTTGGATGATGAGGTGAAATCTGACGAAACTACATAAACAAGAAATTTAATTCTTAAAGTGACAGACACACGATTTGCAGCCGTACTGTCGCTTTAAATATATTTTTCAAAACATTGACATGCATTTATATTCACAACTTTGTTTTTTAGATAAAGTACACGCGTGTTATTAAATTCATTTTCAAAAAGTATTTTATTTTTAAAGAATGTTGGCCAGGAACATATGGTATAAATTGTACACCATGCCCTACTGGTTTTTATGGACGACTCTGCATACTGTCATGTCATAATCTCTGCACGTCATGTGACCCAGTAACAGGATGTACAGACATTACAGCAAGTAGGCATTTTTCCTTCCAAAAGTGCAATGCGTACCAATATCTGAGTCTAACAGATTAATTACAATTTCAGCGTTTCAATCTTAGGTGGTATGCAGTAAAATTATGCGCATATCATTGAGAGAGTTAGAGGGATTCTGAGTCCTTCGAAGCAAGCGAGTGGATATTTAATGAAATCCTGCCGACACGCTCAGTGATAATTACATCAACTAATTCATTACACAATGCAAAAACTAGGCCTGTTATCTATATTGACAATTGTTTAAGTAAGATATATGAAGTATAAGTGTGTTTTGAAAAGCAAAACTTCATTTTAAGGACAGGCGTTTATTTCTTTCATTGCAGGCAAAACACCAATCGATTCAAGAAAAATCATCCATGCACTGTTCGGAGGTTTAGGCGGGATTGCTGCTATTTTAGTTGGGTTGATGATATGGAAAAAATGGTATGCCATATATTTTAGTCAGTTAAAAAAAAATTGCTAAGCTTTCTTATAATTTTTTGTAAGGAAGTAACAGTAATTTTTAAATTATTTTTGTATAAATGCTGTTCAAAACCTAGGAGGGTGCATGCCAAAATACCAAAAAAAAATGTAATGAAGAAAAAGATAATATTCTGCTTGAAATCAACTTCCCATGATATGTAATTAGTAAAATACGTTTTTTATCGAATTAAAAGGATTATGATAATGGATAAAAGAGTTGATTGAACATGTAGCTAATTTTTTTTTATTTTAGCTTAAAGACTCCATGTCCTACCCTACATGTATATGATCAATCAGATCTCAGTAATGAGGCCTTTCAAGAACAATTTAACTACGATGCACTACAGAAAAATGAAGAGTATGAAAGAGTCGTTACCGGACAAGAAAACTGCGGTACAGAATCTATACAGCACATCAATAATGGGCAAAATATGTACATTAATATTTGTGACTAGCCTAATTTTCTGAGCATGTTAAATTGGTATTTTCTGTAAAATTATGTGCAAGCTACAAAGTGAAAAGTATTTTAAAGACAGTTTTGATATACATTGAAGCAGATTTTTCCATTTTGATATAACCTGGAATGTCCGTATAGATTCACATTTTACACATTGATAGATATGTAAATGTTTGATGATGTATTTTGTTTATCTGGATTATTTTATCAAAGAAAACAAATTATAAAGTAATGATGAATCTTGAATATTGAAAAAATAAAAAAAACTTAGACACAAATTCATAATATAGATAATATTTTCCTCAAATATTCTATATAATAGGATATGACAAACATGTACATGCTGCTGTAGCATTTCAATAATGAAAAATATTGAGTATAATCCCGAAAATTTATAGTAAAAATCGGAGAAGGCAAAACAACTCACAGTATTTAGTTCGTGCCCAGAGATGTGTACAGAGTTTATCCAGTTGAACACATCAGATGAAACGTAAACATTTACAATTTTGGAGCTCATGTCCTGTCTACAAACACCTACATTCACGTTTCACCGGGTGTATTCAATTCGTTAAACTGTACACAAATTACTGAGCCCGGATTACAATACATTTCAAATTTTATGAGAGACATTTTTTAATGTTTATGCAGATTTGAATTTTTATACTATGTACATGAAAGTATATAGTTGATAGATATCAAGAGGTGGAAATTTCTTTTGGAAATGCAATATATTTTCTTCAAATCTATTGAGCGCCCGCGTGAAGCAGTGGTCTGATCTAGAGTTGCAAAGTATGCCTTAAGGAATCAATCCTAACGTCGCGGATTCGATTCGTCACTGTGGGACGTGGAGACTGGTCCTGCCGAGATCGTGTCGAAACAGCTAGGCGCTTTCTCAAAAAAGATCCATTAGTGATCAATGGCCCATAGTGCCAAGCAAGGACAAAATTTGTAGCTCTCCACCGGCAAGGGGTGTCATCTCCATATGTGTAAAGAATTCTCGAAAGGGACATTAAATAGCTGTACAATCAATCAATCAAATCTATTGTAATAGTACTGAATCGCTTTCTCGATTAAATTCAGATCTTTGGGTCACAGAAAATTTCCTTGAGACTATCATTTTGGAGCGAATGAGTTATCTCTTTAATAGAACTGAGAAAAACAATGAAAAGACACTTTAAAATAACATATTTTCGTGGGGTTAAGTTTTTGACGTTTCAGTAAAAAATACTGGTTTTGTTGGGATTGATTTAATGGTTGAGAAATATGTTCAGTAGTACTGCTGATGGAAATTTTACATTTCGTGGTTGACATTAATTCCTGGGTCTTTTCTTACCTAAAAACACCAAAAATTACATGTTAACCCCCACAAATTAATAATTGCACTGTAATTATACCTTAAGTTTAAAAAAAAACCTTAATCGCGACTAAATTATTTCCTATTCACCAATCCTCTTGTTTACATGTACAGTGTATAAAAGACAACTCGTAATTACAGACATAAAATATTCAAATTCAGAATTATTTTTTTTTAAATTAAAAAACAGGAATTCATGGGGGATGAAATGACAATAAAAGAGTAGGCAAGGACAACATGAGAGAGAGAGAGAGAGAGAGAGAGAGAGAGAGAGAGAGAGAGAGAGAGAGAGATTACTTTCAATAGTTAATTAATTTTTTTAAATTATATTTCGTATGCAGATCTTAGGTTGGAAATTTATTGTGATTTATGGAGATGAAAGCGTTGCATTACAATCATTGAAAATTTTGTTTCAAAATCTATTCGTAAAATAATTATGCAAATATATGCTATCAAGGCGGATATTACAGATGCACAAAATGCATTATATTATTATGTAAGCACGATGTGTTAAAAAATATAAAAAGTTATTTGAAATGCTGAAGAAGTTTAACAAGTCAATTAAAAAAAAACTTTACTCAAAGAAATATTTTGTTATTGTTTGTTATTTTTCTGCATTAACTTTAAAAAAAATATTCCCTTAGCTACGTTAAGTTTCTTAATAAATTTGTATGAAATTATGCATGTTCACTGAAATCGATTTAGATTTTTGCTGTTGTTGTTTTTACACACAAAAAGACGTCTTTCCACCCTGTCGAGAAATATGTTAACAGAAAACATTTTAATAGTTTGATCATAATTATAAGAAAGTAGATAAGAGTGTTTTGTCTTCAAATGTTCATAAGAAAACCGGAAAATAACGTCAGAGATCCAAAACTTTTGATAATTTTTTTGTTGACTCTGTAGTAAAAATATAAGCAAAATTGTATCTTTCACAAAATAATGCTTTCTTGTTAAAGTTTATATGTATCACACTGGTTTTCTAAAATGTGGTAAACGGCCTTTCAGTGCTGCTACAGTAATGAGAAAATCCTCAAGGCCTGCAGTTTGATACAATTTTATGTTTCTCAATATGACACACCCAACATTGAAAATGCTTCATAAACAATTTGATTTACATTGCCTTTCTACCGAAGTGTATTAGTACTTCGTTATATTTTTTAAAGTTTTCAATCCAAACTTTCAACTTGGCTTTTCACACTTTTATCTTGTCTTTCCAATATACCTGTAAAAGGCGATAATTCTAACTTTAAAACGGAATTTCCCAACTTTAACAATTTTAAAACTGGTAATTCCAACTGAAATTTCGGCTTTTATTACTTTTAAAGTTTTATTTTCCAATCGAAATTCTGTCATTTTCGAAATTGTCTCTATATAATTACATAAGATGAGGAAAATAAATATAAAGGAGTATAAATTAAATTGCAGACAAAAGGAAAAACGGAATTTTGACAACGATCGATTAGGAAAGCTGAATTTTTAGTGCCGTTC
Organism: Saccostrea glomerata; assembly: GCA_003671525.1. Classification (NCBI taxonomy): domain Eukaryota; kingdom Metazoa; phylum Mollusca; class Bivalvia; order Ostreida; family Ostreidae; genus Saccostrea; species Saccostrea glomerata. The sequence continues at coordinate 209,380 of PRKT01000044.1, read as the reverse complement.
TTTTAAAAAAAGGGAAGAGGGCAATTAATACGTCAAGTAGATTTAAATGATGTTTATATTAAGAAAAAAAAATCACTTTAGAAGCCTAAGAAAAAGCAACCGCCAAATCATTTGACAATTTCATTTTTACTAGCTTCGCTGTTTTTTTATTTGTAAAAATCAAAATGGACCCATGATATTCACCTTAGGATTTAAAGTGTACAAGGAATACGTATTTTTGTAATATAATTTATGTAAAACATGATTGTTAAAATGTTATCAAGATGAAAATATACCTTCAGCTTTTTTCTTGAATAAAATGACACAATTCGAAATTTGTGTGAATTGTCATTAATTCTATTGAAAAATGCCAATAACAAATAAAATAACCAATGCGCATGCGCATGGAAAATTCCACTAGGAGCTATGCAGAGCAGTAGCTGAATCTATTAATAGCTAGTACTGCGTATAAAACTAAAAATGAACACATAGTGCAACCACCATAAACCATTTATATATATAAATGTGTTATATGAAATTTTGACACAATATTAAGATTTTTATTCTGGTTTTAGTGGTTTAAATTTGAGTTCAATGTATCGTATAGTGCTAAAGAAATAAAAGCAAATGTAATAGTTATATGCGTAAATTATTCCAAATTTTGTCCGTGCGCCGACAGGCCTAATCGACCTTCATATAAATCGTCCTAATATTATTAATATGAAAGATATGTATCTAAAAATTCACAATTTTAAAGAACATTGAATATATTATGTCTTTGCAAAATTTGGTAAGTATTGGTTGCATGATTAAAAAATTATAAAGATTGTCTACGACTTTTTGGGACAACCCTAGTATAGTCCGTATAGCCGATTCAACCAAAACAGCTTTCATTTATGATTTAGCTGCTTACTGGGTACATTTTGTTTTGAAATTTTCTGAACCATTGTACTGCTTCTTGTTATCGTTATAAACGATTTAATTGTAAAATTTTGAAATTGATGTTTTTTCACACTTATGAAAACTATGATGAATGATATACAAAATAGCTACATGTAATTTTCTTCATATGCATATCATATCAAATTAAGTTTAAAAAATATAATTGGTTTTGTGTAGTTATCAAAATATATTACAGTTTATATTTAATTGAAGAACTTAGAGAAATTTACATTACTCAGGACTTATTTGCAGTATATAAAAACTGCTAAATATTTGAATTACACAAGGAAAATATATATTAATATATGAGCAGACTATAAAAATCAAAGAAAAGTAGACATAATTACGTTTAGTTAATACAGTGACAATTAAGAAAAAATCCGTGATTGATTGATTGATTATATATATTGTTTTATGTCCCATAGAGCATTTTTGAATCACATAGAAATGTCACCATATTCCGTTGAAGGGCATCAAATTTTGATCCTTACTCGGCACTACGGGCCATTGAGGAGTTAGGGATCTTTATCTTGCCAACACCTGTCGTGGCACGTGACCTCGGTTTTTAAGGTCTCTGAAGGACCCGCATATTTCATTTCAAGTGCCAAGCGTTTGGCTAAAGAAAAGTTGCGAACCATTTTTATATTTAGACTTAGGTCATTCACGGCCGAGATTCGAACTCACGACCTCTCGATGACGAGGTAAGCTTGATGTGAGACGGTTTATAGATTTTGATAAAAGTCATTTGTATAAGAGCAAAACTTTATTTAATTTTTTTTATTTCCTGAAATTTCCAGATACAGCTTGACAGTATCCTACAAACGTTATCGTGGGAATTTTTTTTTTCAAATCGCCGATAACAACTTAATTTGTGCATTAATTGATTCTGTATTGCTTCAAACTTTTTTCCCACAGTGCACAGGGTATAAACAGTACAAGTATGTCAAGTAGTTTTTTTTACGGGAATTTCATGCGAACAGAGTAAAATGTCCGGATATTTTTTTAAAATACAAAATTGCTAAAATGCTTTCATTTTCGTTATGAAAAATTCATATTTTTTAATTTCTAAAATACATGTGTATGAACGATTGTTCCTTAAAGGTAAATACATGTAGTGCCTTCATGTATTTCACCAATTATTATTTAAATCTCGGAATTCTCTTTTAGAGATTTAATCTTATTAACACTGTGACCCAAAATAAAAAAAAGTATTAATTTATCATACAACCAACCGTAAATTTACTTTTACTGTAGATATTGTGTAATCACGCGACGGTTTGTTCCTACTCTCCGGTTCACCACGCTATTGCGTTCAAATTCCATATCATCTCTCGGTGAAACTGATGACGTACTACACATATTTTTGTTTTTTTTTATCTGGCTCTCAATAAGTTACTTGATAAATTGCTTAGTTTAATGGATAAAGGTTATATACATATAACAGATCCTAAATTTTCTTTTAATAAAATATATTGAGAAAACAAATGGTATTCAAGATCATAAGTCCAAAAGACAATACAAAATAGCAGCAGAGCAAACACGGACCTCCAAAACATGAGATGTGGGATCAGATGCCATGGAGGATGAACATCCCCTTTTGACTGGTCTCGTCCACCGTTTGCTCCTCGTCATGATAGGGAAATAACGGACAAATCTGTCTTCAATTCAATGTGTAAATTATGGCTTAAGAAAAAATATAGTCAGCCAACATCTTACTCAATGATAAATTGTATTTGCTGACAAGGTCATTTCATAGACTTTCCCAAGAAACTGTTCATTCGCAGAAAATGCTTTTGGGTATCGAATCAACTGAGAGATAAAAAAAACCCCTGTATGCTTATGATGAAGGTATACATTGCTGTATTAGTAAGGGAAGTTGACGATTGAAAGTTATAAGTAATTACGTTTATTATAAAGCTTGTTTGTTAGATCATCATTAACGTCTTTTTTTGTAAAATATCCAAATATAAACAGATATGTCAGTCTTTATGATATCTTTAATCTCAAGCTCACAGAACATATATAATTTTTTTTTATATATTTATTTTAACACTTTCACATGTACATATAAAATAATTTTCATCATTTGGTACACAATAACATCGGGTCTACACACAATATAGAGTTATGTTTATAGAATGTGAAAGGTATTTTGAAAAAGAAAAAAAAAAGACAAAGAAAAGGGGGGGGGGGG
>PRKT01000044.1:193758-202987 GCA_003671525.1 Saccostrea glomerata | reverse complement strand
AACAAAATATCAAGAAAGAGTTGGTCACTAATGGTGAGTTGAATAGTATCATTCTCGATACAACTTATTTTTTCCATATTATATACTGGGCAAGAATATTGGATTTTAACATCCTTAATCTTACATTTTATTTGTTCAACATATTCTTTTTCGTGCAACAGGGAATTATTGAATTTCCAGAAACCCTTTCCCTTTTTAAATTCATTTAATTTACAATGTAATAGAACTGGTGAATGATCAGAACAATAACTATTTTCAAACTTGACACATGGATTCATAGCTAGCATGGATTCTGTTATCAGGAAAAAGTCAAGTCTAGCTTGTTTGAGTGGATTTTTTCGTCTCCAGGTAAACCTTTTTAAAACTGGATTATCTTCACGAAATACGTCCTTAAGGTTTAAAACATCCATAAGCTTTATTACTTCAAGTCTTGATTTCGGATTGTTTAAATTTTTGTAATTCATTGAATCCAAATCTTTGTCAAAAACTAAATTAAAATCACCCCCTAAAACAATTTTATGGGAGGAATGAATCTGCTCTATTTTATGGACTAAACTTATGTAAAAATTAGGTGTGTCAGAGTTTGGACCATAAATATTTATTAGTAAAAAAGAGATATCCTCAATAAAGACATCCAAAATTAGAAAATTACCATCAGTATCCTTATATTCATTGACTATTTTTAATTCAAAGTTGTTGTTAAAGAGGATAGCAACTCCCCTTATATATTATTGACATAAGAATGGAAATAACCACTGTTAATTGACAATACGTCATTGATATTTCTACATGTCGAGTTGAAGACGCAGCAAGTATTTTTTAATTTCTTGTATAAGATTTTGGACAAATCCTGCTTCATATGAATGCAAAATTAGGTCTGCTTATAGCAGGGGACAATTGATACCCATGGGAATTTTAATAGATTGTTGGAAGACCTGGTCTCCAAAAACAACATAGATATCGTCAATCAGAAAATCGGACATCTTTTTTATGTCAAATACAGAGTTCACACGAGGGTTGTTCGAAAAGTTCATGGACAATATCAATCTTCGTTATATTACTTACTAGAAATTTTAAATAAGCACATTATAATATGTAAAAATATTTGTTGTGTTCATGTGTGAAGTTTAATTCTATTCGATTTAACAGAAATAAATTTACTGCATTTTAAAATCTACATGTTTTGTACCCGCGGAGCACACTAAACGGCAATGTAACGTCAAAACATAGCGTCAAGAATTTCTAAAAAGAAATCTAATGCCCATTCATTAAATCCTATTTCTAATACGTGACATTTATCTTTTAAAGAATTGCTCTCGTTGCATAATTTCCTTTGTTAAGGTTTTAATTTCTTTTATTACTTAGCTCTGGTTTAAAAGGATAAGCAACTCTGAAGCGGCCATGTCTTTCTTTGACGTTCCAACTTTTGAGAAGATTTTTTCAGTTAAACCATTTCTTTACATCATCCTTCTCCGATACAGAGTCTCTGTCACTCGCTTGTGACATATTTTCTTGATTCCTTCAACATTTTTATAGTTTATTCAAGATTTTTCCATGGTAAAACACAGAATTGCATCGTTTTCTGCTGTGCTCCGCGACGTTCTAAAACGTCATCTTTTTTTGTCGTTTTAAATAAGGAATACCTATCTTCTCAAGTTGATTTCTTTTCAACAAAGGAAGATATAAAACCATAATTAAGTATACGAATCGATGTAACAATTCTTAATTTGAATTTCTATTTTGCTTTTCGTTTTTGCTCCACTTTACAGAGAATATGACATATATTATTTAGTGTATTATCTGTAACTTACTAAATTTTGACCTGCTTCGAGATCCGGTTTTAGCATTTTTAAAATCTACATAAGTTTTGAATAAATCGTAATATTTAAAAAAAAGATTAAAACATATCATTTGGATTTATTGTTAAAATATTTCTACCAAATTTGGATAGAATATGACGTCAAATAAAAAAAAAGATATGACAGTTTCCACGAAATTTTCGAACAACCCTCGTACATGTATGTGTACAATCAAAATGTTTTAAACAAAATAATTTTTCAAATGACCCATGACAAGGTAAGTAAATTTACGAGTTCCATTTAATTGAATTGAAAAAGCAGTTGTTAATGATATCAAAAAGCCTGGACTTTAATTCATTATGGCGGATGGTTGTGCATAAAAGTTGAAAAGTCGCAAATTTTAAAGCTTTAATTTCGGTAAAATCTTGTGATTTCAAATTTTTCTAAAAGTTCTTAGGATCTTTAAGTAGCAATATCTGATTTACACCACTTCTGGAATATATTATTGCAAAATACTCATGAAGTTTCTCCTTCACTTCTGTTGATATCTTGATGGGTAAAGAAAGAGGCTTGATTGAAGATTTACTGCAACCCGCTATGTATTTTTGTTTGTAGGGATTTTACGAAGTTTCAGAATCCAATATAGATATATTTTATCATGGTTATTTTGGTTGTTTGGAAAATTAAAATTATTCAAAACTGATAAGAGATTTTGATAAATGTCTTCCTTACAAAGGAAACTATGAGTATAAGATGAATTACTGTGTACCACTTCTAGAATGAATCCAAGGTCCTTTAAAATATAATTTTATCTAATGAGTTTTATTCTGCTAGCTGTAGAGGGGTTATAATAAATATAATTATCATTAAAAGAGTTACATGATCGGCTGAGCGGAACAGGACAAGTTGACAGGCGCGGATCCTTATATCAAACTAGATGCGAAGTGTCGCTTTCGATTGATGATGCGCCTGTCAACAAGACGTTATCCGACTATTCGGATCATGTTAATTACTGTTATAATAATATGTGTTTATATTTTAATTTTTTCCTTGAATACATGTAATTATTTCCTCATCCGAATAGTCACTGCTTCCAAATGCTATGATGGGGAAAAGTTTACTTTTTTTATTGCTTTCGGTAATAAAACATTAATTTTTCTAATAGACGTAGGACAAGTCACTTTCCTGCACTTCCGCGATGGTTTTTTTTTATAGTATTCCAGATAAAAATTCTTTGATCTTCATGATCATGGGATATTAATTTTGTTTTATATCTCGTTACTATGAAGAATTATTTTATATTCATTGTTTTTTCAGAAGTAATAAATCCATTTTTAGGGAATAAGATAGGTTTTTGCTCGGATACATCCATTGGGTAAGTTAAAAAAAATAATGTAATTTCATTAGATTGTTGATAAGAGAGCTCGAGTAATATTATAAGTAATTAGAATTGCTGTGATACCTGTATATATGCAATTTGCAGAACAGAAACTTCATGGAAAAAATAATAATTGATACTATTTTAGCAAGGTTTGATGCTTCATTTAACGATGTTCGATCCTAATATTCTTAAAAAAGTCTTAAACTTTTTTTGCCAAGTTTATTCTTAGTTTCTGCATACATAGTTAATTAAATTCAAATCAAAAAATGGGGGTCAATACGCTTCTTTTGGCGCTACAGTACATTTAATATGACCTTTTTGCACTGAAATTTGTGTCTGAATTGAAAATTGAATTGTTGACGTTTTCCCTCCAATATTTCTATCCAATGAAAGCATAAAAGAAAATAAACTCTTAGTTTTTAAAAAAAAGACACTTAAAAATTGTGACTAAAAAAAGCTTCAAATTCCTTCGCCTTATCAATTATTTGACCTTTCTGCACTAATAAAAAGATATTTTTCTGGCATTGAAAATTTAATAAGCAAGAAAATTATATTTAAAGTCTTCAACTTTTTCTGATTTTAAGCAAATGGGTCAATTTTATTTTGAATATGTAGAAAAGATCATCAAAATTTGGGGTATATGATGTAAATTTTCAGATATTACCAAAAAAAAAAAAATGTTAATTTTACGTTAAAATTGGTTCAATTTTTTCCCAGATTTTCAGAATGTACACTGTATTACTATATTTGTCACACTTTGTTGATAGAACTCATAAGTAATAATCTAAAAGATATTTCATAACCAGCATAGCACATTTCACTGCAAAAAAATTTTTGCGTGCAACCAGGATGGAAAAATAGGAATTCAAAATTAACAGTACTGTTATAGTTCAAAATGGAAAAACTGATCATTTTCGTCTTAAAAATCCTTCGGCCACAAAATATAGTTCCTAGCTTAATTCTACTTGAATGAATTTAATCACGGTTTTTTCATTGAATATAGGTAAATTTGCACTGTAGAATTCAGATTAAACGTTAGAACTTAAAAATAATGCAGAAATTTATAAATAAAGGACCTGACCAAAATACGCTCAAAATCTCAGGATCGAACGTCCTTAACGCTGAATTTAACATGACGTCGACAAAGGGGATAGACCAAGCGCGCTGAAATATTTGAACTTAATGTTTTTCGGTGTACCGAACTTAATGTGTGCACTTCTCCCGACGGTTTTTTATTGATTCGAAGTGCAACTAAAATCATCAAAATCATATTCTAAAAATTGCTCTGATTTTTAAAAAAAACTAATACAAGGGTTTTTTTTTAAATAAATGTTTCGATTTAAGGAGGACAGGCTCTGTTTACATTGTACAATACTTGCGCATCATAGTGAAATGAAGCGCATTTACCGTTTTTAAACAGCTTTTTTTCACAATTTATAAAATGTAACAAAATTTAGAAATTGTAAGTTGAAAAATTTAATTTCAAATATATAAAACTGATTTTTAGAACGATTTCTAAACTGATAGATAGATTGTTTTTGTAAAAGTGTGCTTTTGAGGTTATGAGAAAATGAAGCTCTTCATAGAAGGGATCATTAAATTGTGATAAAGGAAATATTAAATATTTAAGCTCCTACGGTGGAATGCCACACCATTTTTTTTTTATATTATAGATCTTTGAGTCATCCTTTTTAAACAATGGTTTCAGCATTGAAAGGCCGATATTAGCTCTTAATTATTTTATATTAATTTTTTTGTATTTTTTCAAAGAAATTGAAAAAAAAAATTTATATCCAAAAAAGTTGTTTTGAGTAAAAGTTGGCGGTAAATAAATGCATCATATGAATACCTGATAAAATATATAAAGCAAGGCTGGCTAGACTTTTTAATTTAAAAAAAAATATTTATGAAAATAAAAAACGTTATTTGTGAATATTTTTTAAACCTGTGATTAAAAATACCATAAAACTAGTCACAACTGAAGAGAACATGTTTGTCAATCATATTTTAAAAAGAAATTGAAACAAAATTGAGAAATGTTAGAGAAATTTTTTTTTTAATATTTGGACCTAACCCGATCAAAATTAAACTGATCCCGATCAAAATTAACACAAAATGAACAAAATACTATTTTATTGCCTCTTCGTGAATTTAATGAAGAAATCTATTTTATTGTCAAGTTCAATAATGTTTCAACCCTTATTACACCTAGTCAGACTAGTGTTCATGGGGAAATATTATTTATTTCCAATAATTGTACAATTATGGTTGGGATCGGTTTAATTTTGATCGGGATTGGCCAAAATTAAATTTTTTTTTTAAATTTGGCTATTTTGTTTCAATTTCTTTTATAAATTTGATTAACGAACATGTTTCTCCCCAGTTGTGACAGGTTTTTAAGAATATTTTAACCACAAGTTAAAAAATATTCACAAATTATGTGTTTTATTTTCACAAATATTTTTTTATTTGAAATATTTTACTATCTATACGACTTTTCTTTACATATTTTATTAGGTATTCATGTGATGCATTCATTTACAGCAAAATTTTTTACAAGAAAGCATATTATTTTGATGTAAATAATTTTTTCATTTTCTTTGAAAGAATACACAATGAAAATTTTATATAAAATAATTAAGAGCTAATGTCGGCTTTTCAATGCTGAAGCCATTGTTTAAAAAGGTTTACTGAGAGATCTATAATATAAAAAGTTGGTGTGGCACTCCTCCTTAAAATTTAAAACATAGGAATTTTATTTTCTCTCAATCATTTTTATACTTTTCTGTTATATTTTGTAGTACTCCTTAAAAACAGGAAAAAATTATTTATTTAATCCCTTTAAAAAACTCACATATAAAATATGAAATTAAAAATTACGTATCTCACTGTCTCTTTTTTGCAACAGAGAACCATTGAAATGCTGTGCAAACTATCGACAAGTTGGTAAGACTTGTGAAGGTATGAATGTGATATATAACACTTTGTACTTTTAAATACAAATATTTTTTTTAATGTTTAATTGATCGTTTTTGTTTCTCTAGATAATCTTTATAAAATGCTAAATTAATTTTCAAATTCTCATATTGATATTGCAGTTAATTCATACAGTCCACAAGCTAAAGATTATCTACATGTTCTATTTAAAAAATCATACTGCTTACGATATTGGATTTAATGCAAAATAATTACTTGAAATATGAACAAATTATAGTTTCAATTAATAATCTCTTCTTGTGTTCTAAAATTTTCAACTTGAATGATGAGGTGAAATCTGACGAAACTACATAAACAAGAAATTTAATTCTTAAAGTGACAGACACACGATTTGCAGCCGTACTGTCGCTTTAAATATATTTTTCAAAACATTGACATGCATTTATATTCACAATTTTGTTTTTAGATAAAGTACACGCGTGTTATTAAATTCATTTTCAAAAAGTATTTTGTTTTTAAAGAATGTTGGCCAGGAACATATGGTATAAATTGTACACCATGCCCTACTGGTTTTTATGGACTACTCTGCATACTGTCATGTCATAATCTCTGCACGTCATGTGACCCAGTAACAGGATGTACAGACATTACAGCAAGTAGGCATTTTTCCTTCCAAAAGTTCAATGCTTACCAATATCTGAGTCTAACAGATTAATTACAATTTTAGCGTTTCAATCTTACGTGGTATGCAGTAAAATTATGCACATATCATTGAGGGAGTTAGAGGGATTCTGAGATCTTCGAAGCAAGCGAGGGGATATTAAATGAAATCCTGCCGACACGCTCAGTGATAATTGCATCAACTAATTCATTACACAATACAAAAACTAGGCCTGTTATCTATATTGGCAATTGTTTAAGTTAGATATATGAAGTATAAGTGTTTTTTGAAAAGCAAAAATTCATTTTAAGGACAGGCGTTTATTTTTTTCATTGCAGGCAAAACACCGATCGATTCAGGAAAAATCATCCGTGCACTGTTAGGAGGTTTAGGCGGGATTGTTGCTATTTTAGTTGGGTTGATGATTTGGAAAAATAGTATGCCATATATTTTAGTCAGTTAAAAAAATTGCTAAGCTTTCATATAATTTTCTGTAAGGAAGTAACTGTTACAGTAATTTTTATATTATTTTTGTATAAATGCTTTTCAAAACCTTGGAGGGTGCATGCCAAAATACCAAAAAAAAAAATGTAATGAAGAAAAAGATAATATTCTGCTTGAAATCAACTTCCCATGATATGTATATAGTAAAATACGTTTTTGATCGAATTAAAAGGATTATGATAATGGATAAGAGAGTTGATTGAACAGGTAGCTAAAAATTTTATTTTAGCTTAAAGACTCCATGTCCTACCCTACATGTATATGATCAATCTGATCTCAGTAATGAGGCCTTTCAAGAACAATTTTACTACATGTACGATGCACTACAGAAAAAAGAAGAGTATGAAGAAGTCGTTACCGGACATGAAGACCGCGGTACAGAATCTATACAGCACATCAATAATGGGCAAAATATGTACATTAATATTTGTGACTAGCCTAATTTTCTGAGCCTGTTAAATTAGTATTTTCTGTAAAATTATGTGCGAGCTACAAAGTGAAAAGTCTTTTAAAGACAGTTTTAATATACGTTAAAGCAGACTTTTTCATTTTGATATAACCTGGAATGCCCGTACAGATTCACATTTTACACATTGATAGAAACGTAAATGTTTGATGATATACCAGGGTATTTTGTTTATCTGGATCATTTTATTTAAGCCTAAAACAAATTATAAAGTAATGATGAATCTTGAATATCGATAGAGATAAAAAAAAACTTAGACACAAATTCATAGTTAATATTTTCTCAAATATTCTATATAATAGAATATGACTTATATGTTGCTGTAGCATTTCAAGGGAAGATAAAAAAAATAACTTATTTTATCTGGAAAGTTATGAAACTACACATTTCATGACGCATTTGATTGACACATTCACACTTTCAAAAAGTACACTTTATGCTAACTACTTTAGAAAAGGTAGAAATTTTATTGCGTACTAATGAAAAATATTAAAGGTATAAATCCGAAAATTTATAGTAAATATCGGAGATATCTGAAGGCAAAAACAACTCACAGTATTTAGTTCGTGTCCAGAGATGTGTACAGAGTTTATCCAGTTGAACACACCAGATGAAACGATTGAATTTACAACATTTACAATATTAAAGCTCGTGTCCTGTTTACAAACACATACCGATACATTCACGTTTCATCGGGTGTATTCAATTTGTTAAATTGTACACAAATTACTGAGCCCGGGCTGACAATACATTTACATTTTTATGAGAGACATATTTCAATGTTTATGCAGATTTGAATTTATATACTAATTACATAAAACTATAGAGTTGATAGATATCAAGAGGTAGAAATTTCTTTTGGAAATGCAATATATTTTCTTCAAATGTATTCAGCGCCCGCGTAGAGCAGTTGTCTGATCTAGAGTTGCAAAGTAAGTCTTTAAGAATCAATCCTTACTTTGCGGATTCGTTTCGACACTGTGCGACGTAGAGACTGGTCCTGACGAGATCGTGTCGCAATAGGCGCTTTCTCGAAAAAGATCTATCAGTGCTCAATGGTCCATAGTGCCAAGCAAGGACAAAGCTTGTAACTCTCCACCGGCAAGTGGTGTCGTCTCCATATAATAATAATGATAATAATAATAACATACAATCAATCAATCAATCAATCAATCAATCAAATCTATTGTCATAGTACTGAATCGCTTTCTCAAATAAACTCAGATCTTTGGGTCACACAAAATTTCCTTGAGACTACCATTTCGGAGCGAATGAGTTATCTCATTAATAGAATAGAGAAATGTATCTTCTTTAAACAAAAAGAAAAAAAAATGAAAAGACACTTTAGAATAACATATTTTCGTGGGGTTAGGTTTTTGACGTTTGAGTAAAAAATACTGGTTTTGTTGGGATTGATTTTATGGTTGAGATATTTATTCAGTAGTACTGCTGATGGAATTCTACATTTCGTGGTTGACATT
>PRKT01000044.1:138758-188758 GCA_003671525.1 Saccostrea glomerata | reverse complement strand
CTTTCGTTCAGCCGAAATTCTTATTTTTATTGCAATATATCAATATTATTGTAGCACTATTATTGAAATTAATGGCATTAGAAAAAGGAGAGGCAACAAAACACAATTTACAGAGAAATTCAAAGTAAACTTGGATAAAGCAACGAGTAAAACATGTGAAGGAGGAGAAAAAATTTATTCTGGGAATCTCACTATGTTATTTATGTTCAAGAAGAAATAGAAAAAAATATTAAACGTAAATGTCTGAAATTGACAATTATACATCTCAAAGATCTTGAAAAAGTATATGAAGTAAAGAAAAAAAGAACAAAGAATAAAAAACAAAACAAAAAAAAAACAAAGAAAACAACATATTTAATGAAATGAGACATTTTTTTAAACAAACAATTTACACAATAGGCAATACTGTAACTTCTTAAAATTCTTCAAATAATACTTGAGAATGCATTATTGCAAGCATTAACATAGACATTTTGCAAGCTCTTTCCAATATAACTTAAAAGTGTTATTTTCATCATATAGCATGGAGTATTGTCGTCCACTTGCTCCTTTTTTCTAGTAATTTTTGTACACATGATGTTTGTTTACCTAAAAAAAAATTAAGAAATAAGTTTAAATATTGCTACTAGCATCTATTTATTGAAATTTGAACACAATGTTCTTAAATTTGAATGTTTTTTAATACAGAGATATTGATTTCAAAAGCGTCCGATTTTGTTATAATTTGAAAATGTATACTTATAATTGATAAATATTACATTAATCTACTAATATTTTTATCAAATATAAATAAACGTATATAATAATTTTTACGTGCAACTGGACTGCTGCTCTCTTTATAAAAGCTGTATGATATCAAACAATTACCTGGAGTGGTCTTACTACTCCCAGCTCGTAAAGTGGATCATGGTGCGAATCCTGAACTTCTCGCAATGCATTAAACGCCTGAAAAAGGAATGTTTTTGACTTTATAAATTATATGAAATACTGCTATACATGTATCTTTTTAAAAGCTTATTTCCAATTCCTTATTGTTGTGAATAGTAGGCTCTTTAATAAGGTACACAATTCTTGGTATTTGTGTTTACCTACCTTACGAGTGACTTTAATTGGACATTTGTAAACTATCCACTGTACGGTTTCATAACAAGGGGGTGTGGTTAACGATCCCTTATAGGTATAAAATCTACGGTCGTAGGGAAGGACATCTAGAGGTGAAATTCCACACACTGGGAATTTTTCGTGTGAATCATGCCCTTTCCTTATACAGTTCTTCTTAATAAAGTCCTGGTGAAGTTGTTTTGGATGGCACGGAGGTTCTACAAAAGATATGGTATTCAATATTTGATTCAATCACAGCTTCCGTGATATAATACGTTTTAAATTTCTTTTATCGATGTACATGTAGATAGCATAGAAATATGTTAAAATATTGCGAGAGTCGAATTTCTTAAAGACATAAAGAAACACACGTATTCATGCTCTGTACGAAATGTTAGTGCACAGTACTAAAAACACTAGATTACTAGGCATTAAAATCCATAAGCGTAACGCCCCCCTCCCCCGGTTATTTCTTTTGGAATATCAGATTCGTAATTTTTAATATTGTCAGTTAAAAAATCGTTACTTCTACAGAACTACTTACTTGTCAATCGCTCTCCTGTTTCAAATCCTTCACCCTTATACTCTTTTATCAAACTGTAGTATGTCTCCATTATATCACTCAGTGTTTTGGCAAATCTCACTTTACAACGATGATGCTGCATGGAAAAGAGACTTTAATGAAAAAATTATCGACTCATTTTGAGCCTGTTAGCAGGCAAAGATAACATAAAAACTTAAAAATTGAATCGGGTTGTTTGTCTCACTATGGATATGTGTATATGTGCTTAAGAATTGGAAGAAAATAAAAACCTGTCTAGTCCCGTTATTGAATGTTTCGAAAGCTTGCCTTTTTAAAATTTATCGTATATTTTTTTGGTATATTCAACTTTTGTTATGTTATTTGATAGAAAATGTTTAACTTGATGAAATATATGGAGATAATGAACAGTTTTCAAGCTCAAAAAGTCCATTAAACAACATAAAATACAAAATAGGAGCAGAGCAAACACGGACCTCCAAAACATTAGAGGTGAGATCAGCTTCTGCGGAGGAATTAGCATCCCCTGACGACCGGTCACACTCAGCTCATATATAAAACAAATGGTGTTTGAGGGAAAAACGTGTTCTTTATCATTATAATAGTTTTATACTTTACCCCCTTGTAGCATCTTCTGTTGTAATACTGTGCGTAGTCTTCATCGTTGTCGTTGTTGCAAATCTTTAAAAAAGGAGCAGCTTTTATGTAATAGAATGACTTGTTAAGAGATAGTATCCCCATTAAAGCACGTGATAATTAGCAAAAGCTACATGTAATATCATGCAAGCAATGCACCTGCTAGCAGTCGGTTGTCATAAAAGAAAAAAATGCTAAAAATATTTCAAAGTTTCTTAAACACTAGATTAAATTTCCGAATGCATTTTTTCGCAAGTATATTTGTTCAGTGATCTTTAAAAACTTTTTAATAGAGTAACATACGTCTTCGCAGTTTCTACTATGGCCATTTTCCTCTTCCTTCTCTTCTTCATAATCTTCCTCATTATCTTCGTCATCATCGTCATCCTTTTGTACCTTAGAACGACGATGATCAACATTCATTTTAAGAGGGTTTGGTGGTTGTAGCCGTATTTAGACTATTTCTATATTCTTTAGAAAAAGAGCTCTAGAGAAGTATGAAGATAAACAAAAATTTTCAAATTGAAAAACTGAAATATATGAATTTTTTCTTTGTCAAATGATAGTTGACAGCATAAAATGTCATATCTACCCCCCCCCCCGCTTTTATCTTCTATGACCTGATTCAGCTAGTTATATTCATCATGTATCTGTCTAAGGAATGTACTTACATTTATCATAACACCAAGAACTACCAAACCTTCTGGTCTAAACTTTGCATATGTTACATTTTGATACTCTGCGTCGTAAAACACCATATGGGCCTGAAATTAATAACATTGCTTTTTCAAAATCATTTAAGGGGAAAAAAATATTCTTTTCAGTGTATTTATATTTTTCTGTATTTTTCACAAAATATATTTCGACAAACACAACATTTCATTCTTTTCATAACAAACATGTATCTAGTGAGTAAAAGTAGGTAAAAACTGCTCGAATGTATAATAGATATTTTCTCGATTTAACTCCTTATATCATCGACAAAAAATCCTAATATGATTTAAAACAACATTTTAATTTAAAAAAAAGAAATAATTATTTTATTAAAATTAAAAAAATACCTCCATAGGATAAAATTTGTCGTTTATGGAATGTTCTGAACCTTTATTCTTATGTTGGCCAACATGAATATGCAGCTGTGCGAAATTGTATTTTCTATGTCTTCTAAGTGGAACATGGGTAAGGGTTATTTTATCCTGATCATCTTCTTTCACATCAAAATGTGGTGAATGGCCTTGAAGACAAAAAATCTTATTATTTGTATTTATTTTTTGCCTTTACACGTTAGTTGTTGCTGAGAATTCTTCTTGATATTTAACTCCATATGTTTTTTCATGGACATATTTGAATAACCTGACTTGTTTGTCATTTTTTGTGTGCCAGGTGTTTTGAGAGTAATGTGAAATACATGTATTAAAGATTAACAAGATTTTCTAACTGACTGGGAATCTAGACCTTCAATGCATACCGTAAACATAATAAGACCAACTGCCCCATTATATGATTTTCGATGTTGTTGAAAATACTAGTTCAAAGAAAAACAGTGCATGCACCGAAGCTCTTTGAGAAATCAGAGTAGCCTACGGCTATCAGTTGCACATAATATCTAGTTAACATTGATATGTTCTCGCCTATTGAAGAGAGTCCTTAAGTACATATACATGTTTCGAAGAAAAATTTCAACACGTTCTTACCATTGTTGTAGATTTCGGCTTTTACTCTCCTATCACATCCCTTCATATGAACGTCTCCTCGATAATGCTTTAGAGATTTAACCTTCCTTGTTTCTATGTTGATCGGAGATTGTCTTTCGTTGGAGCCACAAGTTGCCCAACAATCATGCACGTTGCACCATTCAAAGGGTCCTGAATATATCAATATGTAAATATGTGAAATATAAAATTAAGAAATTTAAAAAGAAGGTAACAATAAGATTTTTTCGCAGATCAAGGAACTTTTATCACGTGTAAGGTGATCTATATTCAAGCTTTAGTTTATTATATAAAAGTAAAAAAAACATTTTAAACTAAATATCTTTAATGTCATCTTGAGAGGAAAGGCTACTTTAAGAAACATGCTTATTTGTGCATTTGTAGGGTCTAAGACATTGGTTTTATTACTGGAATATGATTTTTTCTATCCTGAATTTTTATATCACAACTCTCTGTGAACAAAACCATCGAACGACATACAACAGCATTTTAATTAAGAATGAACCCATTTAGATAAATATTTAAAAAATTAAAGAAAGTTGAATAATATGTTGAATTAAAATAATTATACAAAACTCATATCGCAAGAATTCGATATCGACAATATAAAGAACAAGCATTTAATAAATTCAGTTTCATCAAAAGTTCAGGTATTTATCAGTTTTCCTCTTAATTTAAATTTTACCACTTTAACTTTAAAAAAGAAATAATGCTAAGTTTTTTGGTTGAATAAAAACCCACATTAAATTTGTTCCCATGGAAAAATGATTTTAAAAATAAGTGTTTTTAATCTTACCTTCGCAGAAATCATCTCTTTTGTAACTAAAATGTGCCTCCTCGATCTTCTCGTAATGACATTTGTTTTGTGAGGGAGGCCTTACACCTATATAGCCTACCCCGACTACCGTTTCTACAAACAGCAAACAGAGGCAAACCAACAGGCCTGACACTGCCATAGTGATCGAGTGAGACGAAAAATAAAGGCTATTGCTTTTATAAGAAAAAAATTATGGTTTTATAAGCCACGTGATTTTGTGTTCATATTAAGGTATAAAGTTGACTGTTCATTATCGTGAGAACACCTCCTTTTGCTAATCGTTGTTGATGAATATCAATTTGGAAGCTTTATTTAGTAATCCTGAATTTGCGTAACGAAAAAAAATATAAAGGTTATTTTGTCTTTTAATGGAAGGGATTTTTTTAATTTGATCTGGTAAAACCAAATTGTAACTTAATGTTTTTTTTTTTAAAAATGTTTTCAACAAAGTGTACTCCCCGTTTCTTAACTTCACAGGAATAATGATATAAAATAGTATTTAAATTAACACTTTTTAAAATTAATTTTATATATAACATATTATATATAATATACGTAATCAATTTTGAATAAATTTGTTATATTTCACTTACATTTGTACATTAAAAAGAAAATGCTTTTTATTGTTTTTAGATTTTATTATAAAAATGAAAATAGAGAGAAATAACTCAACTCTCTGTCAGAGCCAGCAAACACATATGTCCTGCCTGCAGCCATAGGGTTAAATCAATATTTTTGTTGTATGTCCAATTTAACAGGTTATTTGTGTATTAAGTATTAATTTCGTACATAAAACTGAGAAGTAGGCCGTTTGTGCTTTATTGTTGATTTATAAATTTCAGATAAAGAATTATTTCAATATTTGAAATTAAGTTGGCCTTGGTTAACTCTTTCTTGCGCATTGTCTTACAGCAAAATAATACTTTTTTCCTTGAGAATTTGCATGAAGGTTATCATAAAAATCATGTCAATTTTGCATTAAAACCTGTATATATTGGACAGTTAAACTAAGGACTGTACCAGTGTACATATATTATGTAATATCTTATATGATTGCTATCATGTTATTATCAAATTTCAGAATGAATAAATAAAATTGATGTAGATAATGAACAGTATTTAAATTATTAAATAAAAGTTAAATCAATTACCGAATAAATGAATCATGAATTTAATTCTGTTTACCATTCTATATAAGCGTGATTTTCAAGGGATAATTTACACAACATTCAACGCATTTTGTCACTTTATAGTTACATTTTTAAATAACGTTCTTTTTAGATTTTCAAAGATATATTTAATAATATATTTAACCTGTTAAGTACGTATTTGCATATACAAAGGAATAAAATCATCATTTAAATGTTTATCAGACAAAACTTTTATATTCCTCGAGAAAATGTATTGAAATTAAATTTGAATTTATTTTTCAATGTTTATGTTTTGTTTTAATATTCTTGCTTGAAAGCAAAAACCCAAAGTAATTAAGTATCTGCAAAAAATGATTTCCTTGTATGGTTCCAAATTCAATACTCGAGGTATAATGCCATATTAATTAATATCTTGTACTGTTTACAACAGTTGTTAGTTAAGATTTGGAGTTAAATAATAGGCCCTAATTGCCATAACTTCTTGTGAGAAACAGTGGCACAAAAGGTTATATAAATGCTGTGTATATGAGAATTAACTAACATATAGAATTGTCGTTAGATCTGATCTACAGGATATTTCTTTTATAACAAAAAAAAAGACAAAAAATCTATATATAATTTCAGAAGTTTTGTTGAAGAATAAAGAATTGGATGTTTAGATTACATACAATATATCATTGTACTAAAAAGTCATATGCTACAATACCATCGAAACAAAAAAAGAATTGATTTCTTATATGAATAGGTTTAAAAAAGAATTGTATAGTCGTTCTTTCTTTAATATTCATGCTAAAATTTATTTTGAAATATTTTCATTAACAGGATATGGGTTTTTCGCTGATGTAATTATAATAATTATGTTCCCATCATTAAATCCAAAGAATTATAAGTGACATAACGTATGGAGCAAAATAAACTTAAATCTAATATTGGCTACCAATGAAAAGGATGTGAATTAAACTGTTATGACATAAAAATACACAATATCTTGATGCAATGAATACGATTTATTTATATACAAAAATAGCATTGAAATACATACATTTAGCGGCCCCAAAATTAATTTTACTTGAGATTAAAGAAAACTTTCAAACAAAACAAAATGCTTGAGAGAGAGAGAGAGAGAGAGAGAGAGAGAGAGAGAGAGAGAGAGAGAGAGAGATTAATTGGGGGAAACTAAGAGACAGAGGCAATGCAAACGAAACATTTTTAGAGATGCCAATAAGAATACTATAAATGTACAATGATGTATTCAGGGTATAGAATTCAAGTTTTTCAAATTACAGATATCAATGAAGCACTGATTAAAAACATCAAATTTATAACAGCGCAATCTAGTTATTCATGCAATTGTCTCCTCTTAATATCTTTACTTCAACCATATTTTATTGAATAGTTCAATAAGAATTGCGCACCAAGGAAAGCCCACGGAAACCCTCTCCTTGTATAATAGGTCAATGTACAGATACTAAATAATAAAATCTGTTCATGGTTATTAATAGGTTAATAATGAAAGTAAAGATTCAAAGTCAAGTAGTATTTACCACAACTCCCATATTTCATACAAATTATTTAATAGAGTATTTTATATTACATTGTACTTAATCAAGTCTCTTAGTAGCTTGAATAAATTCATGTTCATATGAAAATATTTCATAGTTTGTGATAAAAATATTGAAATTTTCCTCTTTACAGAGTGTCAAGTTAAAAAACAACATCAATATAATTTAATATTTTTATCAATACATTTTTTAACAACATATGAAGGGAATTTGATAGGATAACAATATAAGTAGAAAATCCACATTTTTGAAATTATTGAACATGTGATAAACATTTTCAAATCTGCATTGAGATACAGTGTAGCTAGCACTGTTTCGCAAATGACTTCTTTATATAGCAAGTAATAATAAAGATGTTTGAAACACAAAATTTATTTAATACACTGTGTTGTACCTTGATCGACGTACTTGTATTCTGAATAAATTAAGGGGAATGTCTAAAATATTTTATCATGTTGATTGTTTTCTTTACTCTATAAAATTGTTATTTTGACAATACGGGCAAATAGAAAAAAAAGTATCTTTTCAGTAAATCTCCCAATCCACTCTGAATGATTTCATTCCTATTCAAATGGTGCTTCGATGTGATGAATATTGTAAATGTTTATTTGACACAGTATACTAGTAAGTACTAAAACAAGGTCATTCATATCGATTTTATGTTTCTAATTTTCTTTGTGTTTCATTGGTAAAATTAAGATTTTGATAGATAAAATAAGTTATCTTTAGCAGACTTACAAACTCTTGATTTTTAACTTTGATGGTGCTCATTTTTCCTTACCTGGAATCAAAGAGTTCAAGATTTTTTTTATTTCAATACGTTCACTATTTAACAACTGTTCGATAATAATACTTATTACTTTAAGCCACACTATACATGTAACACATTTTCTCTTTTAAGAGTGTTCATATTATTTGAAACATTTTGCAACTGGAATTTCTATTCTACATTTTAAGATTATTATGTAACTCCATATTTAGAAGAGGTCTGGAAAACAAAATTCTGTGCTAAATATAGACCACGTGCTGCTATCCATGACCTACTTTCATGGTTCTTTACACTCATTTTGAAGACAACAGTACCCTGTTTTAACCTTGAAATTACAATTTAAAAGTGCAAAATTTAGACATTTTCAAAACAAATGATTGTAGAGAGGACATTAATGCATACTTTTCATATTTTTTTTTGGATTTTTAGGGCTCTGCTGAATTCTGTAGCTGCACAGTTTTAAGGAGCATATCAAAAGCATTTTTCTGCAAAAGAATAGATTATATATGCACAACATGCATTCGGTTGTGCATATTTTTTGTTTCTTTATCATAAGGTCTTAAATTTTGATCAAAATATAATGTATTTTAGCCATTTGAAGAAATGTTTACATTTTGTGCTTACTGCACTGAAGGTGGCCGGACATCCCCTTAACAATAAAGGCTAAATAGTATATCACTATCCAACTTTTACCTATAAAAATATTTGTATTCCAGAAACAACAATGAGAATTTCAAAAGATCATAGTCAAATGCAGGTCGACAGGAAATGCTCACTCCTTCATGGCACCTGATCTCACCTCTGATTTTTGGGAGTCCATGTTTTCTCCGCTCCAATTTTGCATTGTTTATTGGACTTTTGATTTTGAATAATACTATTGGTTTTCTTCATATATTTCATGTAGATGGGCGAAGATATTAGATATTAAGATTGGTATATAATGAAATGTAAACATAATGACTAATCATCAAGCTTAAACGTCCAATTACAGAATATCAATTAAAGCGAAGGCAAACACGGACTCTTTTTGACATTAAAGGTATCTAAAGTATACCCTAAAAAGTAAAACATACATGTACCCTGTGGGCCGCTACATGTAACTCCAGTCTAGAACCTTTTGTCCTTTTATAGTAGAATGGATTGTCCATGGTCCTTATATTCAATATGAAAAGAATTGTCAAAGAGTTTCTTTTATTTAACTTGTAATATTTGTTATCAAAATCATTGAATCTACCAAAGAATTGAAATGCCATTGACTAGTTATCTATCAGATATACTTCTGACTTCTATGATTGGCATCTGCGTGAACTAGAAATATTAAATATTTATAGTTTACTTTGATCCATAAGTTTATGCATGTGAAGTAAACATTTTTATAACAATAAGATACGGATCTGATATATATTTAATTGCTGATGTAAAATTTGGAAATTTATTTTCAGATTAACGTTTATATCTTAAAAGCTCTGATCCTTCAACGTATTTGGTCAATGCGATGATTCAGAATCTAAAGGCGTAAATATTTATCGAGCCTAAGTGCTAGGTGATCATTGTTTTTTCGATTATGGAGAATCACCGTACTGACAGAAATGTAGCAATATTATATATTACTAATTTTGTACCCCCGCTCAAAAAGCGGGAGGTGATATGGTAACCAGTATATCCATTTGTCTGTTAAGCTCTTATCCGCAAATCCTCTTATACCGCTGAATGATATCTCATGAGATTCTTTGTACATAGTTTCATTGTGCATCTTCTACTTTATTTTTTGATCGGACACATATTATTAATGAATAAAAATGAAACTTAATGAGCTCAGTGCTAACGGTACCTTAAATATTGTTTTAAATATTGTTTTATTCAACCCTTTTACTCTATTCTGTGTATATTTTTGTAGAGTGTTTAAAATGAAAATCATAACATTTAATTTCATTTTTGTAACGTTTCTTCATGCAGAAGCAAAATATGAAAACTAATTGAAGACCACTTTTTTTATTATACGTGTATATACTTCGCACATAAACCAGTAAAGTATCTAAACAACCCATAAACAGTCAAAACAAGAGGCACTGCGGGCTATGAGCTAACTAAATGATATCCACCATCCCCATCTCCCAAATGATTATAATGGCAAAATTTATGTTTTGCTCTGAGAAATCCGAAATAAGTGTCATGCAGATCATGAAGTGTTGGTCGTGTTAGAATGTGCACATGGGGAATTGAGCTGTTATTTTTTTTCATTGCCTCGATCAAATAATTTTTATTGATAAAAAACATAAAAGTCATGAATGAAACATATGGAGACAATGAACAGTATTCAGGATCAAAAGTCCACAAAACAATATAAAATAGAAGCAGAGCAAACACACACATCCAAAATATCAGAGGTATGATCAGGTGCCATGGAGGAGTGAGCAGGTTGGTCACACCAGCCGTGTGCTCCTTGTCATGATCGGGAAATAACGGAAAAATCCGTCGTCAATTCAGTGTATAAATAATGGACTAACAATTAGTATGAAATACGTCAGTCAGCATTTGACTCAATGATAAATTGAATTGCTGACAAGGTCATTGTATCGACCATAGAACTTACGAAATGATTAATGTAAAGGAGACTCCTGATATTCTTGTTTCATCAACCTGTTTTGTCAACAATTTACCTCGTTTTAGAAATTGTTCATACGCAGAGCATGCTCTTGCAAATCGATTCAGCTGAGATACATAAACTCCGTAAGCAGGTGTTGAAGGTTTATTGCTGCATAAGTAACGGAAGTTGACTATAGAAAACTTAAAGTCATCCCTTTTATCCTAGAGCTTGGTTGTTAGATAACCATTAACGTCTTTTTCAAGTAAAATATCCAAATATGAAACAGATGTATTAGATATCAAATATGAAACTGATGTATTAGACTCCGTAATATCTTTTATCTCAAGCTCGCCAGGATATATCGTATCGACATAAAAATGGAAATAACAAATGTTAATTGACAATACGTCGTCGATACATTTAATGTCGAGTTGAATGCCACAACATGTGTTTTCTTTTTATCACGCATATAATTTTTCATAAATTCTGCTTCATAGGAATACAAAAATAGGTCTGCTTATAACGGGGCGCAATAGGTAACCATGGGAATTCAAATAGATTGTTGGAAGACTTGGTCACTAAATAACAACATAGATATTATCAATCAGAAACTCAATCATCTTTTTGATGTCGACTTAAGAGTACATATGTATCTGTGTGTACAATCAGAATGTTTTTAACAAAATAATTTTGCAAACGACAATGACAAGATAAGTACATTAACGCTTTATAGTTTGTCTTAATGGGTGTTTACAGGATTTAATTTGTTTTGT
The DNA here is from genome assembly GCA_003671525.1 of Saccostrea glomerata. NCBI lineage: Eukaryota > Metazoa > Mollusca > Bivalvia > Ostreida > Ostreidae > Saccostrea > Saccostrea glomerata. Next base: position 177,109 of record PRKT01000044.1, on the reverse strand, counting down.
TTTTTAAATCTCCGCAGATATGCATTAATTTTGTTTTCTTATAAAAAGTTGCTTGCATGAAATACTCTCCAAGATGAACGTGCATAAGACATGGAATCAAATCGTATTAAGTTTCTGGATATGAATAACAGTACCTAAAATAACATACTTAAGTATTACTTGTACATGTTTAAAAAAAATGGCTTTAGTTAATATTATTTTGAAAACATTATTTAGTAGAGTTGCAATGACACAACTATTTTTCTTAAAATCCTATTTCGATAGATCATCGACATTATCACATAACATGGCAAAGATCCATGACAAAAAACAACGATATCAGCATGTTGCACCTCCATTTTTTTAATTGTAAAAATTCTAAGGCATGTTGGGCTGACGGCAACGTGTTGACTTATGACTTTTAGCTTGCGAGGATGCCCTATTTTATATTTGTTGTGAAAATTCTTTAAAACTCTAAAATGAAATATTCTAGAGCCGATTTGATGCTTTGCATCAATTTTAAATTTTTAAATTTTGGATCACTCTAAAAATATTTGTAATAGGGTTGTTGGAAGGATAACATCATTTCTGGTTTAGATGATTTTATTAAGTACAAGTATAAGTAGACCCTGTAATAACAATAACAATTATTAGACAAGATAAAAAAAATATACATTCAACTGCAATACAGTATTTGTTATCATTATAATAAATTCATACTTTATAGTTCATGTTCTCTTTATATTAAATTTAAATATAAATAATTTCCACTTCTTTATCACAGATCAATTCATTATAAAAATAATTCCTTTAGCAATTTAGTAATTTAAAATAAAAGAAAATCATAATAATTTATCATAATCATTATCTGATATCAAATAATTCAGAATCAAATAATATTACTGAACATTTACAAAAATACAATTTCATGCATTGGACTGTATACACATGAAATTCAATTCAACACAAAATATAAACATGCAAGACAAATACTCAAAATAAAGTTCTGTCAACACATACATGTAATAAAACAACACAAACATAAAACACATAGATTACCTTCAATATGGTCAAAAGGTCTGGATATTACAAACTTGTACTAAGCTAATACATGTAGCTGTTTCAGTCCTATAAAGAATGCATAAAAATGAGTAATCTCCCTTAGCTCATGTAAAAATCTTTGATAATGATAACTGATTAATTTAATGAAATAAACCTATGCTTTAATTAGAAAGGATTATTTAAATTATATGAAATAAAAGATAAAATTCCTAATTTTACGATAATTAACATTACAGTTATACAAGTTATTTATAAAACTAATTTAACAACTTTAGGCTTATTTATTCATTTCACTCAGTCCTACATATATACAATTTCATGACTGATTTAGAGTGAAATGTCAGATAAAATATTTATGTTTCTCATTTACACAAGTACACAAACTCTCAAACTTTCACTCACCATTCTAACACCTTTTTCACTCACTTTAATACAATCAAAATCACAATCCTACAAAATAATATAAAGAACAGACCTGCTATATTGGAAATTCACACTCAATAAAGATGTAGAGAATAACTGAACACCCTAAAGTGAACTCAGGAAAACAGCAAAAAATACACTCTGTCCGCTTGGACACAAAGACTGGTATGACCAGTTCTACCCAAAAATAGCTCTACCCACAAAGAGATTTCCCTCCAAAATCTTGACCAATGAAATCTATTACCAGGTCACTTCATAGGTCACTGACCTCTCAAAGTTCATAGCTAAAGTAAGTATAAGGGAAACTTATATCTATTAATTCTTAATTAATTTCTAAATAATTCTAAAGATTCTAAAGTATAATATACCTTAAATAAATAATAAACTGCTGAAATATAAATCAGTAAATTAAATAAATTCCTGGAAATAATATCAAAATTATTTAATAGACAAAAATACTAAGTAATATGTATATCAAATAAACTCAAAATACTAAAATACTAAAACTATGTACTCTTTTTAAATATTTACACTTTACCACATATTCATTTTTCAACGGGGGTCATTTTTTTTAATAAGACGAACATATAAAATAATGACCTCTGGGGCTCGTTCTCCACAAAAAAATGATTTTTTTTCTACGAGTGAGGGTCATATTCCGTCACTGAAAAATGACCCCAGTTCATTATTCGATGGGGGTCATTATTCGTCTTTACATCGGCACAAGCATCAATGAAAAGACGTAAATTTGTTGAAATGCCAATTAAGTGCATCAAAGATGAACTTCGTGATACTCTTCCATTAAGGTCATAAACCTCATGTTTGAATAAAATCAATTAAAAAAATATTCGTTTTGTTTTTTTCATAACGCATGAAAGTATTTTAGTACATGCAAACTTTGAACTTGATAATCACGACACAGAATGGTAACATCCGCGTGTCATATAAAAAAGGTTCTTATAAAAATACATAACTTACATTACAAAAATGATGAATAGGCGTGCCTAAATATAATAATTTAGTTGTTTGGAGAATTCAAAACAGGTATTGCGGAGGTTCATATCGAATGTAAGAAAAATTCTGAAGAATTATGAGAGAGAGAAACCTCCATTATAAATCAAATTAGTTTTCTCTTAGTTCATCGTCCTAATTTTAGAGAGTTTTTCCGAGTTTATTTTACACATTTCACGAGACACATATTAATATAAATCATTTCACAACGTTTCACAATATGACTAGTAATATTAGGAGCATACAAAATTATGGAAAAAATAATCAAGAATTGTTAAATTTAATTTAGATACAATCATTTAATTAGTTATAATAAAGACAAACTCTGGTTGGATATTATAGACATTTTATATGACTACTGCAGACACCTGCCCCACCCTTATAAAACATATATATATAGGAATTCTTTTTAAATGATCATGATTTGCGATTAATTCGGTATTTCATCAATTCACTTCTGCTTGTAAGAAAACAGAGTCTCCAAACCTCCAAGAAAAAAATTTCATATTATGTTTTATTTAAAAGAAAATATCTTGAGAAATCTATTTTTTATTACTATGAATCTATTTGTTTTTGCAAGTGCCAGACACGATAAAACTAATTTGATTGGAAAACGGTTTTCCAGAAATGTTTGAAAAATTCAGGTTTTCCTTACACTGAAAAAAAGCAAACAATTAAGTATACATTCTCATAAAGTTGTATAAATTTATATTGTGGAAAATTCAGGTAACTTTTCAATTGACTAAGTGTGTATGGAGTCATATTCTTTTTCAATTTAGGCGAGATTCTTTAAGTTTGTTCTCTTAAAATGAGTTCATTATTGGTTATTTTGAGCACAGAGTATCAATCGGTCACGTGGGAGAAAGAAGAGGTTGGATTAGGTGGCCTGGGAAATTATGCATAATCTGTTGACTACTGTTGACGACGGCTACCTCGTTATTACAGGATTTGCAATATATTCCTTGATAAAAGCCCTGTCACATGAGTCTATTTGTCAGAATCCTGCTTTTATTTTGACACTAATAGTTATCAGAGCAAGAACAGAAACAGAATGTGTTCCAAATCAATTGAGGGACTAAACGTGATAGGCATAATAAAATACAAAAAAACGGAAGGGAAAAGCTCGGGTTACCCCATTTGATACCTAATTAATATTCGTTTGACAAAATATAAATTTCAGTCGATAAAGCATCAAAATAAAGAAAATAACATACAATGTTTGACAGTATCTGTGCGTGGAACATGCATCATGTATTTTTTATTTCTTACTATTTTATCTTGTTAAAACATAAGTAAAAATATTATGTATCTTTACATTGAACTGAAAACTTTTTTCTCATAGATGAATGAATAATCAATTGAGATAAAAGATACCACAGAGTCTGACACATCTGCTTCATATTTGGATATTTAACTTCAAAAGACGTTAATAATAGTCTAATAACCACGCTCTTTGATAAAGTGATGACTTTATAACTTTTCAATCATCAACCTCCCTTACTTATGCAGCAATACACCTTTATCACCTGCATGTGGAGTTTAATCATCTCCGTTGATTCGATACGCAATAGCATGCTCTACGTAATATGATCAATTTATAAACGAGGTAAATTATTGACAAACAAGTTGATGAAACAAAAATATCATCAGTTTCGATTAAAGCCATCATTTCGTAAGGTCTATGGTCGATACAATAACCTTGTAAGCAAATACAATTTATCAAAGAATCAAATGCTGTCTGACGTTTTTCATACTAATTGTTAATCCATTATATATATACTGTATTGACGATGGATTTTTCCGTTATTTCCCAGTCATGACAAGGAGCATACAGCGGATGTGACTGGTTAGCAGGTAATGCTCACTCTTCCATGGTACCTGACCCCACCCTGTCTGTGCTGTGCTCCTATCTTTTTTTAATAATTGTTTTATGGATCTTTTAGGTGAATACTTTTTGTTATCTCCATATATTTCATTACAGTATGTCACTGTTAAAAATGAAATAAATCCTTTTTTTATATTACACAAAGGTGTTGGTCTATAAGGACTCAACCTGTGTATGGATTGACTCTCCAAAAGAAGAAATGAAGATTTTTTTCTTTTCAGATTGCCGATAAAAAAATTCTGTGTCGATAACACTTGCAGAAAAGGCACATAAAATTAGTCGATATATTAAAATTATTTCAATTTAATTGATAAGAATAGGACGAAAAATGTTTTTGTCTGGCTGAATGTCTTAATTTGATGAATTGTTCATCTCTGTGTTTTCTACGACCTTTCACAAACGGTGTCAATGTTTTATTTATGGCATTTTAAATGCAGCATATAACTGCTCATCTCCATTTTTCCTACGCCTTTTACAGTAAAAATGTGTTTTTTTTAATTTCTGGTACTTGTACTTGTTATATATAGTATAGAATTGTTGATGTTTGCTATGACCTATTACAAAGTGTGTCAAATTCTTATTCCAAGGACTTAACTTTTCTCCTCCTTCCTTTTTCTTAGACAGATTGACTGATGGGTGACCTTTATAAGTTTTTATGTCAATGACCTTTAACATTATTCCTTATATAAGGTGATATATGTTTGTTTTGATTTTGATATGATTTATTAAGGGTCGTATATAAAAAAAAAAGTTTAACTTGATTAGAAGACTAAATTAGATGAAATTTTTCTATTTATATTTTCCACATTAAGATTAAGAAAATGTTAATTAATTTTATGGCCTGTAAAAGCTTAACAGTTTTATTGTGTCCTGTTTTCGTTCATCATTTCGTACTTAAATAGTGTATCCTATCGCATCGAGTTTATAGAGTTTGTGATGTTATATCGTGCTTCCCTGTCTTGTTTTCAATGAAATATATTGAGATAACGAACACTAGGCTACTCATTGCAATCTCAAAAGCTTACTAAACAAAATACAATTTTTAGAACAAAGCAAACATGGACCTATAAAACATCAGAAGTGGGATCAGGTGTCGTTGAAGAGTGTGCATCTGCTGCTGAGCGATATGACACCCGCAGTTGCCTCTTGTCATAATCAGGAAATAACAGAAAAATCCGTCGACAAATATGTGTGTAAATAATAGCCAAACAATGTTTGAAAAGGTCAGTCAGCATTTGATTCAACGATAGATGTATTTGCTGACAAGGTTATTGTATCGACCACTTATGAATTGATGACATTACACGAGACTGCTGATACATGCAGTCTTGTTTTAACGACTTATTTTCCATCAACTTACCTCGTTTTAGAAATTTTTCAATTACATATGCTCTTGCTTATCGAATAAACCGAGACTCGTAAGCCCTTATGAAGGTTATAAAGGTATGTTGCTGATAAGTAAGAGAAGCTGGAATTTTAAGTTATCACGCTTATCATAAAACTTTGTTGTTAGATTACCAATAATGTCCATTTCTGGAAAAAATATTCAATATATATGAAACAGACATGCCAGACTTAATTGTATCATTTATTTTAAGCTAACTTGGATGTATAGTATCAACATAAAAGTGGAAGTACAAAAGTATATTAGCATTGATCATTGACAAAACATCGTAAATAATATAAATCGAAATGTCGAATTGGTAGCAACAGCAGATGTCTTGTATTTTTTACGTATAAGATTTTGAACAAATCCAGCTTCATGTGAATACAAAAATAGGCTATAACCCGGGGGCACATATTGGTACTCATGGGAATTGAAAATTTGGTCTCCAAAAACCACTTAAATATTGTTAATCAGAAATTTGATCATCTCTTCTATATGCACTTCAGAGTATTCATGTTCACTCTCAGAATGTTTTTTTTTTTAAAAATATTATTCGGATATATTTACCTTTTAGATTGTTTTATCGAATACTCAGTACGTTTTTTCCTTGTATCTCGTGAATTCGGAAATCCACGCTACGCTGTTTGATCTGTACTCTAAGAAGAAATATATTTTTCATTTTGTTATAATTTTATTTTTGATTATTTTAACTGTTTAATGATCGTGTTAATATTTATTTTTTGAGAGGAAGTTTTATTGTTTGACTCGAATTTTTAAATTCAATTAAAACAATCATGTTTGATAGTTTGACTTTAGTATACAATTATGAATGATATTAGAATTAGAGGAATGATATTAGAATTAAATTTAATAAAACGGGAAACCTTTCATATGGTATGTTTAAAGCATCTATTAAAATAAAAGCGAATCCTCGATTAAAACACACTATATTGTACATGTACATGTATACAAAACCAGAATCCATTTTTTCAAATCATAATAACAAGCGGTTACACCAAAACTCAAGAACGAAGTATATAATGTACATGTTTCTAACTATAATAAAAGAAAACTATATATTTGTGAAGTTTATTTTTACGTTTGCCATTTAAGTTTATGTACAGAGTCATTTGATTACAATTTCTTCTTCCACTTTTCATGGATCTCCTACTTAATTTCATTTCTTCACTTACAGAACTTACAAAAAACGTTTTTTTTTTAAAAAAGGTTTTTTAAAGACAAACAACTTGCAGAATTGGCACAAATATGGAAATATAAAAATGTAAATCTTCCTGTGAACCATTGTAAAAATTAAACATTTCAAATACTTCACGTGTCTCCGAGCTTTCCGTACCTCTTTTTAGACGTTGACAGAGGTATAAGCGGAACGATAACTCCAGGTGAAGATTGAAAATATACAGCAAAAACTGGCATATAAAAATAAATAAATCTGTACCTGAAAATTTCGAAGGACAGAAACAAAAGATTCCCGTCTAAATCATAATTATTGAAATGCATATCAACACTTCGTGACCACTTAATCGTAACAAACAAATATTTAATCATGTTAATTACTTAGTTAAAATTAATAATGCGGTTTTCAGTTAGTTTCTCTTCATAACAACGACATGCGGAGATGATTGTTACAAGCCACATGAACCGACATGAAGACATGATGATAATTTATCAAATCTACATATACATAAATTGTCACCCAACATTATTAACCGTGTTAATACCTTTGTGATAATCATATAGAGGTGTCCGTCGGGACTTTTCATAAGCGCAGTTGTAAAGGTACAAACAGTTGCTCTGTGCCTATTCATACATTAGGCAATGCATACCTACCCTTATTGCATATATCATTGTCCATCAGTACGCAATCATGTCGAAAACAAAAGTATTCTTGTTCACGCTGTTGCTGGCGACATTATGTGCCTAGACTTAGTGGAGATTCTGTCGCTGCTATGATGCTGTTCCTGTATTAGATAGCTATGATGTTGTTGTTGATATATTAAACAATAAAAGCATGACAAAGGGAAAAACCAAATCGGATTAAAATCAGATTCTTTGATCCGCTCATACATGTAAGATCGCTACACAAGCGATCTATGGGAGCGGATCAAAGGATCTGGTTTTAATAAGATTGGAAAAAACCTAACGTACAATAGATGCGTACTGAAAAGCAAATCAAACTTCAACATCAATGTTCAAATTCACAAAATATGTCATCTTTTCTTTTGATTGAGGGGCACCGGTGTAAAAATCGGCGAGTTGTTAACTTCTGAAATGTAGGATTTGTACAATATCACATTTTTTAAATAGCAAAGTGCTACAATGTAGCACAGTGGTGCTTATAAATGTAATACCGAGTTCCACAATGTCTAAACAAAGAGACATTCGAAAGACCCATATTTTTCTGAGAGTTTGGCATAGTAACAGCCGTTACCTAGTTTTAACGACATATTTTGACGCGGTTCAGAGAACGAGAAATAAACCATAACCAGTCGCTCATGAAGTAAAAACAGCTCTACTTCTATAGGCTTCCATTGGGGGTTTAGTGACATATTTGTATATCGAGCTGATACATCCTTTAGATAATGATTGTCAAAAAGTGAAATGTCGTCAAAATATATGGAAATTTCTCCCGAAAAATGGCAATTAAGCGATCCGCAACAATAAACTAAAATTGGCTAGAAGTTGCATATGTATGAAACAATTATTATGTCTTGAATTCAAAACAGAACTTTTAAAAATAAATAATTATCCTAAAAAAATATCTGAAGTATAAAACAATAATAAGATTAGAGGGAAATTTCTAATAAAATTTCAAAATTTGTGAATATAAATATTTTATTACAAAAGTAAAACAAAAATAATTGAATATGAAAAAAAGTTTTACAAAGTGATTCTATTCAAAAGATTCTATATACTTAGGTGGGTGGATCCAATTTGCAATTGGATCGTCGCGTTTATTTTTTTTATCCCACCCTTTTTTGATGACAGGCATATCAGTGCCTACTTTATGATATTATTTAATTTTAGGGGGTCAGATTGCATAATATGATACCAAAGATTTTTGTATTCTTTCGAAGTTTTTTCTAGTCTTGTCTGACCCCCTTATAATATGTTTATATTTTGGTTTTCCTCATTTATTTCAATAAATGACTTTTTTTCACTTTCACTACTGTTGGTATTTGAATTTAAATCCATCAAAAAACTAGCTCAGTTGACTTGGCTTCGGTCTTGCATAATAACAGAGGAACATAAATATATTATAAAATTTTAAACTATCAAATTTTCATAAGAGATTTGTAAGTATACTTTTTACTGTTCAAATGCCTTTTTTAAACTAACAATTCTGAGCAGAACAAACACACAGGAAGTGGTCTTGAGTGCCAATTTTCTAAGTGTTACTAAGAAGGGAAGACAAACAGTATCTGGTGTATGGCGAAAGCAAAATTTTACTTTTGGACTAGATACAGACTTTGCTGATAGAGATACTGGCTAGACAAACGGGAGGTGGTCTACTGTGATGGTGCTTTTATTTTCGGAAGAACTGCATAAAAATTAGTGGAAACTTTGAGGAAGGAAAGAAACATAAAACGTTATCTTCAATGATAATGCTACTTTTCCCAGTAAACTTGATAAAGTTGATAAAAACAACTTTTAAAGGGAAGTAAAATGTAAGTGCGTAATTAAAATGAAGTAGATATCGATATCAACAAAATTGTTTCTTGTTAAATACACAGCGTGCCATGCGCTGGGTTTTTCTAGGATAAGTACATTATTCTAGTAAATCATTGTTTTCAACTTATTTTTTTTCCCCATTGCTTGACTCCATATATTGGATACCTGACGGGAAAATCAAGGAATCGTATCGTTAGTTTTTATATTTCCATAATAAGATGGATTTGGTGTTATATTTATGTCTCGTTATATTTGGAGTAATTTCTAGCAGCTCACAGCAGTTGATATATCAAGGCAGATCAGAAGAATCAAATGAACATGTGGACAGTTATTTCAAAGTTTTCTTTCAATTCAAAACTGAGATATCAAACAGGTTATCTTCAATTGAATCGGAAATGGAGAAAAACTTTCAAACAATGAAATCTTTTGATGAACTTTTAAAAAAGGAAATGTCGCGGATTGATAAAGAGATGTCAAAATTTAAGGAAGGAGTACGCAATGAAGTTACTGGCCATTTGAATAAAACCCTGCAGAAAATTGAAAATATAACAAACAGAATAGGTGTTTTGGAATCGGAGACAGTGGCGCAACATAGTATCCGTATTAATTCCCTAATGGGAGACGTTTCGGCTTTGCAAACATCGCTCCGAAATATCCAACAGTCAGCTTCGGGTCATACTTCAAGACTTAGTGCCATTGAAACACAACAAAGGTCTCAAGGAACATCTTTGACAGTACTGTCAAAAGGCTTGAAATCATTTAGTAAGTACAGAATATACTTTCTTGCTTTTCTTAAGAGAAAAATGATATATTAACAAGCTGTTTTTCCATTTAGCGATATGGTCGATTGAAATGCTCATTTTCATAGTTCTATACACTGTAAAAGGAACAGAAGAATTTAAGTGAAAAGCAGCAAGATGTAACGGATTTAGAAGGGGTAGGGCAGGGGACCCCCCTAACTGTGGTTTAGTTTCAATTTCAATCATAATGTTGAATTTTCTGCTATACATGAAATTGAAATAGTAGCTCTTTAATGTCTTTAAAGCATACGGAACAGAACAGAAATTTAATAACTACACGTATAATAAACTTTTTATTAAATAGAAATACAAAAATTAGAACGTCAGAAAGGACTTCATCAACGATATGTTCAAATCATTTAATTGTTCTAGTGATGTCATGCCAGTAAACATTTTGGAAAAAAAACAACAATTCGAGCGCTTTTTAAATGTTCAACAATTGTGTGTGAAATATATTTTAAAACTATATACAAATTTTATATGGAATAAGATTCAATAAAATTAATGCAATGTGATTCCAAACTTCATAACTTATCGTCAATGATAAGTATATATATGAATGCAGTTTGAAACTTCTACCAATGCAAAGATAATCCTTTAGCTTAGATATGAGACTTTGTTCTGCTTTCTAAGTAATTCTATGCAAAATTTTGCATATTTTTTAAACCTCAAAACAAAATCTTATAAAATTCTCCCAATATACTTGGTAAACATTATTCAGGTTACCAATTTATTGTAAATCTATGAGAAATACAGCTGATTTCTGAAAAAAAAATTGTGTAATTTATTCTTATTATAAATAAACTTGCTTTTCAGTTAAGGTGCGGATCGCTGATGGCGGATCTTCCTATGGTCGAGTTGAAGTGTTCTATGATGGATCATGGGGTACAATTTGTGACGATGGCTGGGACAATAATGATGCTCGCGTTGTTTGTAGAATGCTGGGTCGCAGGTACATGTACATTAATACATATACTCAGTTATGAGAAATTCGCACAAATTTTGGAATAAAAGAAAATTTTTGACATCACATATTTACTTACAATGTACTAGTATATTTTCTTGAACAGATATCTTAATTAATAATAAATATCGATTACTTAAACACTAAATTAATACATATTGATAACTCAGTCAATGGCTGCTTGGCACCAAAATGATCAATACCGCGGCCACGGAGATGGTTCCTGTTGTTGACAAAATTACACAGACCAACTTTTACGAAGCAATAATAACACCTTGCGTAGTAATCGTGATTTCAATTTCAATGTATTTTGAACAAAAGTAGAGAAACTTGCACTCATCTCTATACTTAAGCATTTTTATCTTTAAATTATATATATCTAAATTACATTTGTTAATGCAATAAGTATTTGGATGACCCGGTTACACTGTAACCAGCACCTTGCTTATATTTCTTTCCATAATCCTCTCAACACTAGAGCACCTCATCCTATCCTCCGTCAATGAGTAAAAAGTCTGTAAAACAGTTTGTCGTGGGTTGCCACCTTTGTCACGTTTTCAAAAGACATAATTTTTAGCCGACACAAAATATAAAGATGAGAAATAAACTAATTTTTTAAAGGGAGAAAATCAAAATTCCAGTAGTAACAACTTAGAATTAACAGAAAAATCAGGAAAATAGGTCTGAAAACACTAAAACATAAATTTTCAACAAAATTGGTGTACGCAGCACAGTTAAGGTTACAAAAAGGAGGCAGAGTCTAATTTGTACGGGAAAACTTGACTATGACATCTTACAAAATATACGTCAACATTTCTTTAAAATACCATAAAATGAGTTGATTTGCTAATTAACCAGTAAGAAATCATCAAACTGCATCAAAACTTAATACAACGTGATGTTTTGTCGTTAGTTAAATCCCAAATAACAAGTTATAAACAAGTCACTGATCGCAATACACTTGTCAATATGACGTCATTTCTTAAAACATGACGTAGTTTGTATACACTGAGAGACAGCTAGATCAAGTAATGTTTTCTCAACAAAATATGTATTCTCTAATTAAACAAAATATTCTTTACAGATATTCTATGATCCAATAACTTGAATTTAATGTCTTCTTCACTATTCTAATATGTTGACGGTGCGACCGTTATGGCGAGCGCAGATATTTATTTTGTTATAATTTAGATCGGGCTTGTCAAACTCCACGTGACATTTGGTGCGTCTAGACTCTGACGTCACATGACGTCGTATGTAAGTTACATTTCCAAAAAGAAGCTCGAAGAGTGGTGAAAGTAAATAACGTTTCGTTTACTTTTTATCTTCAATATTTATCAATTAAATCAGGGCATGTACGTTGAGTTGAACTTTTGCTGCTATTCTCGCGAGAACGTAGCTTTAACAAGTGATGCATTGTGGGTCAAAATTACTGCGGCAGTAAAAAAAAATTGGAATGAATGTGCAGTAGTTCGAATTTTCTCTCCGCCAAGGCGTTGTCGTTAGAGCTCGCAGTTACGAGCGTCGTTTCGCGACGCTCGCTACTAATATATGTTCTGAACATTATGTATTTAATTGACACTGCCGTATATTTGTATGCAAGCACATCGGAGGGTAATATGGGGGTCTTGATAAATCGATCTAGTGCAAGGGCATACACTCTATGAATCAAAGTAAGCTTTTACAATACAACTCTAGAACTATTAAGGTATCTGAAAAGTGCTGCGATCCTGATGAAATCTGAAAAATAAAAAGATTTATTATATCATTATTTCATGCCGCTGACCAGCAAAAAATAAAGCATTCGCTGATACAAATATAATTTTAACATTGGAATTGCAGAATTTAGATAGGATCGCAGCACTTTTTAGAAACTTCAATGCGTGTTTAAAATATTTAAAAACTAAACTTGGAAATTTAACTTGCTTATGCCCTTGCACTAGTGATATTTATATATAATATCAATACTGCAAGTAAATGTACTAAAATCACGTGACTGCCGCATCACATGACTAGTCTAAATATAAACGTCCTCGATATGTAGTTATTAATCATAATTACAATTATCCGATATAAATTTTGTACTAAAATAATCGCTACCCCGATTACGAATACATTTTTAGATACAAAATAAAGTCGATATTCCCATTGCGCACCTTAACTGTACTGCGTAGGCGGGGTGGGAGGAGGTAAATATCAAACTTTGAAAAAAACGTCCATCCTCCAAGGCTGAAGTTTGGAGAAGAGACAGGGTTACACATGGCGTGGTCGGAATTTTAATTGTTAAATCTTGATAAGTCAATCTCTGCCTCTCATAAGACATGAAACAAAATGACCATTATGATACACTGCTATGCAATATTCCAGACTTTCACCTCCAAACAGGACACTGATTGTTTACAATAAAAAAATTAAGCAAACGTAGATATACTTATGGTGCTCTAGACATTGGTATACATTTCTATATAAAAATCTCCTTCAAGAAATGATGATAATTTTACGTTTCGTCTGGACTTCTAAGGTGTAATATTATATTTATGGAATTGTTTATACATTTTGAAACGGAAAACCAAAGTTATATAAGATTTTTTTTTCAATTGTTCATTTCAACAACAACTATAAAAAATACACAGTTACATGCTTACATGCACAGATTTTTGGAGACCAGGTCTTCCAACAATGTTTTGGAATTCCCATGCGTACCAAATGCTCTCCGATATAAGCAGATTTATTTTTATATTAATATGAAGCAGAACTTGTGCAAAATCTTAAGCTTGAAAAAAAGAAAACACTTGCTGTGGCCTTAAACTCGACATTTAGATATATCGATAATGTATTGTCAATTAAAAATTATGGTCATTTCCATTCCTACGGCGATACGATATATTCTGGTGAGCTTGAGACAAACGATACCACAGAGTATGACACATCTGTTTCATACTTGAATATTTTACTGGAAAAAGACGTTAATGGTAATTAAACAATCAAACTATATGATAAAAATTATGGCTTTAGCTTTTCTATCGTTAACTTCCCTTACTTATGCAACAATACACCTTCATCACCTGCATAGGCAGTATATATATCTCAATTGAATCGATACGCAAGAACATGCTCTACGTATTTCTAAAAACGAGGTAAATTGTTGACAAGCAAGTTGATGAAACAAGAATATCAACAGTTTAATTCAAAATCATCATTTCGTGAGTTCAATGGTCGATACAATGACCTTTTCAGCAAATACAATTTATCATCTAGCCAAATGCTGACTAACGTTTTTCATACTAATTGTTAATCGATTATTAATATACAGAATTGACGACGGATTTTTCCGTTATTTCCCGATCATGACAAGGAGCACACGGCGGGTGTGACCGGTCAGCAGGGGATGCTTACTCCTACATGGCACCTGATCCCACCTCTGATGTTTCGAAGGTCCATGTTTGCTCTGCTCCTATTTTGTATTGTTTTATGGACTTTGATATTGAATACTGCTCTTTATCTACATATCCTTCCAGTACACTTCTGTTCCGAATCAAAAGAAAAAAATCGTACAAACGATTCCTTAAGTCGTACAAACGATAATCCAAATCGTTCAAACGTTTTTTTCTAAACGCACAAACATACAAACGATTTCAAAAAATCGTTCAAACCATTTTTCAATTCGTTCAAACGATTTTACAAATCGTTCAATCGATTTAAAAAAAGAGAAAGATTTTTGTACATTGTCAATATGGCACGAATACGCCGTTGTATATTATGCATAAAGAATGGTGTTATTTTAGTGGAGGAACAGCAGTTGACGAAGCGAGTTATGGCGAAGGAAGTGGTCAGATTTGGCTTGATGAAGTCAGTTGTAGTGGAACAGAATCATCACTGATGGAATGTTCTAAACCACCGTTTGGTTCGCATGACTGTGGACATGGTGAGGATGCAGGGGTGTCGTGTAATTAACTATGTATGAGAGATTCTTATAATTTGATTCCTAAGTGATTTATCCCGGGGGCCCGCTATTTTGTAAACTAATATAATTTTTTGTTCTAAAGGATCTCACATCTCTTGCTTTTTGAAATAGAAATTATATTACATGTACTTACATTCTTTTACATGTGTATATAGACGTGATTTTTTTTAAAATTTGACATGATTTTGATTCTTCTATCTACATGTATATTTCCTTTTGTTTCTTGAAATCCTAACCAGTGTTTAGTTCAAGAGAAAATAAAAAATTGTAATTCATGCATTTCTTTTATTCTTATGATTTATTTCTCTGGCCTTCTCGGTGCTACGTAATGATAGCGTCTGTCAAATGGCGAATGGATTCTCATTTGTGAAGAAATTAATAACATCAGAACCTTTAAATTGTTGTTGACAACCATGAGACGACTTCATGTAAAGCTCCACCTCTTTGGCGGGCAAGACTATATTATTGGTTATTCCGTACACTCGTTGACATTTGCTCGAATTTCTTTACCATGTATATTTCAACAGTGAATGAATGCTGTGTAAATTTCAGATGCTAATTATGTAACTTCGAGAATGTCACGCCTTACTGAAAGTCCAAGCTTACCTGAGAATCGTCCTAGTTTATATATATATTTTTTTTAAATAAGACATGCACATTTGTAAAAATGTCTTCTATGATATTTGGTCGCCCGTATGGTGCAGCAATTAGAACGTCTGTTCTAGAGTCGCGAAGTAAGGAGTCATTCCTTAAGTTGTTCGAATCCCACTGTGGGACGTGGAGATTAGACCGGATAAACCGAGGTCCCGTGTCGCATTAGTTGCTGGCACGAAAAAGATACCTGATTCCTAAATGGCCCTTAGTGTCAAGTATAGGACAAAATTTGAAGCTCTCAACCGGCAAGTGGTGGCGTCTCCAAATGAGTGAAAACAAAATTCTCGAGAGGGACGTTAAACAAAATGCAATCAAACATTCAATCTATGTTATGTGACCTAATTGTAAAATGGCAAATATTACACCTAGTAAGTAATATTGATCGAAATATTGAATACTTAGTAGACAGTAGAGATTTGAAACCTAAAAACACCAGAGGAGAGAGCATGTGCCATGGAGTGGTAAGCATCCCTTGCAAACCAGTCATATCCATTGTGTGTTCCTTGTCATTTGCAAATGAGTTTCCGAACAAATGAGATATTAAAACTTCTTAAAAGCTATATATGTCATACCGATAAAGTTCTTTCTGTTCATATGCTTTGTACCTAAGCATGTTAAAGTGATTGTACATTATAATGTCATATTATGACGTCTTTTTTCATTCAAGGTAATTAAACACACCAATCTCACAACATAGACGCAAGGGTGCGTTCTTTATAATTTCATTTAAAAATAAACCATGTCTAAAATTAAGAAGAAGATTCTAAAAATATATCAAAAATTATTGAACGATTCCCGTGCAATTGAAAATAAGGAAACTTAAGGCAGGATTCTTCTCATATTTGTTTATTTTAAATTTTATTGATTTTTTTTTACAAAATCAAGAAGACAATACAGTAAAACTCGGTTAGTACGAACACGGATATTGCGAATTCACGGATATAGCGAAGTTATCTTGGATACCAAGTTATATAAATGTAACAAATTTCTTATACGGATATAACGAATTACGGATATAGCGAAGTAATTTCATAGGTCTTAGTGACTTCATAATAATCGAGTTTTACTGTAACAATAAGTGATGTTATCTGAAATTAATTTGACCGTGTTATATTAAAAACAAAGTCAGGCAAAGTCATTTCCTTTTTTCCGGACATTAATAATAATATAAAAAATATTGTTGCAAATTATGCGATCCCTACTTGTATTTCAAAAATATGTTTTTTTTCTTTTTGCACAAAAATATACTATCGTAAAGGGCCTATAAGATGATATTACCAAATTGTCATAAATAATTTAACTAAAATGGATATTGACTTATTTGAATTTACTCTACATTTCTTAAATTTTTAGCTCTTCTAAGCCGGAGGCTCAAGTGAACTTTCTGATAACATTTTGTCCGTCGTCCGTCTGTCTAGCTGTCTGTCTGTCCGTCTGTAAACTTTTCAAATTTTTAACTTCTCCTCAAGAACCACTGGGCCAATTTTGACCGAACGTATTACAAAGCATCCTTGGGTAATGGGAAATTTAAATTGTTAAAATGAAGGGCCAAGTTTCCTCACAAGAGGAGATAATCAAGAAAAGACAAAAACAGGATGGGTTATCGAAAAATCCTCTTCTCAAGAACCACTGCGCCAGAAAAGCTGAAACGTAGGTGGAAACATCCAGGGGTAAGTGTTGATTCTAAATTGTTTAAATCTGATTAAAATATGATAACCATTTGTACTTTGTTTTTGTTTAAAATTTGCACATGCATAAAATGAAACATTAACTTAATAAAAATGACAGTTTCATATTTTTAATCAATGTTTGTTTGTAATAATCAATGTTGTCCGCGAACTTTACGGACAACCCTTGCGTGATGAAGTTGTCACATAAAGATACAAAATGATACAAAAACAAAAAGTTTTGATCGTCTACTGAGAGAGAGAAAAAAAATTTCACCGATTTTTGGCTCATGCGTGTATCGGAACTCAGATTGGAAGCTAATAAAAGATAACACATTTTTAGTTTGTTTGAAAAATCATATTTATTTGATATATTTGTATTTAGGAAATTAAGTCCCTTATCATTAATTAAACCTTAATTTGACTCGTTGGTCGAGTAGAAATTAAAACTAAATTCATTGTTCTATAATAATTTTGAAATGCAGAAAAAAAAATTCATACGCCAACATTCCGCCGAAAATATAATCCCAGGCAGTTTTCAAACGCAGTTTACCAATTCTATCTTAAGTTGTACAATTGTGATGAGGAAAGAAACCATGGTCGTTTAAATCACTTACACCTTAAAATATAAAACATATAAGCAAATGTGCTCTGAATATTTCATCTAGCTAGAAACCAGAGAGGAATCCTACCTTTAGTAAACTGTGAATTTTTATCGTATTTTAACTTAAACATTTAGGAATAGTTGCTTGAAAATTACCATGTACACTGTATGTCATTGCGCCAAATCTATCTTGTTTACTTTTTTATAATATAAGATGTGTTGGAACACGCAACTAGAATCGCAGAACCTGTGTTACCTACTTCACAATCACTTACAGTATGACAAAATTTAAACGTATCAATCCGATTTACGTTACATTTAAAATTTGCTCAAATTGAAGACATTTTCACATTTCATTTGATTTTATTTCAATACTTTAAAAATTAATGGAACATTTTGTCCTAAATGTATATAGCGAGGTCCGAAAAATAATCAATCACTACTCAACGGCCGAGTGCCGAGAATAGGTAACAATTTTAGCTCTCCTGTGAACGGCAAGTAATACTAACGCCTTATGAACAACAAACAAAAAATACTAAAAAATTAAATTAATTAGGAATAATATTGGAACATGTATAGCCTGGGTTGCAGCAATTTACGTTTTTTTTATTTATAAAACGGGGTTTATAAAGCGCAAACAGTTCTCCTAAACCCTAAATCAGTACAATTTGGGTGCCTATAAACGATAACGTCAACATACGACGTAATAATGTGAACGGAAGCTGCAACTTTATTGTTGACAACTTACACGGACGATTCCGCCCGATTAAACCTGTTACACGAACTGTCGGAACGATCCTTCACACACGCGATTCTTCATATTACACGATCTTACACGATTGCTAGTAAACATAAACGACCGATTCTTCACGCAAAATACTCCAAAATATTATGTACTAATTTCATTTTAGTTGTAATACATCATCTGATTGGGTAAAATATTTAATCCATTTGTATAACATAACTTGCTTACATTACATTGAGTCAAAAACATACTTCTCCGCTTGACATTACTTTAAAGCATGCTCAATGTGTACACTTTTTTGGGAAAAAAAATTGGCTCATTGTCTACACTGAAATTAAATCTATAAGGAATGAAGCTTATTTCAACTTAAATTAAAAGAAAGAAATCGCCATAAAACTAAAATCCGGGACCATCGGGATCCGGTAGTCAGGAAGAATAGATTTACCACGTGCACGTTTTTTAAGTTTTTTTTTTCGTTTGTCGTGTTTTTATGTACGTTTGTTCTGCAAAGATGATCGTTCGTTTTGCATTCATGTATGTTTGCTACGTACTTGGCAGTTGGTTTTCATTTTATGTAATGCAAAATTTGTTTTACGAAAAGTTCTGTTGATTATGTATTGTATATCCTTTGTTAAGTTTTTATGGTCATTGAAATTAAAATAACTGTTTGTTTTTCTATTATGGTATTTGTTGCCCTTTCCGCTGCTCATACAACATGAATTTTACAGTTCTTATTATCAATTCTTTAATTTCTTATTTTTCTGTTCATATTTGTTTCTGAAATGTTTGATATAAACACATATAATTACCACTCTATTCAGGCATTAAAAATTTATAGTTTAAAATTTATTTTGTTGCATCTCTAGGCTCTCATTTTATAAAAACACGAGGTTTCAAATATTTAATGCGAAATGTAAAGGTTTTTATAAACATTATCATAAAAGGTTGTAATTTCCAAGGTAAGCCACTTATATCTAATATACATGTATTTTTAAACATCAGGAACGCATTTTGATTTATAATCGTCTGAAATAATTCTTACATCCAGGTGCAGTTTGAAGTACATTTATATTGAAGAGATTTTCTTCATACTTCGTTTAATATTTCATCTTGGAATTGCTATATTTAAATGAAATGTATAACAATTATCATAAATAATTTTAAAGAAATCTATATAAATTCATTTATTCTTTATGTGATCAAATTCATATATGCTTTTAAAAAAAGTAGTTGATACTGCATTTTGTTTTATACTAGTAGTTACTTAACGATAAAGAAATTCATCAACAAATATATCAATAACACTCTCACGATCTGCGAGGGATGCACCACTGAATTGGAAGGTTAAAGCCACTCTTAAGAAACATTTTAGAGAGAAAGCACCAGTTTACCAGTTTGAGAGGCTACGCTGATTTTGGCTAGCATATGTTGTCAGACAGGTACCTGTACATTTTTATATCCACAAATTTTCCTGTAATGATTTCATAGTGAAAATGTCATTCATTAAACTAACAAATGACTAAACTAAACCTACAATACATGTACATATTACAAAAAACTTATATAACAATTAATTGGCTGAGCTGAAAACAAAATATTCAGTTTATGACTAATTGAATAATTAAAACATACAAACCGGTCACGGTAGCCTAGTGGTAGAGCGTTCGCTTCGTGATCGGGAGGCCCGTGTTCGATTCTCGATCGCGGCGCCGCGTCATACCTAAGACGTAAACATAGGTAGTGACTGTTCCTTCGCCAAGCGCTCGGCACTAGAAGTGAAAGTCACGGGTCTTTCGGATATGACCTTAAAAACGTAGGTCCCGTGTCACGGTAGGCGTTGGCACGATAAAGAACCCTCACTGCTCAATGGCCCTGAGTGCCGAGTATAGGTCTAAATTTGAAGCCCTTCACCGGCATCGGTGACGTCTCCATATGAGTGAAAAATTCTCAAGAGGGACGTTAAACAATACACAATCAATCAATCAATAAAACATACAAACTAGTCACACGACATAATTCTTCCTAATCACATGATACAAAAACAGCTCAGCCAATAGTATAATGGTAAAACACATAAAAAGCAAAAAAGGTGGTCACAAAAAAAAAACATAAAGAAAGAAACATACTGTCAACAGCATGTGACTTGCTTATGTGGCAATGGTAATGTTTCCAATACTATTATAAGCAGATTACAAGATCTATTCAGAAAGGTCCACGATGCGCTTGAACAAGGGCGATAACTAAGACTCAGAACTGAGGAGGTCAGTGTTCGCTCCACTCCAATTTTGTATTGTTTAATGGACTTTTGAGCTTGAATACTGTTACAGTTGTAGTTTTCTCCAAATATTTCATGCAGAGAGGCTAAAATAGTAGAGATGTTTATAATGAAATTTGAACATAGAAAATGACTTATTATCAAGCTTAAACGTCCATATTATACAATATCAATTGAAACAAAGGGAAACACGGACCCAATTTGACATTAGAGGTATTCAAAGTACCCTATAAGTAACATACATGTATCCTGTGGACCGCTTACATCAATCTAGAACCCTTTATCCTGTAATAGTAGAATGGATAGTCCGTGGTCTTCCTATTTAAAGGTACTTGGACACAGATTTGAAGATAATATTTTCTCATTTTTCTGTATAATATCATGAATTACATATTTTAATATCATTTCACACAAAAATTAATTAAAAATCTTATTTCATTTAAAAGTTATTAAAACTTTAAATTTTTTGGCGGGTTTGATTGACTCATCCGTGCACTTTCACAAATTTTAACTTTATTCTTAATCCTTAGGAAAAGTGGCAATTTCGATGTGTTTTAATGAGAAATATTAAAACTTTTATAAAGAAAAATAATTTTATTCAGAGTAGAAATGTTAGAAAGCAAAACACCTTCACAAGTATCGTCATTCCGAACTAAGAGATGCGTATAAAGTTTAGCAAATCGAGCACACTCGTGTTTTGTACACAGTTTTTGTAAACAGGACTCGAGTTCTGTTATTGTTTATATTTAGAATTCACCGGGTGTGTTCAATCGTCACAGTCTGCTTACCACAACTGCACGGACTGACGATATATTGTGTGTTTGTTTTGCTTTCGAACGTGTCTACTCTGAATTTTCTGGATTAAAGTATTAATATTTTTTCATTTATACAAAACGAGATTGCCACTTTTCCTAAGGATTAAGAATAAAATTAAATTTGTGAGAGTGCAAGGATATGTCAATCAAACCCGCCGAAAAATTAAAAATATCAATATCTTTTAAACGAAATAAGATTTTTAATTAATTTTTGTGTGAAATGCTATTAAAATATATAAGTCGTAATATTATAGAGAAAATAATAACTTCAAATCTGTGTCCAAGTACCTTTAATATGAAAAAAAATGGTCAAAGAATTTCCGTTAACTAGTAGTATTTGCAAACAAAGTCCTTTTATCTACCAATAGTTTGCGAAATGCAATTATCTATTTATTCACTTTTGACTTCTATGATTGGCACTTGCGCCAACTAGTGGAACTGTAAATTTATAGTGAACTTTGATCTATTTAAGAACGAATTAAATAGCAATCCAAGTTATACTGTAAAACCTGGGTTGGGGAACTTTACGCCTTATAAACTGCGAAGCAGTTTACAAACAGTATATCAGTATAACTTGGGTTGCTATTTAATTCAACCCTTATGATTTTAATTTCAATCATCAATTAAAGAGAACAAGATCAGTTCTCCCTTACTAACAACTTCAAGTTGTTCATATTTTTAAACGTAGCGACCACTGCATTGATACGTTTTCGACGTTAGACATCGTGACGTAGGCAACCCCGCTTATACAATTTCGATTAATTTTTTATCCAATCAAATAACGCGTCACAACAAAATTGAAAGTTATATATGGAATGTAAACATTTCTCAACGATCAAATACGTATCATATATATAATATATTGCTGTTGTAAAATTTGGAAATTTATTTTCAAATAAAGGTCTGTATCTCCCTTAGCTCTGGTCTTTCAATGTATTTGGCTCCAATCTTTGGCACCCCTTTTCCCACCTCTGTTATTTTTTTCTTCTTCAGATTTTCATCCTTTCGGCACAAACATCAATGAGACATAGTTTGTTGGGATGCCCATTGATTGCATCAAATATAAGTTCATGATACTCTGCCAACAAGGCCAATAAACCTCATTTAAGGTATAATCAAGTTACAAAAAAACTATTCCTTGCAACAAGATCGTTTTGTTTTCCATGACGCATGAAAGTTTTTTAGTGCATGCAAACAAGCATGCAAAGAGAGAGAGAGAGAGAGAGAGAGAGAGAGAGAGAGAGAGAGAGAGAGAGAGAGAGAGAGAGAGAGAAAAGAAACCTTCATAATAAAATGAATTAGTTTTCTGATGATTCACTCTTTTAATTCTAGAGACTTTAATTTTACACATTTCACGAGACAAAAAGCATTAATCATTTCACAATATGATTGGTAATATTTTGAGCATACAAAATTATAGGGAAAAAATTAACATTGTTAAATTTAATTTTAATAGAATCATTTAATTTGGAATTACATAGACAAAAACTGGGTTGATATTATAGACATTTTCATATGATCATTGCAGGCACCTTCTCCATCCTTATAATATATGTACAGGATTCTTTTAAATGATTTACGTATCATTCGGTATTTTATAAATTCATTTTTTTTGGCAAGAAAGCAGTCTTCCAGCCTACAAGAAAAAATCCCACTTTTCTATTATCTTTTATCATGTTCTATTAAAGGAAATATCTTTAGGAAATCTTTTTTATCGCTATTAATTAATCTACTAGTATTTGTTTTTGTGTCCGACACAATAAATCAATTTTATTGGAAAACGGTTTTCCATGGATGTTTGATTTAGAGCACAAGACACCAATCGCTCACGGGAGAAAGAGGAAGTTGGATCACGTGCCCTAGGAAATTACGCATAACCTGTTAATCGGTCACATCATAACTACAAGATTTGCAACATATCCCTTGATTAAAGCCTTATAACGTGAAATTGTTTGTCAGAAGCCTGCTTTTATTTTGACACAGTCATCAGCGCAAGAACGGAATCAGAATGTGTTCCAAATCAGTTGAGGGACTATTTAAAAGCGATAAGCATGATGGAACACAAAGAAGGATGGTGAATATGGAAATGTTCGGGCCATCCCATTTGACAACGTATCAACATTCGATAGACAAAAATGAATTAAAGTCGATAAAATATTAAATTTGAAACAGATACAATGTACATTCATGTAAGCGCGTGGTATATCCTACTTTTTTCTTCTATTTCGTAGGAATTTCTACTGAAATATGCGTAAAAATAACAATTTTTATAATGTATTTTAATGTTGAACTAAATCAAAAACTATTTTCACTTAGATGTACTAGTAAATCCTTGTTACAGATGTTGGACTATAAGTTAGAGAAGAA
Source organism: Saccostrea glomerata (assembly GCA_003671525.1). NCBI lineage: Eukaryota > Metazoa > Mollusca > Bivalvia > Ostreida > Ostreidae > Saccostrea > Saccostrea glomerata. The sequence continues at coordinate 152,817 of PRKT01000044.1, read as the reverse complement.
ATACTAGTAAGTATTTCTTCTCTTTTTCTCAGATTTACCGATAAAAATTGTCATGGCGAGAACACGTCTTAATAAAGAACATAAAATAAGCCTACATGTCTTGACATGTTAAATAATTATTTTAAATTTGAATGAAACAAGGTGGACGAAAAAAATGTTGTATTGTCTTGCTGAATGGCATAATTTGATGAATTGTTCATGTCTGTGTTTTCTACGACCTTTAACATTGTGTGTCATTTTTTTTATGTTTATGACACTTATAACGCAGTATACAACCGTTCATCTCCGTGTTTGATACAAATCTGAATACATTATGTTTTTTTTTTATTTCTGGTACTAATTATATATAAAGTGATACAGTACGGAATTCTTGTGTTTGCTGTGAACTTTTAGAAAACGTGTCAAATTTCTATTTGATTTGAAATGCAGTAAAGAACCTGTTAAATTGTACCCTCCTTCCTCTCACTGGACAGGTTAACTGATGGACGACTTTAATATTTTTGATTTTCATTGACCTTTAACATAACTCCTTATAAAAGGTGATAAATGTTTTGTTTTATTTTTTACAAGATTTATCAGGGGTCTTATATAAAAATGTTTTACTTAATTAGAAAACTTAATTAGGTTTATTTTCTCTCTTAATAATTTTTCCATTCAGATTCAGAAAATGTTAATTATTTCTATGGCCTATAAACGCATATGAATCCTGCCCTTTCGTGCGGTCCTCTAATATGTACACAAGGTATACTACATGTATCAAATCGTGTTTGTGAAGTGTTCACCTAACATTTTTTAAGTTTTAAAGAACAAATGCATTCAATAAATAATTTCTTTAATTCATGGTTAATGATGCATATTTCAGTTAGATTTTGCGTTAATTTCATGTAGGTATCTCGTCAGAATTTTAAGCAAAGCGTCAAGGAAATGATGTACCCTTAAAATGAAAATTCACTCAAAATAATTCCTAAGGAGTAAGAACACCACTCACTCTATTAACTGCAAGACGTCCGTTACCGTGAGATACCATGTACCCCTAAATATGAGATTGACCCATTTGTTGCCACACCTACTGCATAGATCTTTAAAAACCGTTGAAACTAGAGGGGAGGGGGGGGGGCTTTGACATCCCTTATGAAATTTCAAATGTGTTTAATGGGATTCAGTTCCGGGAATTTGACAGTGCATCATTTCATAGAGGCCTTTTAGTCAATATCCTCGAGCGTTTAGCACGAAAGTGCACCGCTTTAAGGATGATTCAAACTGCTTTAGCTGATATTAGACTGTCACGAGTACCAATTTCTTATCATTTTCATACGATTGAAATTGTTTGTTTTTATGTTTCTAAGATTGTTTCAGGACAATTTAATACTCTTTTAATCTGGTGTGACGCGAAAAGTTTGCTTCAGATGAAGATCAAGGTCACATCAAGGTCACTCCCGGTTTGGTTAATTTTTTTTCAAATTGTTCCAAAGCTTTAAAATTGTGATAATTTGGCGATGAAAATGACGCAAAACCTATAGAAAAAAACATGTGTTTGAATGGGCTTTGATACGGATTGTTAATTTTAAAAAGTAATATCAAAGACAATTAAGAACTTAAATAAAAGTGAGTAAAACCGGAAGTGACCTTGTTACCTTGTTAAGTGTACTTATTGTATTTTATTGTGCTTCAGGTTTGTTGTATAGTCTTTTCCGTTTTCCTGTCTTGTTTTTCATTCAATAGGTTTAATGTAAATCTTTAGAATTATTAAAAAAAGAAGAATCATCAATGACTAATAAATTTAACTTTTTTGCTTTTATGATGGCTTTCCAAAATTTTCGCTTTTATCTTCTTTTTTGAGAGGAAGCCCAAAATCAATTTATTATTATTTTCTTTGTTATTTTTTTTTTTTGCTGATGAATTAAACATTCAGATTTATCCTAAAATAATATCATATACATGTACGTATCATACGACATAGTTTAGACATAAACACAAAAATGAAGGATATGCATTTACATTATCCAGTTAACTTGAAATCAAAGATACCACATGTACAGAGTCTGATACATGTTCCATATTTTAACTTTTCACTAGAAAAGGCCGTTACTAATGATAACCTTTTTAGTAAGAAATATTTGTATAAAAACATGGTGATATCAAATTTCATACCGCCAACTTCCCTTTTTTTAGTAACACGAAACCTCCATGCGAGATTTATGTTATGAAATTTTAAGTGAAAAGAATAATAAAGATTAATGATACCTATTTAAATAATAATTACAGAAATGCATATCAGCATTTTCGTTGTCACTGACTTGTTAGGAACATATGTAATAAATTAGCTAAAATTAACAATGTGGCTTTGAATTAAATTCTCTTCATACACAGTGACATGCAGAGCTAATTGCATCAAGCCATGTGACACGACATGAAAAAGAATAATTCTTTCATCAGCCAGAAAACAAATAATTTGAAACAGGTATTCTGTTTGGGATATTTGTTGAGGCTGCCTTAAGGGAGACTATGAACAGGGGAGGAGGAGAAAATTCTGCTTCCGAATATTCGTTTTTATTTCAGATTCCAACAATTCAAATAAGTATAGAATTAATACTTTACATTGTATACCAGATTGTGTAAATGTAGTACTTTTGGAGTTCACGGTATCGGCAATTTTATGATGAAAGTAACGTACTTCATTCGCATTTAGACATATGAACACAAAATAAAACTATGGTTAAATTACGGAACAAATTAAGTTCAGAAGTTCAGAAACCTAGCAAAAATTTTGATTTCAGTTTTACAGCTAGATATCAAGGCAGTTTTATATTCACGAGGTTGGCTCCTGATATTTTTAAAAAGTCTTAAATCAAATAAAAAATATAGGGACAATGTGCTTCTTTTTGCGCTACCGTTCATTTAATATGACTTTTTTGCACTGAAATATGTGTCTTAATCAAATATAACATCTTCAAAGTTTTCCTTCCAATATTTTTATCCAAATAAAGCATGGAACAAAATAAACTATAAATCTTTTTAAAAACATTTTAAAGAAGGATATGGAGATAACGAACAGTATTCAATATCAAAGTCCATAAAACAATACAAAATTGGAGCAGAGCAAACACGGACCTCCGAAATATCAGAGCTGGGATCAGGTGCCATTGAGGAGTGAGCATCCCCTGCTGACCGGTCACACTCGCCGTGTGCTCCTTGTCATGATCGAGAAATAACGGAAAAATCTGTCGGCAATTCTGTGTATAAATAATGGACTACCAATAAGCATGAAAAACTTCAGTCAAAATTTGCCTCAATGATAAATTGTATTTACTGACCAGGCCATTGTAGCGACCTTAAATTTTACGAAATGATGACTTTCACTTTATTTTACTTTACTTTACGTTTTATTTACTTCGTTTTAGAAATTGTTCATACGTATAGTATGATCTTGCATATCGAATCAACTAAGATATATAGATATATAGACTCCGTATGCAGGTGATGAAGGTATGTTGCTGCATAAATAAGGGAAGTTGACGATAGATAAGTTAAAGTCATCACGTTTATGGTATAGCTTGGTTGTTAGATACCATTAACGCTTTTTGCAAGTAAAATATCCAAGTATGAAACAGATGTGTCAGACTCTGTGGTATCTTTTATCTCAAGCTCTTCAGGATATATCGTATCAACGTAGGAATGGAATTGACCATTGTTAATTGACAATACGTCGTCGATATATCTAAATGTTGAGTTTAAGGCCACAGCAAGTGTTTCCAGCTTCTTTTCATGCATTAGATTTTGCACAAATTCTGCTTCATATGATTATAAAAATATGTCTGCTAATAAGGGAGCGCAATTTGTACCCATTGGAATTCCAATAGATTGTTGGAATACCAGGTCTCCAAAAACCACATAGATATTGTCAATCAGAAACTCAAGCATCATTTTGATGTCAGCTTCAGAGTACTTGTGTGTGCAATCAGAATTTGTTTTAACGAAATAATTTTGCAAATGACCAGGTAAGTAAATTTACGAGTTCCATTTTCATTAAAAAAGCAGCTGTCAGTGATATCAAAAAGCCTGGACTTTAATTTATCGTGGGGAATGGTTGCGTATAAAGTTGAAAAGTCGTAAGTTTTTAAGCTGTTGATTTTGAAAAATTCTTGCGATTTCAAATTGTCCAAAAGTTCTTTGGAAGTTTTTAGTATCCACATCTGATTCACACCACTTCTTGAATATATTCCTGCGCAGTGCCTAAGAACAAGTATCAAATTGCCTCGCATAATCAATTATTTTACATTACCGCACTCACAAAATGGGATTTTTCTGGCATTGAAAATTTCATAAGCAATAAAATTTTATTAAAGTCTTCAACTTTTGCAGAATTTAAGCAGATAAGTCAAAGTTATCTTGAATGTTCAGAAGAGAACATCAAAAGTGGGGGTAGATAATGTAAATGTTATATGGTACTAAAAATGTGTCAATTTTATGTTAGGATTGGCTCAATTTTTTCCTGGACTTTCAGAATATATTTACTGTATTTGTCATAAATCGTCTAAAGAATTCATAAGAAATAATTTAAGAAATATTTCTGAACAAGCATAAACATATCACTGCAAAAAACAGACAGCTTTGTGTGCAACCAGCAAGGAAAAAATAGGAATCAATGTAAAATTTAAAGTACTGTATATAGTCCAAAAGGGAAAAATTGATAATTTCTTCTAAAAAGCCTTCCGCCACAAAATATAGTTCCTGGCTTAACCCTACTTGAATGGAATTTAATTGCGTTTTTTTGCAACAGATATAGTTTCATTTGCATATTAAAATATAAATTTAATGTTAAAACTAAAAACTTATGCAGAATTTTAGAAATAAAGGTCCAGACCAAAATCGACTCAAAAGCACAGGATCGAACGTCCTTCAATCATTTCGAATTCTGGAGCAACACCTCAACCGACACTTATCGGTAGATATTGATAAAAATAAGTTTAAGGTCATTGGTAAGGTTTCTGGCTTTAGTATTGAGAATTTCAAAAACGTTAAATGGTACAAAACATGTTTAATTCTGGTTCGTTTAAAGACAGAGATTTTTTACCGGGTGGTAAATTCCAGGTGAGGGAGGGGCTTATTTTGTACAGGTGTGAATGCCTTGGGGGCTAGCAGTCTACCTGTGGTCATCTGTCTCCTAATCCCTATACACAGGAAGTGATTTAATACACAGTGAAATACCCAAGGTGTCAAACTTTACCTGTCTGGGGGTTTTTGAGACAATTTGAAAATTAGTAGTAAAAGGGTTTTTCAATTATAGATTGATTTATTTTTACTGTTTGAAAACAATCCTAACCATTTGAAAAAAATATATTATGATATCATACTTTAAATTAATATATCATTACAATGATAGTTTAAGATGTTAGTGGATGTGTAAATTAAAAAAAACAACCCCTCTAACAACCAGTACCACATTAGACTTAATTCATTCATCCCCAGATTCCCATCTTTTAATTAAAAAACACATTCTAGATTTATCATTACCTCAATAAAGCTTGCTTGTAAATTCTTATTTAAATAAAAAAGGAAAAAATATTAAGTGACCCATGATTAGAAACATTATTTTTGAATGTAATTACTAGTACTTCACACAGTGCTTCTCTGAACTTAATTAATAACATTTTCACTTTAGGTTTACCATTTAGCATATAACAATTAAAATCGAAATTTCACTTGAAAAATAAGTTTTATGTATACCAAAGGTTATTTTTTTTAATGCATATTATATTATAATCCTTTCAAATACTTAAGGTATATTCAATTCATATTAATCTAAAAATTTCATAGTAATACAGTTTCTGTATTCTATGTTCAGTAAACATCAAAGGATCAAAAGGTAATTAGAAGGTCACCACAAGTCCCAAACAAGGTGTACAGGGTATTCACAGGGACCAGTAAGTAAATGTCAATCAGATTCCAGCATCCAATGATGTACCTTCATGTACTTGATTGACAGGGCTACCCAAACCAGGTATTTTTGAAGGCGGTGCTTAAAATCTCTGCCTTTAACCAACCAAGCCAGCTTTCCTTTTTAGATTTTGTCGAATCAATATTAATATTTTCATAATTCTCAATGCATTTTCTATTTCAAATGTTAGTAAAAAGAACCTACATTCTTTTTAACCATACAATTTTTCTTACACCTATTTATTTCATAGATGTTTTTCATAAAATACATTATTGTATCCTTATTTCTGTGCAAAAACCGACGGCATTTTAACATCCAGACATGTCTTAAACTTATTAGAACCTTACACTCTTAGTGTAGCCTTTGGCCAGTTGCTCATACGTAAACAACAATTAAGAGTGTTTCGGCAGTATTAATAGCACATGTCATTTCATAATTGTGATAAGGCCTGCCATCATCAGGGGTCCACCTTATGCATAAATCAATTTCTTTGAACATTTGATTTCAATTTGGATCTAAGATCGCCTATATTCTTGTGTTTGCTGTATGCCACCATAGAGGTTGTTATGAATACACAATTCTTTGCATACATCGTCATCCCCCTTTAGTTTACACAATGTACAACAAAGCCATAACTGCTTTTCTTTTTTGTTGCATGGTTGATTCTATCCGTTAAAAACACGTAATTGTGCTGTTGTTTACCTCTGTAACATATTTATTTCCACCGCCTAGAGAATTCTAAACGAGGGATCACTCTCAATGACTGTTTTATAAGTGTAAAAATGCAATCCAAGACGGTTGGTGTCGAACCTATATGCCATATCATGTATAAAAATAAGATTTATTTTAAGAGAAGAAAATGCTCATTTTAGCCAACCATGTTTAATATTTATCTTAAATACTGAGATTATCTAGACAGAATAACAAAATACACAATAAAGAAATAAGCGTCTATGCTTGATTAGATGAGCAAATATTTTGCTATCAAGATACAAGTATTCTTTGTACATGTAAAATATCAATATGAAGAATCGAACAGAAATTTTTTTCTTTTTCTCTTTTCCCCCAAACTTTCAGGGGAACCGCCATCATCTCACATATAACTTAATAAAGATCGCTTTCATATAAAATGTAAAATAAATGGTTCAACTAATTCGCGTTTTTAAAAACAGCAATTTATTTACAAACGAGTCCAATGATTTGCTAAAAATTTTCTTGCTAAAATAACCATGAAATGGATTATATCAGCAATCAAAAATAAAGCTTAATACTTCAAGATGCATAGAAACACCATGAATTTAAGTCCTTTGTTAAAAAACAAAATATGATACCGCATATTAATTTATTCGAAGAAAACAAAGCAATATTTCGTATAATAAGAAGGAAGTTCCAAAACAAATTGTATATATTTACATATAAAAGAGAAGAGGAAGTCTTAAAACATATATTTTTTTTCAAAGAACTTTTTTATTGATTGTTTTTTGTACTACAGGTTTTAAAGTTGATTGATATAACTTACATAATCTAAAACAAATTAAAGAGCCAAAATAATCAATTCAAAGAGCCAAATTTCCGTTATTTCCCGTTCATGACAAAGAGCACACGGTTGGTGTGACCGATTGGCAGGAGATGCTCACTCCTTCTGATCCCACCTCTTTTGCTATAGAGGTCCGTGTTTGCTGTGCTTCTATTTTTATTGTTTTATGAACTTTTGCGATGAAAAACTGTTTGTAATCTTCGTATATTTCAATCGACCCAGCGGAAAAATAATATTATTATAAAATGTTTAAGGACACAATATGTAAAGCTAGAGCTTCGGGCTTATCTCTCTACCTAATCTCCTCTCTCATTAAATAAACTTTTACATTGATTTTGAAAAAATAATTCTCTGATTTTGTTTTATACTTATAATTTCACAGAAGCTGGTATATTTACTTGTAATATGTGAGAAAGTTTAGATGAAATATATTATAAAATTGTTTGATATTGGTTCTTTATAATCTTGTGACAAAGCAAAGATAGATACTACAGTTTACATGTATGTGGTACTGTTTATCTTAACTTAATCCTATTAATGAAGCTCCGCCTACACGTGATGATTGACATTACTCTGCACGTGCTTCAGTGACTTTATCTTAAGTGTTTCTTTGGACGTTCAGTAGTCGCTTGTATTCTGTTATATATTAAATTTTTGTTTAGTTAGACAAAGATTATAAACAAAGAATTACAGACTTCCTTATGACTATTAAAAGGAATATAACAGAAGAGAGTTGGAAGTCCTTTGACAAGCAAACAATTACATGTATGGAAGGTATGAATTAGGTTTACATTTGCGTTAAGGAAAAAAAAATATTTGAAAGTAATAAGACATAATCCAAAATATACTTGAATTATTTAGAAGAAAATTATCCATATTCCAATCTTTGGGCATTATGCAAAGGTTGTAAAATAAACCTTTTATTGTAGGCAGCATTCATGTATTTTTTATTTCCACTTGCAATTTGGCAGTCGATCCTTCTCCTATAAAACCAGAAGCCATAACTTTGTGCGTGTCGGATATAATATCATGCCAGGTCATGTGGCCGCGCGCATACCAGATATTTCTTGTATCCGACAAAAGAGTTTCACAGCGATCTTGATCCACATTCCTTCCCTTTTTCATCCATGACATTGTAAATTTGTTATAACCAATATATGGATTGTCAAAATATAGGCACATTGTTATTTCTAAATCTTTCAGGTCATAGGTCAGAATGCCTTCAGGTCCAAATGGACGAAAATTTGCTTTGTAAAATCCAATGCATGCAAATTCACCTGACTGAATTATGTTTTGTGGGGCATCGTACAATTTCCCATATTTTGTGTAAACTCTTGGATTTGTTAAGGGAGTCCTGAGGTCATTTTTCACCAAGATGCAGATACAGTGTCCATGCTATAGAATAAAGAACTATAATTTTTATGATTGCAAGGATGAAAAAAGGGGTAGAGACTTATGCATGTAGGACTCCAAAGTCCGACTTTCTCGCCAAACCCCGATGATCTGCACCAAACACCGATGGTTTGTTGTCGGTACGGATGCCAAAGTCCGATGATCACGCCAATCTTTGATGACTCGTTTCGTGTGAGACGCGCTGTGCTAAAGTGCGATGGTCTGACACGCCAAAGTCCGATGATTCGGAAAAACAATCAACGTTTATGACGTCACAATAATTCGACATCAATCACTGTCCTGCATTCAAAAGCCATCATTTCTGAATTCATCCTCGCATTCAGTTTTATTGATTTTGTTTATTGCTTGCACCTTCCAGATATATTAGTGTTTGTTCTCGCTCACCACTCAACTGATTAGGTTTAGTAATTTTTTTTTTGCATCAAACGGAAAGATTTATGGATAGTCCTCGCATGATAGTCGAATGATTGGGGTTAGTCTCGTATCCACCCAAGATTTGTAGGTTATAGTTGTTACACACTTTTCGTGTGATCAGGGTAAATTTCGTACCTATCTAAGATATTAGGGTTGTAAAATAATGATATTAAATTATAAATGCGGCTTTGAGGTTTGTCGCAGAAGTACAATGACGTCATAAACGTTAATTTTTTTCCGCACCATTAGACTTTGGCGTGTCAGACCAAAGCTATTTGGCGCAGACCATCGGATTTCGGCGTGACGATCGAACTTTGGGGTCCAATCGTACTTTGGAGTTCTTCATATATATCTGTGGTATCATGTTATGTGTATGTCAGTAATTGAAGAGATAAGAAAAATAATTTTTTAAAAGAAATGGCTAAAATAACTCACTTCTGAGCGAACACCGCTGAAAAATTTCCTCAGCTCTACCATCTCTGTGTGTTTGATGCCTGACGCCTCTATCATTGTTTCCTATAAAAGAATTGTGACAAAAGAACTACAACGTAGAGTCAGCGGGGCAAATGAATGATTTGATTTTTATAAAATTGCAACATCATAACAAATGTATTTGAATTTGAACATTATGCAGTTGTTTTTTACGAATAAAGGTTTAAATAAAAAAAATCATTACGGAACTGTTATTATTATATCATCATTTATTTGGAACATATATTATATAATAAGAAAGCTTTGCACTTCTAGCTTGTGATCATGTCATAACTACAAGAAATAAGCATTGACAAATGAACATAGACAACCCATTACAAATGAAAACCGTGCATACAGTATTTGTGCAAGATTATGTCGGGTACCTTTACCTTTAAATTATTTTTATCATAATCATAACTTTATGTACATGTTTTTTTATCCTTGATCTGTTTTCCCATGGAATGAGATTATTTATAAAAATTTGCAAATTATGTTTTTACAATATGTATGATAACATTTAAAAGAGGAAAGATGTGGCTTTTATATTTTACCTGTATCACCCATACTAATTTATGTTCCTTAGTTCTCCTGACAAACGACTGAGCTTGTTTTTTGATAAACAGGCAAAAACAAATAACATCATGCTGAAGTGAAATATGTCATTTATTAAAGTAAATGACGGAAAAGTAAAACACAGTTAACAAAATGGGGGTCAGAAAAAGGAGGACTCAAATATAGAGTATTACACATCTTAGTCAAAATATTACACAATCTGACCCCCAGCACCATAATGACATTGTAACATGATGTACATAGGCAAAAGGGGGGTCAACCAGACTAGAATAATAATTCAAACCCTGTAATCTTTCACAAGGTACAATATACATGCATTTTAAGTTGACCCCCTTATAAACATCATAAGTTTAGAAGACATATACAAAATGCTCTAAACTGCTGCCTGCCATCAAAAAAGGTGGGAAAACAAAATAACAAACAGCCAATAACAATACAATCGCGCAGGCATTAAATTGAACACAACTATGTTTCTCTCACCGCCGAGGAAAAACCATATATAAAAAGCAACACTGCTTTATGTTAAAAAATCATATGGAAACCTGCAGACCGAAGCAAAATTTCGAGGTACACAAAATAAATGTCGGACTCATTTTCAGTAACCTAATACATGGATTTGCCATTTATTACAATGTACAAAAATTTTACTTGTTCAGTTAGAACATGTGCTAGAAAATAAGTACTATAAACCTCTTTTAAACCCATTCAAACACTATCAAAAAAGATGGGTAAAACATAACAACAAAAATGTCAACCTGAAAGAAATAACAAGCAATGGTGGCAGATGGGATGGATGGTGGGTTCGAAAAATTCAGCAGTTCAATAAACCATGCTTTCTCTTTTGGTAAACGGATCAATAATGATCACGTGATGGATAAGAGCTTTGCTGATTGGTTGAACCCATATTTAGATGTAGGAAAAGGGGCAAAATTAGTTCAATAAAAAGAAACAAATAGATGCTTAGTATAAAGCTATGTACAATTCAGACACTGTTATATAATAACATAATAAAACAAGAACATGTCACATAAATGAAATTATTTGCAATAATTACTATTGTTTTCGGAAGCTTTTATTTTTTGATGTTCTGTAAATCATAAAATCCGAGGAGTTCAAAGTAGCTCAGGCAGTATCTATGGCAAGATAAAGCAAGACTACATCACAGGAATTTTACGATGAGAAGAAAAAATACAAATCTTATTGCGACTGGAGAGGCACAAAGATCTTTCAATTTCAATGTTGTTCGGTTTCCTAACCCTTAACGCGCATATGTTCTGAACTTGAGACAGACTTTATTTCATTATACAGTTTTTCTAGCTATAACAATAAATTACAAACTAAAGTTTTTTTTATTGTTTCTAATATTTGTAATTGTTTTTTTTTTTATATAAGAACATTTTTTTTTAATTCTGCAAACTGTTTAATATCTATCACATACGGACCCTGAACCACATGTTCGAAGTAGAATGAAAACATGTAGTAGTTGGCGTAAACTTAGCTGTATTTATTCAACGATTGGTTAATTTTTAGTATCCACGGTGCGCATTATTAACAATGGCTATACAAGGTAAGCAATGGTTTGTCAGTGTAAAAGTCGTGCCTCTTTGAGATGGGTTAATTTTTTTGGTTTTTAGGAAAACGGGAGAGTAAAAAGAGTTAAGTGTCCTACATAAAAGTGTCAAACATTTTTGTCATTCATGGAAAACAATAAAAGGGGTTTTGAAAGCCACCTATATATATTATTTTTTTAATTTCAAAATTCAAAGTAACTAATGTTAATTAATGCTTATTTTATTTTTTTAATGTATTCGTGCAAATTTCTTAATTTGATCACTTTGGTTATATGCAAATATGCAACTTCGTACGATTTTTTTTATACAGATAAAATAGCCCAAGAAATATCACTCGGCAAACGCGACAATCGATGACTTACCATCAGATTGTTAAAGTAACCCCTACTATTGTTATTGTAATTTAAATTCTTGACACGTGGTTTCGGTTTACCTGTTCAAAGGTTATTGGGTAGAACCGGTTTTATAAGTAAAATTGGCAATAAACAGGAAATTGCTAAAGTCCGTTTAATTCTTTTGAAAACATGTCCTGTGAAAAATGCGTTTCCAGACCTTTTTGAAAGACTTTCATGATTTTCAACAGAGAAGGGTGTCAATAGAGAGGGGGGAGGGGGGGGGTAAATACAAATATATCGTGCAGTTGTGGTTAGCAGACTTAAACAATTGAACACTCCTGGTGAATGGTAAACAATAACAATAACAGAGCTCGTGCCGTGTTTACAAATACTTTGTACCTTTCACGGGTTTGTTCAATTTGCTGAACTCTGCATAACACTAAGCGCGGAATGACTATACCTGTGAAGGCGTCTTTCTTTGGAACATTTCTACACTAAATATAATTATTTTACTAAATTATAAAGTTTTGAATTTTTTCATTGAAACAATAATATTAGTTGTAATGTGTATTTACTGAAGAACAGATCTTTTAAAATACCTTTAAAAAATTTCAGATTTGCCAAATTCAGAAGTGCATTCCATCACTACATAGAGTAATGCGACCGTGTAGATTTGGAGAGTACTAAGAATTCGTACATGTATTAAACTGTATCCTTTGTTTGAAGGACCAACTGCTTGGGGGTATGTATTGAGGAGACGCTGAATTTCTCGACATATTCGACATTTTTTCGACAATTTTTTGTAATTTTCGTATCCGACATTTTTTATCATTTCCGGAAATTTCGCAAGGTACATTTATACTTCTCCGACAATTTTGATATTTACAAAATATGTGGAAATGGAATTTCAACTCAATTTATTTCAAACATTTTCAAAATATTAATAAAAACATACAAAAAATTCTGTATATATTCATCTGTATATGTAGCACTAGAGTTCAATGGTCATGTAATTTTTTCATCCCATTTAATGTTCACTTAATGTGAATGACTGCACAGAAGTTATGTCCAAAACATTTGATATGATATGCATCAAATAATTTATTCTTTAATATTTTTCATAAGTGAATTCTTCCATCCTGCTTTTATTACCGAAAACCGTTACTTGAAAATTGTCAAAGATGAAACTTTAAAATGTTGGAAATCAAAAGTTGCAAAAACTTCCTGAAATGAAATGCAGCCATTGGATACAAGGTAGAAGGTAGAAGCATTTTTAGCCGCAAGGAAAAAAAAACGGATTATACATGTATGTTTGTTTTATTCCCAAAGGTTTTCCAATATGCAAAATCAGAGATAAAACAAACGTTGAAGGATTCCATATTTATTATAGAGTCTCGATGGCAACAGTTTACATGAATTATCATAGCTAGGACAACCTCATTCTTGATTCCATGCTATTTGATTTTCTATACCCTAACCACTGAGGGTTGAGGATGGAAGAGTCCCGAATCACATTCCATTTTGTCCCTTTTCCAAAAAAAAAAGACCACGAGATAATAAAGATTAAACACAATCATGAAATGAACGACCCTCACACGACCTCATTTACAGGTGAGAAGGCTGGTATCCAGAACTCCTTACTATTTTTATCCTATGCAAGCAAGTAAACGTCACCTCGTGTACTAACTTTCCCCCTTTAAAACACTAATTTCTGTTATATGTATATTTTTATACAATTTTTGTTACAGAATCAACAAACAGACATAATGCATAGGCGTCGAGACCGCGGGGGGGGGGGGGGGGG
>PRKT01000044.1:101639-138697 GCA_003671525.1 Saccostrea glomerata | reverse complement strand
CCCCCCCCCCCCCCGCCCGCTTTCAATTAGCCACGTCCCCACTGTCTATTTGCGTCCGATTCCGACGCCTGTTTAATGAACATGATTGAGTTACATCTGGTCAAAGTCACTCAAGAGTCCTGACGAGTCGGATGTTGCCGAGATTGGCCTCCGTTTACTAGTACACTGTTTTTCAGACTAAAGATTGAAAGAATACATAAATATTTATAATAATGATTGTACATAATTAGTTAGTGATGACTAAATAAGACTGTGCTAAATTATAAAACATCCCTGATTCCAGTTCTTGAAAAAGGGTCATAGACGACATTTCCCACTAAAATCGTCAGCATTATCATATTCTGAAATAGTCTTGGATATGAATAATTGTTTCTGATTCTTAAATCAGTGAATGTTTTATGCAAATAAAATTAAGCATAATTATTAGTAAAATACAGTGTTTCAGTTGTAAAGAACTCGGAAATTGCTAAAAAAAATTAAAGCTTTTTTGTAGATTTTGTCTTTAAACACATGTTTCCCCCGTGAACCACAAAAAAACCGTTGGTATGAAGTTGTGAAATGACAGTCCATATTACCCTCAAAAAGGAGTTTTTGTTTCGGGGGGGGGGATCTTTTAAATCATTTCCATTTTTTGTTGTTTTCTATAGTGAAAAATACGAGTTTTACCAATTCTTAGAATTATCTTTCGTTGTTTTCCCAAATAAGTAATGTTTTATGGAAATTAATAGAAATATCAATATAAATATTTATTTAAAAATGCATTCGAATATCTTAACGTTTGAAAATTGACGTGGAGGTAGGCGGGAGAACAATACTATAGTTCGCAGTTCTTATTGACTAGTTATACAAATGTTTACTGACATTAATTAGTGCTGAACATTATCTAATTAATTCCTATTTGTAACATTTATTGAATGCTGTTATCAAATTTGTTGGCAAACTTCAGGCTTATTAAAGGGTTATGAATTTAACACGTACTAAGATGTCTTACTTACACTTTGTTGAAGGGACCCACAAGATGAACGCGTTGCTATAAGGGAGAATGTAATTTCTATGACACAGCTAAAAGAGCATACAATGTTGAATTCGATCATGCATGTACTTTTAAAATTTGTATGCAGCAATGACAAATGCAACGCCTATCTACGTTCAAGATCTCGTAAGTTCTATTTGTACTTCACAATTATTTGTTCCTTCTAGGTCCTCTTTGTAATATTTAATCGTTTATTCAATTTTGAAGTTGAAATGTGTACCTTAATGAAATTGCATGAAATTTGATATTTATCACTTTTACTGAGTTTAAGTAAGCTTTATTTGTATTTTCGTCCGAAAATTATTTTTTTTCCCAAGGTTTTAAGTAAAATGTCATCGTTTATTTATTTTTTAAGAAGAAATAGAATGGAATTTGAAATGGACATGATATTTGAAGTACAATAAAGAAAGTATGACCACTGGTTTTAAGTAATAAAAGAAAACCTTCACAAGATAATACCTTTTAAATTAACTGTGTTTTATATTATTAACAAGATGTGTTTGTGAAACATTATGCGCCCGGCGGCAACAAAGTTAAAAAACATATTTTAGCATATATCACAGTCTAGGTCACAAGGTCATTGGTCATTGTCATTTGAAAGAACTTGATTAGTGAAGTATGCATACCAAATATGAAGTTTCTATCACTCATAGTTCAAAAGTTATGGTGCATGTTCAAAAAAGCTATTTTAAGTATATAGAGCACAGTCAAGGTCACAAAGCCATTGACCTTGGTATCATGTAAAAGGGCTTAATTAGTAGAGTATGCCAGCCAAATATTAAATCTTTATCTTTCTTTTTTCAAAAGTTATGGCGAAGGTTAAAGTTTACCGACAAAAAAGCTATATTTAGGTCGTAGTTAATGTCACAAGGTCATTAACCATGATGTCATTTAAAAGAACTTTATTAGTGGTGTGTGCATACCAAATATGAAGTCTTTATCTTTTATGGTTCAAAAGTAATGGCGAAGGTTAAAGTTTGCAGAAAAAACTATTTTTAGCATATAGGTCACAGTCAATGTCAAAAGATCATTGACTTTGGTGTCATTTGAAAGAGTTTAATTAGTGGAGTATGCATAGAAAATATGAAGTCTCTTTCATTTATGGTTCAAAAGTTATGATGAAGGTTAAAGTTTGCAGACAAACAGACAAACAGATAAACAGACAAACAGGTATACAGACAAACAGAAAAGACAAAAACAATATACGCCTCGGATCTTTCGATTCCGGCGCATAAAAAATATCAAATTTATTAAATGACATATTAATGTGTTAAAATGAATTTAATTTGTTACAACTAATTTGACAAATCATTATAACGAGTTGATATATATACGAGGGTTGATAAAAATTATCTTGATTTGATGAAAGCAAATAGTGGGCTTTTTATAATATAGAGTCAGTATATAGCAGAACTGGAAAATTTTGCCACATACCAATGACCAATAAGGTCACAGGAACTTTGCTGAACATGGATAGTTGTAAGATCTGGGGGAGACCTCGACTTAACGTCAAGTTAAGTATGTCACGTCATGTGATAGGAGCATTTTACCCCTCATGTCCAATTCGACTATCTAGTTCTACAGAATACTGCCTTTTTCTCCACTGATTTCCAAAAAAAAAAATCTAAGTATCCCCTGGCACCTAATTATCTTGATAATAAATTTCAAAAATACTCCCGATCTTTCTATCTAATGTTCAAATTTCAGTAGTAATGTCAAGCATAGTACGTCAGCGGTCAACGTCCAATAATTTATATACGAGGACAAACGCAAAAAGCGGCCACACCTTAAATTAACCTCAATGAGTGTTTTATTTTTCTTCAATTTCTTAAGACACTGGAAAACCATCGTCTCAAGCCACGGTCCGGAGTCCGCATATAGCTCTCTCCTACCCGTGGCTGCTTGATCACAAAAAGTGTCGTAATCTTGAATATTCACGCCTCTCTATTGAGACGTCATATTAAGTCAATGACAAGTTTTGTTTCCATCGCAATTGAAATCAACAATTGACATCAGCAGTATACGATTTCGTACACTGCGATTGGGTATTGAAAGGTCGCATGAAAGGTCCATTTCCGACTATGCTTTACTCGCATTGGTCAATACTTTAATGAGCTACGAGCAAATCTCGTCTCATGCAACCACGGCCAGAATGGGAGAGGATCGTACATTTTGGCCGTGGTTTGCGACGATGCTGGAAAACCAGTTGCTCAATGCATTTTATTTAGCTTGCATCAGCAGTTTACACGTGTAAGCCAGAGTGTTCCCGAGAATATCACAAAACATATAACATGCATAACTCGAAATTTGAAGTTGTCTAAAAATTTAAAGATGAGCAATAAATTTACGCCTTGTTTTGTGGCCTTTATAGTATATAATTCACGATTCCTCTTGGACAGTAAATAAATGCGGAGTCCGCATACCGGGGTATGTAGCTCTCTCTCCTACCCGTTGCTGCTTGATCACAAAAAGTGTCGTATTCTTGAATATTTACGCCTCTCTATTGTGACGTCATATTCATTCAATGACAAATTTTGCTTCCAGTTGAAATCAACAATTAACATCAGCAGTATACAATCAAATGGTCAAACAAAGTTCATTATCCGACTATGCTTTACTCGCATTGATCAATATTTTAATTAACTACAAGATATTCTCTTCTCATTCAACCACGGCCAGAATGGGAGAGGATCGTACATTTTGGTCGTGGTTTGCGACGATGCTGGGACACTGACAACATTGAACTACAACAACGCCAAGTGTTTGTCAGCTATTATGACGTGATTGCAATGCTATGATATTTTCCAACAGATTTACACATTTATCGTGAGTAGAATTACATGAAAAAATATATAGTTAATCATGAAGATTTAACTAAAATTCTACGAAAAGAAAATAAAGATAAACATTAGAGACTGTGCAGCTAACAAAAGCGACATAAAACTTGTAAACAAAGGCTAGTTATATTTCGGTATATTTTCTATCAACTTTTACATGTACAAAGGTTAGATCTAACCCCCCCCCACCCCCCCAAAAATGTAATAAAAACTTGTTTTCATAGTAAATGCATCTAATGCAAATATTATTTTACTTTTTATTTTGGTCATTTTTCCATATATGAAAAAACAAGTATAGCAAGTTTTTTTTTATATTTATGTACCGGTAGATATTTGATACAGATATGAAGATATTTGCTTGTTATTAGATATATATATTAATAAGTAAATAAAATAAAGAACTTATGGATCAACCCTCGTATATTTCAATCGACCTTGATTGTTTGATTTGATTAAACAAATTGAATTCTTATTCGTTAGAACAATTTTAGAATTTGTTGAATCGAATTTAATTTGTTATTACAAATTTCAGAATTCGTTTAAACGAGTTTTATTAACTTAATCCTTTTTCATTCGATAAAACGAATTCAACACAATTTTTATGACAGATTAAATTCTTTAAAACGAATTCATAGAATTATGACGAGTTAGATCTGTTAAAACAAATTTGACAATTCGTTATATCGAATTCAAAATAATTTTTGATCGTCCTAAATGAGCTTCTACGGTAGCCCATTTAGGACCTATCGAAAAATAATGAATTTAATCTGTTATAACAAATTTGTTGATTTCGTTATAACGGATTCAAAAAATTGTTAATACGAAATAAACTTGTTTTAACAGATTCTAAAATTTCTTATAACGAATTGAATTCGTTTAAACGAATTCCACAATTTGTTATAACGAATTAAATTCGTTAAAACAAATTCGACAATTCGTTATATCGAATTAATATATTTTTCTGATTATTGAATTTGAATAAACGAATTTAATTCGTTATAACAAACTTGACTTTTATAGAACAACAATGAAATCAACACATCAAAGGAATACTATATGCTATTTATTTCCTAGATGGGAAACCCTTGCAGTTTATTTGCTGTGCTTTCAATTATCATTTACATAGACTGATGACCTATAATTAGATTTAAAATAAATGCATGATATCCATTCTAAATTTTTTTAACATATTCAATTCATAGTCTGTTTTTTTCAAGTTTTGGCTTTTTTGAGGCAGGACTTTACCACTTAAATTTTACAGCTGTCTCCCATTTAACTTATGATAAAGTTACTGTTTAATTTTGGTGCATAGTTATGAAAATATTTCCACAATTCTGAGCAAGAAGCCCATTGACCTCATCGCTCGCCTGATACATCTGCTAGGATAAAGCACAAATCAGTTCAGGATGATTTGAAAAAAAAAATAAATTTACACTACCTGAGGCTGCTTCTATATAAATGTCACTAATCATGACTTTGCTATTCCTGAGAACAATAATTTTAAAGATTTTTTCAGCATATTTATATGTAAAACTTAAATTCCCCATTATGGCCCCAGTCTTCCCCCGTCGGTCATGATTTGAACAATCTTGAATTAACACTACCTGAGGATGCTTCCATATTAGATAAGATCAATCATACATGTAACTTTCAGTTCTTAAGAAAAGTTTCTAAGATTTTTGCTATGTAAAATATGCAAAACTTATTTTCAAATGTAGCCCCACCTTAATCCCCAGAGGTCATGATTTGAACAAACTTGAATCTACACCATCTATGGATGACTCCACATGAGTTTCATCTTTCTTGGCCCATCGCTTTTTGAGAAGATTTTTGAAGATTTTTCCTATATATTCCTATGTTAAAATTTTATCAGCCATTCTGGACATACCCTAGCCCCAGAGGCTATGATTTGAACAAACTTGAATATACACTACCTGAGGATGATGATTCCACATGAGTTTCTTTTTCCATGTCTAAGTGATTTTTAAGAGGAATATTTTTTAATGATACCATAAATTTTTCACTACTTTGTTATCATCTACTCTTGGAAAAGGGCATGGCCCTTCATTTGAACAAACTGGATCCACCCTTCACGTAAGGGTTGCAGGGATGAAAAAAGGGCGTAGAGACTAACATTTGTGGTATAATGCTTCAACAGTGATTGAAAAAAAAAATCAATTTTTGAAAGAAATGGCTTAAATAACTCACTTCGGAATTAACATGAAGTAATTTCCTCAGCTCTTCACTCCCTGTGTGTTTGATTCCTGAGGTCTCTGCCATTGTTTCTTATAAAAGACAAGGAGAACGCGGATTTGTTAAGGCAGCACATGGATCAGAATTCGGCGAATAAACAATTTTCTATAATTATGTAACACTTATAATTCGGAAAAGTCAAGGACAAATGTTATATTGTCATATAATTATGCATTCTATAGACTTCAATGGGACTTGCACTACAGGAAGCACTACACCACGACGTCACCACGTGACGTCTATAATTACATGTAGAAAATATGCCTTAATGAACAAGTGAAAAGTTCAACACTACCCCGGGGATAATTAATTTCAATTTGTAATAATAGTTATGTAAAAACATCTCTGCACCATGAAAAATGCTGCTAGAATCCTACTGTCCTATCACAGAAATAATCATTCAACACTTTCGGACGAAACCTTTGCAAAATTTTTACATTTTGTTCATAGCATCGAAAAAATGCATCAATTCCCGTAAACCAAACGATTCTAGCAGCGCTTTTCTAAAACAATAGAATACGAGCTTTAGATAGAAACAAAAATTAATTTTCAAAGTATGAAGCGTAGTGTTGAACTTTTACATCTTTTTTGTTACGAACGGCAGAGGAAAGGCTGATCGGCAAGTAAACACCCTGCCTGCTTGAATTTTACGAAGAAATTGTAGAATTATATAAGCATACCTTATTCATAAGCTTTATTCTCACATGAATCACACATGATATTCATTCTACATGCTTTTAAACTTCGATTTCTTGTGTTTGTTTACATGAATTCTCGTTACGTTTCACTTTCACTCTGCTATTGCATGATCAATAGTTATAACGTCACGGGTTTGCTATTTAACCCCTGTGTTCACTACAGGGACCCAGAAACGACAAAATTCCGTTTATATTATGCCTCTGCATTCTTATCTCTAAACTTCACGTCATATAGCTTACTATGACGTCACATCATATAGACAAGTAGAAAATTTGGTTCTAACCTTAACCTACCTGCGAAACTGTAAGTAGAGTCAGCGGAGTAAATGAATGATTTTATTCGTGTATGATTTCCAACATATATATTTGAATTCAAACACTCTAAAAATATTTCACGAACTAATAAATGCTTAAATAAAAATAATATTAAGGTACTGTGAGTTTTATTTCATAATCTTTTTTTTTGGAACGTGCATTTTAATAATTGACAAAACTACCAATTAAATGTGCAGTGAAGTATATATTTATTTTGAGAAAGCTTTACACTCCTACATGTAGCATGTTATCATGTCATAACAACAAGATATTAGCACCGGTCACGGTAGCCTAGTGGTAGAGCGTTTGCGTCGTGATCGAAAGACTCACGTTCGATTCTCGTTCGCAGTGTCGCGTCAAACCTATGACATAAACGTGATAATGACTGTTCCTTCACCAAGCGCTCGGCATAAGAAGTGAAAGCCAATGTTCTCTCGGATATAACATTAAAACCGTAGATCCCATGCCACGGTACACACTGCCACGATAAAGAATCCTCACTGCTCAATGGCCCTGAAAGCCGAGTATAGGTCTAAATTTGAAGCTCTTCACCGACATATGGTGACGTCTCTATATGAGGGAAAAATTTTCGAATGGGACGTTAAACAATGTATGTATCAATCAATCAAGAGGTAAGCAATAACAAATGGACAAAAATAACTAATTACAAATATATATTCATGCATACAGTATTGGACAGGTGCAAGATTATAATCATAATTTTATTTACATGTTTTTAGAATCATGCTTGCTCTGTTTTCCTATGGAATGGGATCATTCATACAAACTACAAATTATGTTCATACAGTACATGATAACGTTTGAATAAGAGAAGGTATGGCTTTTAAATATATATCACTCCTACAAATGTTTTCAGAACCTTTTATTTTTCGGTATTTTGCAAAGTATTAAAGTAAAACCAGTAACGTAGCTCAGTTAGTATCTTAGGAGAGATTAAGCTACTACATCTAGATAACTTAAGGTAATTTATTCAAGGAAATGTAGCTAGGAAGTGCCTGGCACGTGGAGACATGGTAAGTAGAAAAATTTTGTTGCGTTTCAGTGTTCACCACCCTATAATATTTGTAGAAATATACTTCAATCTCTCTTGAATTTATACAAACTTTAATAAGGTTTTTTTCATACATTTTTTCAATCATGCATTAATGTGTTGATGACAAACATACTTGAGAACTGAGACTATATTTATTGGCGTCAGATTAATAAGCTAAGTACCTAGCTTTACCTGACAAATCAGCTGAATGAGAATGGCATCATGGGTTTACTGAGAATGCTGCGGAAATTTTTCGCTTGGAAATAATACAAATCTAATAAAGAACGCAGAGGCACATAGCACATTACGTTTTACCCTGCTTTTCCAAATAAAAAGAAATCTGTTTTTACTCTATAAATTATTCTCATGCTGACGATTACAATCCATTAGCAAAATGAATATGGAATTCTAAGTTTCTCAAAGGTTTAGAAACATGTTTGCAATAATTAAGTTTAAACAATATTTTGTTCACAACTGTTTGCACTGAGTTTACGTAAGCTTTATTTGTATTTTACTCATAAATTATTTGTTCTTCTAAGATTCTTTAGAAATGTTTAATCGTCTATTTATTTTTGATTTTAAAGGTAAACTTTACGGAAATGCATGGAATTTGATATGTATCTTTGCATTAGTTTATGTAAGCTTTATTTGTATTTTACTTGTAAAAATTTTAAGTTCTCCCAAGGTTCTTTAGTAATAATTTATCGTTTATTTATTTTTGAATTTGAAATATGTTTTTTAATGAGATTGCACGGAATTTGATAGGTTCTTTACACTTGTAATACAGTTAAGAAAGTAGGACCATTGGTTTTCAAGTAATAAAAGAAATTTTCACGAGATAACTTTTTAATTTATTGTGTCTTAAATTATTGAATTAAAATCAATTTGATTTAAATGATTAATCTTTTCAAAAGTTCACTGATATACACAAAGAAACTTGCACTTGTAAGACATCACAATAAGATTACAAAGTGTCACAGGGTGGCTGGCGATTACCAATATTGCAAGACAATTTTTATAAAATTGTATTTTATTTACAATATTTTTAACCACACGAAGATAGATAAAGACATAATCATGCTTTCATATATACTTTAATTTACTTTGCACGTACGTGTACATATTTCTGTGTACTCGCTATAATGTACATTTTACACCACAATTTCCCATAATTATAATAAGTTGCATTTTTCTGCACTATACGCATACCTCATTGATTCACCTCACTATACTTTACAGAAATTTTACGTTCACGCCATGACTAAGTGTAGTGCTTGTTGACAATGACTTTATGACAAATACTATACGCTATATTTTCTACAGATAACACTATGTTTACTTTATACATAAATTCAAACAGTCACTTAAAACTTTTACTTAAACTGTATATAAATTATAATACTACTCTAACTCTAACTTATGACTGAAAATACAGAACAAAGTATACAAAGAACAAAGTTACAGTCTCAGAATAAAAATGTAAATTAACCATTCAACTAATAAAAATGAAAAAAAGTACACTTACTTAGGATGGACTCTGGTCGTTAAATATTATTAAAATGGGGAAAATGGTGACCTGTTTAAAACACAACTGCTCTGGTCAATTTCTGTAACCAATCTGATTTCTGGATAGCACGTACAAGATTTAAAATCGACATCATGCAAGTAAAGGTAAGAACTAAAAAACAGTTATTTCAGTGAACATGGTATATACGCATTGAAAAATATTTGTTCTGTATATATATTCACAAATACCTACAGAAAATAGGTTAATTTTCTTCTGAATCAGAGTTTTGCTGACTCCCACTATCATGTACTTTGACTGTATGCTAATTTTATCCATAACTCTAAATACATCAATCATACAGGAACAACATCTGCATTATTTCACACTAAGTTGTACATGTAACATGTTTAAAGGTACTTGGACACATATTTGAAGCTAATTTTTTCTCTATAATATTACGACTTATATATTTTATAGCATTACACACAAAAATTAATTAAAAATCTGATTTTATTTAAAAGTTATTAAAACTTCAAATTTTTTGGCGGGTTTGATTGACACTTCTTTGCACTTCCACAAATATTTATTTTATTCTCAATACTTAGGAAAAGTGGCAATCTTGTTGTCTTGCAGCAATGACACACTTACGTCTCGACCTTGTAACAGTAAAACTATCTTGCCCAACCGTCGTTTTTCGAGGACGTTTAAAGTCAAACGTCTGGTGAACGTATGAAAGTATTCAACAACATCTTTTATGAACAACCGGCGTTAGCATCTATATAGTCGATCGACGTTTATTTTTGAAAAGTCTAAGACGTTTCCCAATTCGACATTTTGCAATTTTTTACCTGTTTTCTTTCACAAGCGTGCTCTAAGGGCTTTTCAAGTAGAAAAAATCCTCCAGGACCATGTACGAGCGAGCATAATTTATTTTATCATACTTTCATGTTAAATACTCAAATATGATTGGTTTAGACGCAGTTAACAACCCGTTCTATTACCCTCAGCCATAGCAACACACTTGACAACGGGTAACACAACGGTAATGCCACATGCGTTGAAATTATGCGCGTAGAATTTGGTAGAAATATTTTAATAACAAATGTCAATGATTCGTATTAATTTTTTCATAGGATTACGATTTATTCAAAACTTATCCAGATTTTAAAAATGCAAAAATCTGGTCGCGGAGCAGGTCAAAATTTACTAAATTACAGACAATACACTAAATAATGCCTGTAGTCATATTCTATGTAAAATGGAGCAAAAACGAAAAACAACCTAGAAATTCAAATAAGAATTGTTGCATCAATTCGTATACAAAATTATGGCTTTATATCTTGTTTTGTTGAAAATAAATCAACTTCAGAAGATAGGTAGTCCTTATTGAAAACGATAGAACGTCTCGGAGAAGCAGATAAAGATGCGATTTTGTGTTTTACTCAGGAAAAATCCTGAATAATTCTGAAATTGTTGGAGTAATGAAGAAAATATGTCACGAGCGAGTCGTGCATGTGTGTACAAATAGAAAAGGCAGTATTTAAGTCGCAGAGAATCTATATCAGATGAGTACAATCTGTGGAAAAGAAACCTTTTAACTGTAAAAAAAACTGTCCAAAAATTCTAGGGAACGTCAAGGGAAGACATAGGCGCTTCAGAGTTGGTTATCCTGTGAAAGCAGAGTTAAGAAATAAAAGAAATTAAAACCTTAACAAAGAAAATTATACAACGTGAGCAATTCTTAAACAAAATGTGTTTGTGAAACAAACGGTTCGAAAAAGCTATTTTTAGCATATTGGTCACAATCATTGACACAAGGTCATTGAACTTGGTGTCATTGAATGAACTTAATTAGTGGAGTATGCATACCAAATATGAAGTCCATATTTCCTATGGTTCAAAAGTGATTGCAAAAAGTGAAAAAAGCTATTTTTAGCATATAGGTCACGGTCAAGGTCATCGACCTTGGTGTCATTTGAAAGAACTTTATTGGTGGAGTATGCATACCAAATATGAGGTTGCTATCTATTATGGTTCAAAATAATGGTAAAAAGTCCAAAAAGCTTTTATTAGAATATAGGTCACAGCAAAGGTCACAAGGCCATTGACCTTGATGTCATTTGAAAGAACTTTTTTAGTGGAGTATGTTTACCGAACATGAAGTCTCTTTCTATTATTGTTCAAAAGTGATGTGAAGGTTAAAGTTGACAACAGACAGACAGACAAGCCGATAAACAGACAAACAGACAGGACAAAAATAATATACGCCCTGGATCCATCGATCCGGGCGCATAAAAATAAATTTCAAGTATAAGAAAAAATGGATTTAATAAAAGGGATTGGATTATACTGTGTGAAATGTAAAGGGATAGTATTTTTTAGAACTTCTTGACGCTATGTTTTGACATTACATCGCCGTTAAGTGTGCTCCGCGGTTAGCAAACATGTTGATTTTAAAATGCTGAAAATTGATTTCTGTTACATCGAATTTAATGAAACTTTGCACATCAACAAAACAAATATTTTTACATATCATATTGTGCTTAGTTTAAATTTCTAGTGAGTAATATGACGAAGATTGACATCGTCCACGAACTTTTCGAACAACCCTCGTATATGTCTCATATACAAAGAATGGAAATAACCATTTTTAATTGACAATACATCATCGATTATTTTGACGTCGAGTTGAAGGTCTTAATACGTGTTTTTATACGCCCAGATCGATATATGGGGGCGTATATTGTTTTTATCCTTCTGTATGTTTGTCTGTCTGTTTATCTGTCTTTTTAGCTGTCTGTCTGTTGTCAACTTTGTCCTTCGCCTTAACTTTTGAACCATGAAAGATATAGACTAATCTTCATATTTGGTATGCATACTTCACTGATAAAGCGCTTTCAAAAATCACAAAAGGTTAATGACCATGTGACCTTGACTGTGACTTATTTGCTAAAAAAAGCTTTTTCGAACGTTCGCCGTAACTTTTGAACCATGAGAGATAGAGACTTCATATTTGGTATGCATACTTCGCTTATTAAGTTCTTTAAAGAAACACCAAGGTCATGACTTTTTCCCACAGACTCTAACCACCATTGTAAAGTAAAAAGTAGTTTTTTTCGAACTTTGTTGCGTCCGGGCGCAAAGTGTTTCAAGAACACAAATTGTTTTTTCATATGTAAGATTATGAATGAAGTCTGCTTCATATTCATACAAAAATAAGTCTGCTCATAACAAGGCGCAATTTCTATTTTCAGTTAGTTTAGTAACATTGAGAAAGTAAACGTACAGGAACAAAAGATATTGTGACGTATTGTTTACAATCGATATTTTTTTATCTAACAACATGATGCGTGACAATGAATGAAAAAAGAACTTGAATTAAGTAAGTTTTATCAAATTCCTATGCATTATATATTTTGTTCTTTAAGATGCTTAAAAAAATGAAAATGTCATTGTCATTCCACGCCGTGACTTTGAAGCTTATTCTTCGCAATAAAATCTCCAAGCTTGTATTCTTCATAGGAAGTAAACATTATGAAATAGAAATATGAAAGGTATATACATTTAAATGTAAAGGTTTAAACAATATTATCACAGATAATTCAATTAATGCCACTATGAGAAATCTGTTTAAAATGACACCGTCGGATCATTGCGGATTTTTTAACGCAATTAAAATCTTTCCTTTTTGTGCGCCTTTTTTGTTAGCCTGGTAGTGCGTAGGAAAAAAATCAAGATGTAGAAAGTTATGAAATAACTGTGCAAATGGGGACTTGCGTACATGTGGCCTAAGATTAATTATTGGTCAGCTTCTAAGGAGAGAATCATCTGTTTCTGTGATTTATGTTGTGAAACTTAACCACGTGAACCTACTTCGGGGGAGGCACAGAAGGTTTTTGGCAGAACTCGTCACACCCTGAAGGGTTTGTGTTCACCTCGACAACCCTTTCTGAAGCATTTGGAACACGGGGACCCCCTTCGCCTATGCATAAGTATTGGAGAAGTATTAGGAATGCAGTCATTGTGCATTCCCGTCAATTAAGGACAGTATTGTTTTTGGTCATTGTAACAAAACAAATAATGTTTGTATGTTTACATATTTGGAACAGCTTTAAAATCATTACGTATTCATTTGACGTTTTGGATTGGCCGTAAACTTTTATAATACAGGCTAAATGGCCGTGCAACAGGGCTAATCATTTATATACTAATATTTGTTTACACATATGTACCTCACTGTTACCACATCATTAGTTTTCCTTATCATAACTTGTCCTTCTGATGTTCAGTAAAGTATTTATGTATAACTGTTCAGTAAAACTCTTTTTACTCACTTGATGTTGATGTTCAGTAAAGCATTACCCTATAAATACTCACTATAGCATTAAGTCATCACTCTATAAATGCTCAGTATAACATTATAACATCGCTCCATAAATGCTCTGTATAGTATGGAACGCCACAGCTGCCTTATGTGGCTATTTCATATTATGCTGTGGTTATTTAATATGAAGATGGTGCTCTATTATATTATGCTGTGGTTATTTTATATGAAAATGGTGCTCTATTACATTATGATGTGGTTATTTAATATGAAGATGGTGCTCTATTATATCATGCTGTGGTTATTCTATATGAAGATGGTGCTCTTTTATATTATGCTGTGGTTATTTTATATGAAGATGGTGCTCTATTATATTATGCTGTGGTTATTCTATATGAAGATGGTGCTCTTTTATATTATGCTATGGTTATTTTATATGAAGATGTTGCTCTTTTATATTATGCTGTGGTTAATTTATAGCCACATAAGGCAGCTATGGCGTTCCATAGTATATCATTATAACATCACTCCATATACGAGGGCTGTTCGAAAATTATTGAGCCACTGTGTATATTTTGCTTTCTAATGAACGTCTTTTGGAGAAATTTGCATATATGTTTGACATACACTAAGAATTAATAAAAGCAAAAAATATTTTTCAAATATTAAATATTTTCTGTACAATGATATATAAATGCGTCAAAAGTAGGGGTACCCGGAGCAGTCGCGAAATCAGATATTGAAAATATGTAACACCAACGTTCTAACTCCTCGTAGTCCCATAATAAGAGAGAAAGTAATTCAGTTTATGCCTATAATTTTTCAGCTTTATTTCAAATTTATGCTGTGCAACTTTGTTAGAATTTTGATCAGAAATACAGAGATCATAAAAAAAATAAAGAGCGGTAGATAAATCTGCTAAGAACGAAAAAATGGATTTTGACGTCAAGGGCGGAGCAGCCAGCATACCTAAAATTTTGTGTAGCGCAATGTAGAACTTTTCTCTAGACTGAATGACCTGCTTAAACCATAACAACGAGAACAAGATAATGTTTTAAGGTTTGTTATTTGATTGGTAAACCTTTTTTTTTTTTACAATTAATTCTACCAGAGTAAAATAAAAAGATCCGGACGACCATCAGTTATTACGTACGATATTAATATCGTTGACGCGCGTTGAATAAATCGGCACTGCATGATTCTAAGTCATCCTTTCCCACAAATTAAAAATTTACACTGGGCTAGCAACAGCATACATTTTTAAAGAAAAGTTTAAGAAAAGAGACTTATGATTTTTGTAATGTTATATGTAATAACAAAGAAGGAAAACGATTAAATGGTTCCCTATCGTTTTACATGCGAAATCATCTCTGACTGACGTAACGTTAAATGACGTAGTGATGCTACTGCGGGTCGATAGACAAATGCATATTTATTATTTCACCGAAACTTTTCTTATTATCATAGGAATTTAAAATTTTGAATAATTGTTTTATTCGTTCTTTAAAAAATGTTGATGAATTTTCATGAAATTATCTCCATCCTTTATTGAGTAAATGTAATTGTCTCAATAATTTCCGAACAGCCCTCGTATGCTCAGTGTAGCATTATAACACCAATCCATATAATTATACTCAGAATAGCATTATAACATCACTGTATAAAATGTACTTTAGCATATCAGGAAAGATACAAGTTTTTTGTTTTGTTAATTTATCAACTGAGTGTTATATGTTACGCTATTTTGAGGAAGTATATTATAAAAATGAAACTAGTTCTGAACCAGTCACAGTCTACTGGTCACAACAGCCTTGTGCTCCATGTTATGATAGGATAAACGAGAAAAGGAAAAACATTGAAAATTCAAGGAAAAAGAAAGCTTTATAATTGCTATGAAAAAATTCATAGCAAGTTAAGGAGGCTCATTACACCACTTTTTGATAATGTACTACAAAAAAAAAAAAAAACCCATTGTTTCAACCGTTTTCCTTAGGGGACGAATTGTACAGGTACCTCTTTAATATGACCCTGACCTTTAAAACGCTTTGAAAATAGATAGAAAATGCATATGCGGTGTTATAAACAGTGAAAACAAAGTAACGGATGCATAAACCAAGAAGGATTGCTTTTAAGCAGAAACAAAAGAAAACAACAACCAAATCTTAGCCAAAAAAGTAATGTGCAATTTCATAGCGATACATGCAGTGAGCTCTATCAATAAATGACTTGTTTGTATGGAGGAAATTCGAGTTAAAATCTATACAACCTTGTTGAAATTAAAAAGATATTTACTTGCACTATTTACTGTGTTGGTGTTATTTATATATTTGCTTTATTGATTTGAATACATACTCTGGCAAATTAATGCTTCGTTCTGAATTTTAGATGTAATGTTCAAACGTAAGTGTTTTGAGTCTTTGGTAATTAGGAACGATAACTCTTGAAAGAATACTTTTTATACCAAATATTTTTTAAATTGGAATTTTCATTTCGTTTAAACATTCTTCATTCAATTTGTATCATGTAATTCATTGAAATACATGCCTTGTCTCTTCGGAACTCATTTTCCTAATGTTTTATGTACAGATTAAAAAGATAATGACATAAATTGTTTAGTAGGATGAAATTATATTTTCTAATAAAATTAATAGTAGGAATTATAAGGTATTTTCTCTGTGTGTACTTGCCTATCATTTGACGCTGAAAGTTCTGAAATTCTGGTAATAATAAACTTGAAAAAACATTTCACTAAAATTAGACAAAAGTTAAAAAATTCCCTAAAAATATTTATGATATCAATACCTCCATCTGGATATATTCGACTTCTACATTATAAGTGGTGCTGTGATGAAATTTAAAATAAACTGTGGATGTAATCAGCCACCTTAAGTGTTGACCTAAAGAAAGACTGTTGGTATCTTTATAAAGACGTACGTATTTGCCATTAAACATTACAATTTATGTTGATTCACATATTAGATTTAAAGTCTCTAACATATACAAGATTGAACCAGAAGGGACCAACTATTCAAATTGGGGAAAGGGGGTAAACAGAAGATATGTAAGCAATTCATCGCGAAAATAACATTAAACAATTTGTATGAAAAATGTCAGTTAACATTCATAATGGGGAAGGGTCCTTGCACACAATTTTAAGGACATTGTTATCATAGAAGGAAGGAAATATTAAAGGGGCGTGGACACAGTTTCAACTGAATTTTTAAAACCAATTTTACTGTACAATTCTTGTCTAAGGCATCTTCTAATGATAAGCAAAAATTTGAACATCATTTGTTGCTTAACACACGAGATACAAATCTTAAGTTTCTTCATAATGCAAACAAGGCCCGTGCCTTACTTTTGTTTACATATAGAAAATATCATATTTATAACTAAATGAAATTCAGCAAATCAATAGAAACTGTTGAATCGTATTTGAGATTAACTTCTTAATTGAAATTATCTGCTTTGAAGTAACATATAGTAGTTTATTAACCTATGTAAATAAAATCATGACACGGACCTTGTTTACATAGCGAAGGTTTGGAGTTCTTAATCTGTCTTGTATCTCAACAACTGACGTTCAAATTTTTTATGATTATTAGAAAGATCCTAGTTATTTGTAAAAATGGAAAAAATAAATTTTGAAATTTTAGCTGAAACTGTGTTCATGACCCTTTAAAACAATTTATAGGGAGGTAATTTCTGTTAGTTTGTACATGACATCATGTGCGACGTTACAGAAGTCAGAATTATCTCGGCTAGTTCCACAATAAACTGAAGTAGCAAAATCCATTTTATGTTCGTCGAAAGTTGTTCTTTCTTGTCTCATTCTCGCTTAAGTTGTAGAAACTTCGGAGATTACTGAGTATGGATGTTTTGACACTCTTCATCAAGCAGGAAACAATCTAAACTTTTCCTAAGCCTTTTTTGATTTTCAAATTTAATGTGTCATAAGGTCCAAAGTCTTCAGATTGACCGTAATCGATATTTGAATCATATTTGTTTTGTAAGCGCAACCCTGGTTTATTTTCTCGTATTAAACAGCTAGTTGGTTTAATCATCTGCTTCTCTGGAGAGGATTCTTCTGAAAAAAAAAATAATCATGCATATATGCAAGTGCTTCAAATATTCTTAATATGTAATATTATTATATACATAAAATCTTTGAATTGACAAGATTTTGGGTTACAATATAAGCAATGTTACCTTGATTATCTTGGCATCGTTTTAATGTACGTTTCCTGTTTGAAAATTAAGATTTTACTCACATAATATGCATTTTTAAAAATTGAGTAAATTTTGAAGAACATGTAAATTTGTTTTGTTTTCGTTAATGTTAGCAAGAAAATAAAAATTAGCAAAACTGTTGAAGAGTATTTCTAATAGTAAGCCTAATATATTATCATTCTCTGATATTATACTTTAATTACTTTAATAATACACAATTTAGCTACACTCTCCCCCATCTGTCAATTGCTGTAAAAGCACAAGTCATTTTTTTCGTATCAAAGTGTGCATTTGCAAACTGGCAGAAAATTCATGTTACAAAAATAATTTAATATGAAGTAATATTGAGTCGTCATAATTTTTGATGCTGCATGTGTATTCTCAGCTATGAAAATTTATCATACAGGTAATGTGTGATGAAATTCTCTAAAGAGAAATAGTTATATAGATTCGAAGCAAGAAAATGTATTAACTTGATTACGCTAAGATAACGTGTAATGCTGCACCTACCTTAGTTTACAATATATAAGCATACAAATTGTAAAACCAACACTGCAGGCTATAGTCCCCGATAAAGATACAACCAACCAAACATTGCCTTGGATGAAGAAAAGTATCCTAGTTGGTGTATCAGCAGAATTATATGTATTGTTCTTATTGTGATCTGTAATAAAAGCAGAAAACGTGAAGGATCATCATTTAAAACAGAATTTAATGAACATCATAGGAATAATTTTGTCTACGGGCTTGAAATCAAACAATACATGTTGAATCAAATAAAAGGATAGATTCCTATTACCTATATTAAATAGAAAAGCAAAGCGAAATGAAAAAAAATAATAAAAGAAAGGTTTTATTAATTTATGAAACCATTAATATTGTGGTTCATTGTTTATGAAGTAATTATCTACTCATACGAATTCAATATCTGCAATGCCTCTGAGTTTGTGTGACCAAATAACTAAGGGCTGCGGAAATTTATCTATTGTGTAATCAATGTTAATTTCCCCCACGCGTGATTAGCCATTTTAAGTATATCTTTACTGAATATTATATGAAACGTATTTATTACTGTTGTCTTTTGATGTAAGGTAACACATTATACTTTGTGTACAATATGCACACTTGCATTATACAGTACCTTTCCCAATATGATTTTCCATGATACACGTATTGTTAATTTACAACCAAAATATATTCAGATATTTTCAAAACTAAAAATTAGCCTTCTATTCCTGCGCATTTGAACTGTAATCAAATGATACAAAATAGCTTTATCCGGTATTTTCAGAAAATGAATTTTGGAGGACATCATTAGAAGAGCATTGGCATTATGAAGATGATTAAAAGGTCAATAAATCATTAAAACGCTGCAGGAAATACAAGAGAATAAAGCTAAAAACTGGGATGCAAAAAATTGCCTTAAGAATTGCTTTTTAAAAGCGTTTACCCTACAGATTAAAGTTATTGCTACTTTTCAGAAAGCTATGTAATCAATGTTTACTAATCAATAATGTTCATAATTTAGCTTCATTTTGACATAATTGTTTAAGGGAGATACATTTCTAGTATGTACACAGTGTGCACAAAATATATATAATGCATGTAAGATAATATATATATTAAACCAATTGTATGAATGTGTGACTGTGTTATTTTAGAATTTTTGAAGTATTATCTATGAAACCTGTACAATAAGCTAACTTTCCTACAAAAAGCATTACATTATAAAATAAAATTCTCTTACTTTCATTTGGAGCACACCCAATTATGGGGTAACATGGTGTGCAGTTATTACATGGTTCTCTACAGAGCTTTCCATAAAAATTAGGAGGGCATGGAATGCAGTTAACGCCATACGTTCCTGGCCAACATTCTTCAAAATTAATTTTATCAAATAAATAAACACTTTAAGTACGGTAAATAAAAAGGACATGTTTGCTTATCTGTTTGTTTGTGTTTATTACTATAAATTATTACATTTTTTTAAGCGAGATTTTGCTAGTTTATAAAGCACAAGAATATACCAATTGAAAAAGGATCCCTCTCCTAAAATGTTATTTTTTATTTCATTTTCAAATTGTACATATAGGCTAAATTGAATTACCTTCGCAAACTTCACCAACTTTCCGGTAATTTTCACAGCATATCAAGGGTTCGCTAAACAAAGCAATTAACGTGTTTAAAATTATTAAATCTCATCGAATAAGCAAAACAGCAATAACCTGAATATAAACCTCCTGACCATTTAACCGTATAACTTCTTCTGTCAAATGTTAACATTATACATGTATTATCAGTTCAAATTGCAATTTCTTCAGGACATACGTACATGTTTTTAATGTTACTACATGTATATGTATTTATTCAGAGTTATACTTACCTGTCATTTGAACAAACTCCTGGAGTATTTGCAAACAGTCCAATCCCATTTGATAACAGAGCAATGATAATGCAGTAGTTCATTATTAAAATAAATTACTAATAATATTGTTATAAAATTCAAGCTTTGAATACTTATATTTAAACAAAAACAATCCACAATAATGACGTTCAGGAAATTTCCCTTCAATTTCCTTGAACTCCTTTCAAAACTATTTTATACACAAATATGAATAATATACAATGCAAGATTGGAAAATCAACAAAATAAGTTATTTTCAGACACTTGATATCATTTCCCTCCAATATATTTGTCATCTGTTTTTAATAAAACTTCAATCAATCTAAAACAAGGAAACTACTTAAAACAAATTTATTAAATAAAAGAAAATGAATTATATTTATCGAGCATTTTTCAAACAGCTGAATTTCGAATGAAACTGCACTGAAAATATAATCATTAATCAGTGCATAAACGACACTAAGCAAGTCATGTGCGTAGATTTCTTCAACGATGGCTCTTCCATCGGTTATGCACACAATGACATATACATCTATGGTACAATATTTAGCAAATTAAATTTTACTTTGAATGTTTTTTTCGATACAGATGTAAATATAAACAATTAAATGTTTTTGTTTGTTAGAACGAAAATTTACGTCGCAGCTATTGCAGAAAAAAAATCATAGCCCGCTTTTTAAAAATAATTTAAAAAGGTTAAAATTGTTTTAGAGTTTATCAAGTATGTCAGCACACATTTAGACTGTACTTGGACAAAGCCTTTTTGTAAAAAAAAAAAAACACGATGTATATTATAAACTTGGATAGGTACTTATGTGCATTTTTTGTATTTTTTTTAATTACATGTATTTGTGCAACTAGTCGCATTCTGGAAAACACTAGGTTGTTCTCTTCAAAAATCCAATATGAGAAATCACGAAGGGACCAGCTTTAAAAAGATTTGTTGTGCATTGATTTCAGCAGAAATGTTAAATACCGATTTTAGTAAAAAAAAAAAATGCAGATTAATATTCAACAAATTAAAATTAAGAGGATTGTTCAAAACCAAGTTCTATATAAATATTCAATATCATACATGTTTAATTGCGATGACATAAAGATAAAACGTATGTTGGTTGCCAATCAATGAATAATTTCATTCCAGCAATAATATTTACAATTATCAACAATGATATACATTAAGTTTTAGCATCATTTATCAATCTTACAATATAAAGTTACGATGATGAATGTTAAATAGTTCTTTAATGAACATTTATTTAGCAATAAGAATTTCAACAGCAAAGCACAGTGAACACAAATTTACATGCACATGTTTGTACGTCATTCCCTCCATATCCAACGATGAAAATTTAAGACATTGTTTCCCGAAGCTTTTCAGCCATAATATAGAACTAAGAATGTTTGTAGTTATTTACATGTATGTCATTTATTAATGACACAAAGGTACATATAATACAAGAAAATTGGAGATCCTATGTTTCTCTCAAATTTATTTATACACCTGGATTTGGATCTTCCATATACGTGTATTTAAAGCGCATGTTAGTGCCATGAGTGTAAAAAACATTAAATTAAAGCAATCTATAATATACTATATTTAATTGTAGTTACACGTAGTATAAAGTTCTTACCTGATCCACTACAGTGAGGCATCCATCCCTTTTTCAATTATGTTTCTATTTCTTTTGAAATACTTTCATATTTCACAACAGAAGGAACATTTATATCACTTGATATAGACTAATCTACCACTCAAAATTTTTCTGTACTATTAACATGAAAAATTCTCGACTCGTTTTTAGAAACGTACTTCCTGCGTCTCGGCATTTAATCGTTTTTAGCTCACCTGAGCTGAAAGCTCAAGTGAGCTATTTTAATCACATTTTGTCTGTAGTCCATCTCTTCGTCCGTCCATTAGTCTGTCTGTAAACTTTAAACGTTTTCGACTTCTTTTCCAGAACTACTGGGCCAATTTCAAACAAACTTGCCACAAAGGATCCTTAGGTAAAGGGAATCCAAATTTGTTCAAATGAAGGACCCCGCTTTCTTTCAAGGGGAGATGATTAACAAATAGTAAGAATTTGGTGGGGAAAAAAATCTTCTTTTCAAGAACCACTCGGATGAGATAGATGAAACTAATGTAGAAACACCCTCAGGTAGTGTAATTTCAAATTTGTCCAAATCATGACCCCCGGGGTAGAGTGGGTCCATAATGGACGTTCAAAGTTTTACATTGGAATATTTTGGAAAAATCTTTAAAAAATCTTCTCTTCAAGAGGAACAAAGCCACGATTGCTCATATTTATATGGAAGCATCCTTAGGTAGTGTAGATTTAAGTTTGTTCAAATCATATCACCCTCCTCCTTTCGCCTTCTGGGGATAGGTCGGGACCACATGGCTTTTAAGCTTTCCAAAACTGGATTTTTTCTTTTTCCCAGCCGCAGTGCTCAGATGAGCGATGTGACCCATGGGCGTCTTTTTTCCCTTACGTTTTCTAGGATACAGTATAAAATGAGATATTTAGTTACTACTCCGAGACGTATAACGACGTCATCTATATATTCTGATTTTTTTTTCAAACAGTAACAGCTTCATTCAGAAAATGAGAATGATCTATTAACGAATCAAACCATTAAATAATAATTTGGAATATGATATGATGTGGTACATGTAGTTCCTTTTAGAACGTCAAGACGATTTATTTCAGTTTTACCTATAAGAAGTATGATAGGATAATAAAATTTCTAAATATTGACCTACTTTACAATTCTATTTTTGCAGATCTATTTTATTTAAATATCTTTCAATTTGAAAGTTAGAAAATATATATGAAATTTTAAATTCTCTTTCAGTGTATTTCAGTGAACTTACAGTCACCTTTTAGTTGACTGAATGTGAGAGTTCCAGGCTTTGAATTTTGAAATAAAAAAAAACAAAAAATACATCTACAAGAAATTCGATGTACTTCTGTGAGTCATTTTAGGAAAAATATGCAAAAATATGAGAGGCATTTAAAATTAATTAATATTAGAAAATAAAACCTGCGAGTCAAGTTGTTTAGAGAAACTTGTTAAAAGTGTAGCCGCACAGTGTACAAAGTCATGTACACTATTTTCTTGAATCCGAAGAGACTTGTACAAATCAATGTTTCTACCGAATGAACATTAAATTTGAACCACATCCTTCATACAACCATGATCTCTGTCCTGAATTTTTCTGTTGAAAAGCTACTGTAATCAAGGCTGCCTTGAGAGGGCAAGCTCTTGATCGGTATCTAAAGGGTGTCGCGGAAGGAAAACTAATAAACAAAATCTAAAACACAAATCCCCTACAATATCATTCCATTGCAAAAAGAGGTCAAAATTCTTTGCTGTTTGGGTATTTCAATGAGAGAAAAATTAGATATAATTGATCAAGAACTGATCGTATTCATGTACATGTATTATTTTTGGTTGAATTAAAAAAAAAATTATGATGCATGTATAAATTTCAAGTATATCTTAAAAAACTATTCACAATCGATGCGCTAGTTTAGAAAACAAAGTAAAATCACTTACTTTCAGTTGGGGTACATCCTGTAATGGGATTACATGGTGTACAGTTATTACATGATTCTCTACAGAGCTTTCCATAAAAATTGGGAGGGCATGGAGTGCAGTTTACACCAAACGTTCCTGGCCAACATTCTTTTAAAATGTAGTTCAACATTTATTAGCAATGATTTTAAGAATAATTAATTCTATTCTAAATTTTTGAAAGTAAATTATAAATATGATAGCAAAATTAATTATAACTAATTGAGTCGAATAAGTTTAAGATTTTCTTAATTTTCTTTTAACTCGTTTATTATTTACATATAAGTGTATCATATGTCACAAAAAATTGTCTTTCTACGCCTGGTTAGTGTTGTTAGAATGATTTTCATTATACATCTTTTATATTATTGTTAATTTTTTTATTTCAAATTTTGATTCATTTAAACCATTTTGCTTTGAGATCCAAGTATGATCTCTTCTGAAAGGCACTTTTACCGAACAATATATGAAATATATTAAAGAAGTTATAGTTAATTAATTACGTTAAAAACTAGCTAAACACGAAGACATCTTAAGATAAGATCAAAAGTACATAGTTACATCTCTCAAATATGCTCTTTAATTATAATTCAATTATTTTTGTAGAGTTAAAAAACGAATTTAAACTCTTTTCTTAGCTTCTTTCTTTGTAATTAATACTTCCTTCTTGTAGAAAAAGATGATTCGATGCAGCAGTTAGTAAAATATATTCGAAATTAATCAAATTATAGAGAAAAAACTGTAAGTATCAGATATAACAGTTAGCACTGAGAGCAGAGAATTTCTTCGACTGTTAGAAGAATTAAATCTAGAGAAAAATGTTCCTTCCTTCAGTATTAGCAATTTATAATAATGAGTTGTGAGTTTTTGCCCGTCGTTTAAAATACTTAAATCACTCAAATTTCGCGACACTTTATTTTCGTGAGATAGTCATTCACTCTTTATAAGCGAGGCAAAAATTTCAGTAATTGTGGTCATTGCTCTGTATAATCTTAAGGAATTATATAATACGAGAGAATGAAATTTTTGCGAGCACTCCGTCTCGCGTAATTACGCTAAAATAAAGTTATCGCGAATAAAGTGATTTACAGTAAAAAGCCCCACAGGTACAGAAATAATACACCATGTACTGAAGTGAAGTTTGTTTTAATTTACAATTGCAAGTTGTTGTAAATATATAAAAATACCTTCGCAGGCTTCACCAACTTTGCGGTAGTTTTCATAGCATATCAATGGTTCCCTTTTTAATAACGAGAATTGTTATATCATTGAAGTAAAATATATAGTTAACAAGTTAATAGATGTATCTGTTTACTTGTAATTTTAACACAACAGTCTTATATGATCCTGCTTGACAATTCCTATGTGGTTTTCGGAGACCAGGTCTTCCAACGATTTATTGGATTTCCAGTGGGTACCAAATCGGCCCCGTTATTCACAGACATTCTTTGTATTCATATGAAGCAGAATTTATCCAAAATCTTATATGTGAAGAGAGGAAAAAACTTAATGAGGCATTCAACCCGATATTTTGAAATATCGATGACATATTGTCAATTAACACTGATTATGTCCATTCATATGTTGATACAATATATCAGGGTGAGCTTGAGATAAAAGATACCACATAGTCTGTCACATCTTCTTCATATTTGGATATATTACTTGAAAAAGACGTTAATGGTAATCTTAGAACCAAGCTTTGATAAACATGAAAACATTAATTATTCGATCGTGAACTGTAATGTTTATACTCTAAATTAAATCTGTCAATCTGTAATTAACAATTATCATGCCAGCATCAGGATGTTTATTTTCAATCAAGCACTGCTCTCTGACATTATCAGTTCTCACGATAAAGTCCTCTCCCTAATTTCATCTGTTGTCAATCAGTATCATATGCATGGGAATATGTTCAATCTGATGGTCACTTAATAAATAATTAGTAAACTAGACAGACGTGTTCTTTTACCTCTCTCTCACAACATTACATGAACTTCGTTACTTAGGCAGCAATATTTCTTCATCACCTGCATACGGACTTAGTATTTCTCGGTTGCTTCGATATGCAAGATCATGCCTACGTTTTTGAAATATCTAATACTAGGTAAATCATTGACGAACAATTTGATTTAGAGTCCTCCACACACATACACAGCTTATGTTCGCATATTATTGAGCATTACATTTAACAAGCATATCAATCTTTAAACACTGGACTGGGAATAAAAATGTAATTTATACTGTTTTTTTTATTTCATAATTTCACAAGTTTCAAGACGTTTTTCCTTGGGCGATTTCATACGTAGCACGTGCACAAAAAAATTGTCTTAACCTATTGTATACTTTTAAGCCCACGGAATAAC
Organism: Saccostrea glomerata; assembly: GCA_003671525.1. NCBI lineage: Eukaryota > Metazoa > Mollusca > Bivalvia > Ostreida > Ostreidae > Saccostrea > Saccostrea glomerata. Next base: position 112,097 of record PRKT01000044.1, on the reverse strand, counting down.
CATACAAAGTTAGTTTTTTCGATCGACATATTTTTAGAGAAATTTATTTTATTTATATAAAATAAATAAAACTCATTTTCTTTAAAATACTTCAAGAGAAAAATAAAAAAAGGCTCCTTTTGTATGGAATAAACATCAATGAATTAGATTAAACCAAAAATTGAATTGAAATCTTATGCACTGACGCAGAAGAAATATTTTTAAAATCTTTGTTATCAATGTTTCTTTTTGGAGTTATCTTTCCTGTTGCCCTGGACTCAAAAACTTTGGCAAGTCTCCGCATACGTCACTATACAATAGTTACTTATTATTGGTTACTGAAATGGAGAGATAAAAAAGAGGAAAACTAGAAAGTATCATCAATATTTACAAACACACAATAAGATGATGTTGAAACGCACAAATAAGTGTGCAAAAATATCATTTTTTTAACACAGACACTGTTGACGATCATATGGCAGTGGGTTGATTAGCCTGAAAGTATAAATAACTTAAAAGTTCACGTCATACTGACACCCGTTGTTTATGAATTATTATGTAACAGAAACCCAGCCCCCTTGTTTCCCTTGATAAAACCTTTATCTCAAAAGTGTTTGAAAGACTCTCTTGAAAGCGGTGCCAGGCAAATCGTCACTGCACAAACTACATAAAACCGGATGTAAAAGTATTTTTCTTCTTATACGTCACAAGTCACATGGTGTGGAGGACCTTTAAACAAAAATATCAGCAGTTTCGTTTAAAGTCATCATTTCGTCGATACAATGACTTAGTTTTGTCATCGTTAAAATTAATGTCATCATTCTTTAAAATCTATGGTCGATATAATGACTTTGTCAGCACATAAAATCAATCATTGAGGCAAATACCGCATTACGTTTTTCATTCTTATTGTTAGGCCATTTTTTACGAAGTGAATTGACGATTTTGCCTGTATTTCCCGATCATGACAAGGAGCACATGGCTGGTGTGACCCGTCGGCAGGGGATTCTCACTCTTTCATGGAACCCGATCCTACCTCTGATGTTTTGTAGGTGTGTGTTTACTGTGCTCCAATTTTGCTTGTTATCTCCATATATTTCATATACTTCCTTATTTATCTGTTGAACAAGTTAGATCAACCTTTATACCAAGATATTAACGTAACAAACTATATTTCTTCATAACTTCTTACCCCAATTTTGAACAGATTCCATCACTCAAAAGTTGATAAATGGCATTTGATAACAAAGCCAGGATAAAGTTATATTTCATAATCCTGGATTAAAATGACAGGCAAGTTTTCCTTTGAAAATGTTAGTGTTCTGTACATTGAAGAACAGGAAATGGCGCTTCTATTTCCTTGAAATCCCATAAAAAACTTGTTTCATGTGCTTAAATAGATCATTAAATTTAATGCAGGGAAAACGACACAAAGATTTTACAGACATTCGGAGTCATTTCCCACTACAGAGTATATATTTATAAGCTGCTTTATTCAAAATCAATTCCCAAATTTAATTAATGACAAATATACAAAATGGTAATCTCTTGTGTGAAACGTTTTGAAATATTGTTGAACTTTTAATATCAGTTAAAAAACAGCCCAAGTATACTGTTAACATGAGGGAAGGAATGAATAACGAATTCAAATTCTAAAAAAGCGAAAGTAAAATAGATATTTTTGAAAATACTTAAAAAGATAACCAGGTTAAATTCTTTAGGTGGCTTTTCAAAACTATATCTTCAAATATTATTGCACTCATACAGGCAAACTTTGACAGTCCTTGTTGTTTTAATAGCTTCTTCTTTTTAAAAAGACAGTCCCTATTATATATCCTTTAAAGTATAAAGTATAATTATTTTAAGTTATTACATATGATTTAAGGTTTGAACAAATAAAGAAAATAAATTCCCAAAAGTTTTGACTTGAAGAAAACTTTGGCTCTGAATCCACAGAACAAAGAGAAACACAGAGCACATATAAATCAAATTACAGAATAAAAATGAAGTAGGAAATCGAAATCAATGCAATAAACGTTATTGTTTTGCATTCTAAAATGTATTTTGTGTTTCATATGCTTATTTCGCCAATCGGATTTAATAGTTCTTTCAAAGAAATGTCATTGCTATTATTTGAAATTAACAAAGATAAAATAAACGTTGTAAGAAGTAAGAATGAATATAAGCACAAAAAAACTCGAATATATATGAACATGTTCATATGCTTGATCAACATACAATAAGCTAATGCTGCATTAGATAACAGCTTGTTCGAATCCTTCAACAATATCAGATAAGTAAACATTACCATAAAACAAAGCAAAACAAAACAATCAAACAATTTATTTATTTCCAAGTTCTGTGTATTAATAAATCACTCATTTCTAAATAATTTTAAAATGACTAGAAACTACATCATTGTGATCATGGATAAGTAAAAAAAAATAATGTGTTTTCTTGAGGTACATGTATCCACCAGGCCGATTATACCTCTGGTGTGCTCCAATCTTACTAGACGTTTTTGAAGACAGGATGTTTATTTTTCTGAAGAAACAATACTTTAACTTATATGAACATATAATATACAGGTATGATATACATGTTAAATTTGTGTTAAGAAAGTTCATTCCACCTTTTTCTTTTATTTTTTAAAATAAATACGATGACTTTATAATTACAAGATATAAATATAAAACAAGAGGCCCAGGGGCCACATCGCTCACCTGAGCACTTGGCTAGGAAAAAGCACATACATGTATCAGATCAGAACTGAAAGTTTACTGATGGGGGGGGGGTGAATTTTAACCCCCAATGGGGTCATGATTTGAACAAAATAGTCACTTGAGCCTTTGGCTCAGGTGAGCTAAAAAGATATGAATATTGATAAAGATATTTACAAGTTGTGATATTTCATATTAACAGAATCCATTCTTGCTACTGATAAGGTTTTAACTGACATTTGTTGAATCAATAAGGAGAGGGCAAGTATTAAAACATATGATGTCTATGCAGAAAAAAAATAAGAGATGATGCATACATGTACTTGTTACATATATATTAAGCACACAAACTAGGAGGAATACTCATAAATTGCTACTATTATATAAAATCATAAATGGCTATTCACCTAAATATCTAAAGGACTTGATTGAACCTTTTCGTCCTACAATCCACCCCTATAATCTTAGAAATAATGATGCAGAATTCAAAATTCCTTCTATTAGAACTACATCATATATGGAAAGTTTCTTTCCATCAACTATTAAACTATGGAATGATTTGCCTGATTATATCAGAAATGCCCCTGGAATATCTTCATTTAAAAGTCTTTTAAATTCTTATTATTGTAAAAAAGGTAAAGAAATTTATCATTTTGGAATAAGAAAGTACAATATAATACATTGCCAATTGCGAAATAATGCAAGTAATTTAAAGGCAGACTTATATAACCAATTTTTATCAGAAACACCAATGTGTGAATACTGTATTGACTCTATTGAAGATGCTCATCATTATTTTTTTGCTTGTCCAAAATATAACTCTCCAAGAAATGTACTTTTCCAAACAATTCAAAATATTATTGATTGTGATCAAACTCATGAACTTGATTTACTTTTGTATGGTAGTCCCAATCATGGACTAAATATTAATACTCAAATATTTGAAGCAGTACATGCTTTCATCGCAGCAACCAAACGTTTTATTTGAATTGTAATGTAAGTTACTCATGCCAACACTCTATAACCGGTACATGTATTTCATTGTAAATTTTTTTTTCTCTCTCTTTCTACTTTTTTTTCCTCTGTTGTTTTTGTTCTTTTGTTTTTGTTACTATGTTTGTCTATTTATTTTTATATCTATATATTGTGTGTTCATTTTGACCTTGTAGGGAGAGGGCTAAAATAGGCTTTGCCTGCTGCCCAATCCCATTCACTTTTGTGAATAAAATTTTGTATAAATAAAAATATTAAGCACACAGGTCAATACCATTTTTCAAATAAAATGCAAAATTATCATGTCGGTGATAAATTTCAAAATGTCAAACTTATCATTTGAAAAGTGGTCTATCGTTTTTATACCTACGCTCATCAGCTTGTCTGATGCAAGTTTTTAAGATAAGCTATGAAGAAACACAGTAAATTATCCTTTATTTTCACTCAAAATGACCAATATAGTTCTATCATTTGGGAGCTTTAAAGATGTTATCTATATTTTCATATGGATGAAAACTATTTTTTCTTGCTATAAATGAACCACTATAAAACTAAAGCACAATCCTGTGAATTTTTCATACTTGAAATTCACTCTTAATTAAGTTTAGCAATACTTTGAAATTTTGAAAATATTTCATCATGGAACGAACTTTCTTAAAACCCCGTACATATCATGTTTCCTTAAAGTTAGTTAAATGCCATATGTTTTTTTTATTACTTTTAAGGACTAAATCTTATCAGCTGGAAATGGAGAGGATAGTTAACATTGCACTCTTATATATTTACATTCCTAATATAGAATTACAAATAGTAAAAATACTTTATTTCCCCATAAATCTACCGATCATCGATAGTCGCGGTAAAAAAAATCACGTGCAGGCCGAGACATGCAAATAGAGACATGAGCAGGGCTTGTAGCACGGAAATTTGCGGAATCAAGTGCACTTAAATATAAGAAATAAATGTAAGATTTTCTTTTCATGACAATGACCAAGGGATTGGCTTGGATAATAATTTCATGCATGAACGCCTTCGGCAAATTATCACGCACGTCACTCGATTAATCACATCAGGAAACCAAAAATATAGACAGCCATTCCTTTTAAATATACCATTACATCGAGAAATTATCTAAAAGAATCACTGTATTCACACTTCTACTTTACTTCCAATATGTACATATGAATAACCTTGATCTATATATATATTGAGAGTGTTAGAATTGTTTTCTTTATAAAATAAAACTTTTGTCATAAGGACCCCAGCTTTTCTGACTCAAAACCAATTCCAAGCCTTTTTTTTATTCTCAGTTTTTAAAAAAAATTATCATCGTATCATTTTAGTGCACTTAATTTGTAATGTTATTTTGAAGCACATCTACCAATGATTCTTAAATAACGTTATTATGCTTACTGCAGTACTTTTCTCTCCAAATATTACTCACACTTCTGTTTAATAGAAGTTTACACTAACCTGTTGTGGTCTTCTTATTCCCATGTATGACAGCGGATCATGATGAAAATCCTGAACATTCCTTAATGCTTGAAATGCCTAGAAATGCATTTGTTTTAATATAACAGTTTCAGGAGATATTTTACTTCCGTTAAACTGCAGAGTATAAAAAGAAGAATGATGTTTATAAGATTAACACAAGAAACATTGGATACATTTTATTTTTTAACTTGATTTCTTTACTTAAAGTTGTAGTTTTTTCTAATATGAAGAAGATTCCAATTTCTTGTCTCGCGTGTTATTTTCATTGGACATTTATCCATTGCACTGTTTCAAAACATGGGGGCGTGGTTAAAAATCCCTTATAGATATAAAATCTACGGTCGTAGGGAAGGACGTCTAGAGGGGATATTCCACATACTGAAACTTCCTCATGTGAAGAACCGACGCTCATTATGCAGTGTTCTTTAATGAAACTTTGTTGAAGTTTCTCTGGATGACATTGCGGTTCTACAACAGTTTCGATCTTTTCTGTTCTAACAGACATTCTATGCAAATAGAACCATTATGCTCTTTGACGAAATGAAAATTACCTATATAACATTACTGTTAGTAAACTTTTTAATGAAACAGACAACCTATACTAACGATAAAGAAAGCGTTGATTTTACTGTGTAATTAACCTTCTCTGCAGATCATTTTTTTCATAATCAATGTTACATGTATTTGATACATTATACGTATGTACATGTATACAAAATGACTTACGTACGTGTTTCTCGTGTCTCTATTGTACATGTATATCCTTTACCATTATACATCCTTATTTTCCTGTAGTATGTAGTCATTATTTCACTCAGTGTTTTAGCTCACTTTACAACGACGATGCTAAAAAAAAATGTTTAACATATTATGAATCTATATATGCAAAAAATGAAAGATTTCCTATTCAACAACTGCTTTCACAAAATGCATTGTAAACATTTGTACACGTAATAGTTTTACAAAACCCCTTTGTAGCGTGCTTCTGTTGTAATAACGTGCATAGTCCTCGTCGTGTCTTTTGTTTCAAATCTTTAAAAGAAATAGTTTCTGATGAATTGATTTGTGTAAACAAAGAATAAAAAAAGCTAAAAACATCTAGCTCACCTGATCATGAACTGAAGACTCAAACGGGTTTTTGAATAAGATTTATCCCTTGTCGTTAACTTTAGGATTTATGTTTTTCCAGAACCACTCGGTCAATTTTCGACTTAACGTGCCAAATGCATTCCCAAAATCAAATGTTTTAATTAAGCAACACGCACTCATTCAAGGAGGGAGGACCTTGATTATAAATAACAAGTGAAAATTTTTTGGGAATTTTGAAACCTTTTCTCAATAACAAATGGGAAAGGTTAAAAGAAAGAAAAGAGAAGAAGCTTTATTGTCATTTTTACGAAGCTATTCCTCCGGCTGGGTAAAAGCGCGACTATAACAGTCGATGAAAGTTTTACATTGGACTACAGTAAAACTCGATTATAGCGAAGTCCTGGGGACATGTGAATTTAATTCGCTATATCCGTAATTCGTTATATCCGTATAACGAATTCGCATAACCATATATAGCAAATTCGGTTTATGCATGTTTTCCTTCAAGTATTACTACCAAATATGTTAGGAAAGTAAATATAAGGAAGAAAATCTTCGATAACCAACGTTTCATTTCGAATTGAATTTTTATGTGCATTCTAAAATAAAATAAAGTCAAGTCAATTTATCAAATTTTGAGATCCTTGAAAGTTCGTTATAAAAGATGTAAATTTCGTTATATTTTACCTCAGCGGGACTCAAAATCAGTTCTCTATATCCGTAAATTCGTTATATCAGAGTTCGTTATAACCGTAAAATTTTACAAAGATTTGTTAAGAATTTAGTCGGGGACCCAGAAAAACTATATCCGTGAATTCGCTATATCCGTGTTCGTACTAAACGAGTTTTACTGTATATAGGAAAACTTCTTTTAAACAATCTCCTTGTCAAAAATAAAAATAAAAATAAAAAAATTTAATATCAAGTCATTTTGTAAGGAAAACAAAATTTTGTAATGAACATCCTCCTATTCAATGAGGATTCAAATTGGTTAATCTAGAGGTGAGATAGAGCCACATAGGGAAATCAAAAACTTTATAAAGGAAAAGAAAGGACAGACCTTGTTACAAATCCTTAAAAGATTCATATTCATATGGCAGCGTCGTCATGAAGAATAGACTCAAGCTTATTCAAATCATGACACTTAAGGATATGAAAAGCCACATCAATCAACTGTATGTATAGTTTTAGATTTAATTTTATCGTTAAAAGTTGACGCCCCTTGCAATATGGTTAAAACTTTTACTTCAGAGTTGCGATGTGGGGTGTTGATTCTTACATTGTATGTATCAGACTCAATCCCTAAACAAGGATGTGAAGATCAGTCATTCGGAGGTCCCATGTCAAAGTAAGTGCTAGCCCTAAAGTCTTAGTTCACATCTCAATTCGGAGCTCTCCATCTGCATCTGATTATGAGGGAAAATTTTTCGATGGGTTTTTAAATTAATAAGGTCGTTTAAAGCGATCGCTAATTAAACGCATTTAATTGATTTCCGAAAAACACAAGGGGTGGGTCTTTTGACACTTTCCCCCGATTGCCGCGAGTATAAAAGAGGGACTCACGTGGCGTTTTCCTCCTCTTGCTCGATAGCTTTCCCAGCGTTTCTGCAATTTTGATAATTGTTTCCCACCCATCACTCCCACTTAATGAGAAATTGAATTTTAGTTGTTGATAGATTGCTAAGTAAACGTAAACATGTTAAGAATTTGAGATGCTGTTGTTTTTGCTGTTTATTTGTATTTTTCAGGTTACAATTAACTATGGATGTTTTATGTTTATGTGCGCAAGATTGTGATCTACATGCAATTAACTGAGGACTGACGATGTGTTGCTGTCGCAGCTTTACGGATATGTCAGACAAGCAGAGACATTTGTCATCATTATATTAACATTCACATAAAGAATACGAATTACATTTGTGTTATACAAAAGTGCGAAAATGATGTACAAGTAATGGTCAGTACTTTCCTTTTAAGAATTGTCAGCTCAGGCCCTTGTCCTCATGACGAAACTTTTCATATTATTCGTGCAGCAATTAGTAACAAAATGCTTTCATACAAAGCTGCATTACCCGTTATAAAGTCAGAGGCCCATGTCCCCATGACCCAGTGTCAAATTCAAGTGACCACAAACTCTCAGCCATAGTTCATTAGCAATTGTGGAATCAAAGGCCCATGTCCCCATGACCCAGTGTCAAATTCCAAATGACAACAAACTCTTAGCCATAGTTCATTAGCCATTGTGGAATCAGAGGCCCATGTCCCAAAGACCAAGTGTCAAATTTCAAAAGCCATTACCTGCAACAACATATATATACAGATTAACCGAAAGGAACACTACTGTCCAAAATCCTGCTGACCCTCACCTATGCGTTCGCGAAGAAATAAAGGGGTGAAATACTAATTGATACTATTTGATCAGAGACCCATGACCCCATCATCAAATTGATCTAAATATGAAGCACAGGAATTCTTCCGTACTTTTAAAAAGCTTCGGAATGCCATCTTCCCATTCTTTTAATTTTTTCCTCTGAAATCCCCATTGCTGCAGCGCATGTCGCAGCTCCTATTCGAAAACTGTACCCCTTAAAATGACTCGTATTTATCCCTGCCCATTTAAGAGACATTTGTAAATAATTTGTAAAATGTTGTCATAGTAATCCATCACCATTTGGATATGCAAACAAAGGGCCTGGTGACTGGCCTCTAACTTTAAGAAATAGCTGAATAGCCTGAACAGGAAACAAATTGCTCTTCCGATTCGTTTCTTTGTAGAATCAACGTGGGGATATGTTTGCCTGCACTATGTTTGAAATTATCTATTGTAATCTCAAGCTAGAGATTCACCGGAATTTAGTTTATCCGAAATGACTTTTACATTAGCCAGATTTAATACATTTTTAAAGGAGAAACCGTTATTTCACCAACCCTTAAAAAGCATGGAAAACCAGCAAATATATTGCTCTTAGCATACTTCAATGATAAGCTGAAATGCCTAACTTGTCCAAAGAATCCACAAGCTGTTTCAGAATTGACGTTGTTATGGGCAATATTGTGTCTCTTCCTACAGTTTTGAACTTTTGATATCCCTGTAGCATTTTGCGAGTCACAAATTGTTGTGATGGATCTTAAAAACCTTGATCTTTGATATTATAACTAAGAGCCGAAATGCAAGTTTTCAAGGTTGATGCTGCGATAATACTTTGAAAACAAAAAGCTATAAAATGTGCCAAATGCTCAGTAGTAGGGGGCAGTAAAGAGACATTAGGAAAGCAGGTTGACATAAAGTCAGCGTAAAAAGCAAATGTTTTTTCATAAGCTGCCCTTGATGTAGGAGCGAGGGAATTCTACAGAATGGCTGCCGCTATATCTTTCAGAGTGTTAGCATTGTTGGGTGAACTGCTGATGGCATTGGGTCCATATTTGTACATAGGTCCTGAAATTCCCGGACCTGCAAGATAGAAAGGCGATCAGCAGCTACATTAAGTACACCTGGAATATGTGTTGCTTTGAAAAGAATATTTTTTTTTAATGTATTCACTATGAAACGACGCATTAACTTCATAATTATTGGGTCTGCTGAAGTTTGTTTGTTAATGATGTATACCACTGCAATGTTATCTGAATAGAAATTAATACAGGAGTTCCGTAAATCAGATGCCCATAGTTCTAAAGTTATCACAATAGGAAGCAATTCTCTGACTGTAATGTGAAACTGGCACCACTCTTGTGGCCATTCTCCGAAGAACCACTTTGTTTTAAATGTACCCCCAAATCCTAGGTCACTTGCATCCGTATACATACATAGTGTTTCAGAGGTTTCCCACCTATCATCTAATATCAATGACCTACCATTAAAACTATTGATGAAAACAGACCAAGCTTCAAGATCAGCCCTAGCCTCTGTGTTCAAACGCCGTTTGAAATGGGGTAGCTTTAAGCCTTTTGTGAGGTCGATTAGCCGTCGTAGGAAAGTGCGACCTGGTCGGACAGCCGCGCAAGCAAAGTTAAGTAATCCAATCAAAGATTGTAATTCTTTCAGACTTACTTTTTTTCTGTGCTTAAACGAATCTATTGCATCTCTTAGCTTATCAAGCTTATCCCTTGGCAACCTACCTTCCATAGTTAGTGAATCGACTTCTAGACCTAAAAATGTTATTGTCGTTGTGGGATACACTGTTTT
>PRKT01000044.1:75146-97122 GCA_003671525.1 Saccostrea glomerata | reverse complement strand
GGTAATCCGCAGATGCGCACTTTAAGTGTATTTACTGTTGGGTCATGATTACCCGAAGTGTATGGATTTGTATCAAAAAATGATACTGATATATTTTGCAGTGATATGCCCTCCGTAAGGAGTTTTTCTCTGCTTTTCTGGTCTGTTAGATAGACTCGCCATAAGTTCCGGTCCAACTGTATGCAGTGGAGGGAATTTCCAATAACCTCAATAATACGCTCCATGAGCATAAAATCCGTTACCCGATTATTGTCGCAACACTGTACGTCAGAGTCTTTCAGGTATAACGGTTTGATCGTTCGGTCAGGTTGATCCGCTTGATCAGCCATGACGAGGTTTAAACACAGGTGCAAGAAAGAACTCTAGTGAAAACCAGTGAATATCGCTCACTGGTATTGAAGTATATAGACAAAAGTATATGGATTTTTTTAAAGTTGAAATTTTCAAAAGTATCGATATATACACATATAATACATACACCGGGAACAATCCTAGCACATATCCGTGAAAAAAGACTGCTCCAGAATCCGAAAAAACGGCTTCTAATGTCAAAAACACAGGAGCTCGGAAAGAGGCGTCAACTCCGCTCTGTGTCACGTGACAACATCGTTTGAAAAGAATATTGTATTTTAATGTATTTACTATAAAACGCCGCATTAACTTCATAATTATTGGGTCTTCTGAAGTTTGTTTGTTAATGATGTATAATACTGCAATGTTATCTGAATAGAAGTTAATACAGGAGTTCCGTAAATCAGATGCCTATAGCTCTGAAGTTATCACAATAGGAAGCAATTCTCTGACTGTAATGTGGACATTCTCCGAAGAACCATTTAGATTTAAATGTACCCCCATAACACTAGGTCACTTGCATCCGTATGCATACATAGTGTTTCAGAGGTTTCCCACCTATATCTAATATCAATGACCTACCATTAAAACTACTGACCAAGCTTCAAGATCCGCCATTGCCTCTTTGTTCAAACGCAGTTTGAAATGGGGTAGTTTTAAGCCTTTCGTGAGGTCGATTAGCCGTCGTAGGAAAGTGCGACCTGGTCGGACAGCCGCGCAAGCAAAGTTAAGTAATCCAATCAAAGATTGTAATTCTTTTACACTTACTTTTTTTCTGTGCTTAAACGAATCTATTGTATCTCCTAGCTTATCAAGCTTATCCCTTGGCAACCTAACTTCCATAGCTAGTGAATCGACTTCTAGACCTAAAAATGTTATTGTCGTTGTGGGATACACTGTTTTCTCATTCTTAATTGGGATACCTATGTCATTACATAATTGAAGGAAGTTCTCTAAGGATTTCAAACAATTGCTCGAATGAGCTGGTCCCATAAAAAGAAAGTCGTCCAAAACATGAACACAGTTAGATTGGTAGTGGTATTCCATTACCCAATGCAATGCAGAACTAAATCTTTTAGACCCATTGGTAAGGTCTTGTCGAAATAAAACCAACCTCCTACTCTAAAACCCAACAATTTGCGATCTGATGGATGAACTGGAATAATTTTAAAGGCATTTTCAATATCTGTCATTGCAAACAAAACTTCCCTTCCAAGTTGTTTTAATAAATTAGTCGCATCATCGATGGTTTGATATTGAACCGAGCAAATATCCTGCGGAATCCCATCATTTATAGATTGGCCCTCAGGATAAGATAAATGATGTATTACTCTAAATTCCCCTTCTTGTTTTTTGGGCACTAAACCTAATGGTGAACACTGAAAATTGTTAAGTGGAGTATTTATGAAAGGTCCCGCTGCTCGACCACAACGTATATCATTATTTATTTTTTCTTGAAGGATAGATAAATTTTGATCAGCTGATTTTAAGTTAATATACAACCTCTGCTCACGAACACCTTGAAAAGGAATTTTAAAACCCTTTGTAAAGCCATCAACTAAAAATGTTTTGTCACTCTCATTGTATTCTGATAGCCAATGTTGTAACCGTTGAGGGTTCACGGGAGTTAATATATCAAAAGGATTATTTCGTAAGCTTAAGGGTTGACTGTTTACTTTCTGATGATCCGATTTGAGAGGTTGATTTTTGCTCTTTTTTGTTTGCTGCATTAGGGAATTTTGGGGTTCATGCGCAAGTTTTTCTACAGTGTTCTCCACCACAGCGTTGGCATATGTGGGAGAATCTTCAATCTTTTCTATAGCAAATTCCTTGTTCGGAATTATTGAAGTTGTAACATACGAGTTTATTGTTCCCTGCCCTCCCCTTGGTACCTTGAAAGGGACGAAAAGTAGGTTTTTGTGTTACTCCCTCTAACTTTGACTGCAAACCGGATGCCAATGCCTCTTGATACAATTCATGGGAGTTTGGTGCGAGATATTTCTCTCCATTGACGAAACGTTTTGTCTTAATGAATGGCTGCTGACGCAGTAGACTGGTAAGCAAGTTTTTGAACAATAGACGCATATTTCAATCTTAAGAGGGGTGGATTTTTCCTTTACAAATGTTAAGCCATCATCACCCTCTTCGATGGAAAATTTTACTTGTTTTTCAGTTGGCTTTAGTAAAGTGCGAAAATCCACAAATTCGTTTGCCCATATTTTTGATTTAATTTTAGAATCAATGCCTAAGGCTAGAGGCTTTGAAATACTTTCTGGGGCTTCAGGGAAAGTGTTTGAAATACCCAGATTAACCGTAGGCTCCACAGCGCTGACATTGACCGCTTCCCCATCTGAAGGACTTGGCGTTATAGCGGTGTCAGTACCAGTCTGCCGTTTGGATATCTCATCCATTACCGCCTTTGTAATACCAGGTATGGCTGCATGTATTGCGTTTTGGATTGTATCCACGATTTCATGGTCCTTCGACGGTTCATTGCGTTTTGGTTGAGGCTCTGTTGGCTCCGCAGCTTTTGTCGCCCGACCCCTTTTTCTCTTAGGTGGCATGTTCCTACCTTGAATAAAATACAATACTTAAGTGATATCACACAAATCACATGCTTGTTGTAAACTCACACCAACTTCCCGTCAGGAATCTTCGCCTGATTACAGATCCGCTTGCCCTGGCACAATGAAGATGTACCAAGCGCTCGTGTAAACATGGCCTTTAAAAATGCCTGACAAGGAGATGATTGAGTCCAACATACATGTACGTGTCTATACTCATCATGCTCATATTCATTGGTGAAAGCTCTCATGCTCAATTGAATTCATTGAATAAAAGATGACGTCATAACTACTCAATGTACGCATATGCACAAGTGAGTAACTGAAAGTGTCTGCACACAAATCATATTTGTATCAGAATATATCGTACATTATCATAGTGCCCGAACATAGAAAAATAATACACGTACGTACATACAAATACATAAAGTATGTGCAATAGCACATTCTAAACCGTACGTGTATCAACACATATATGAGATGCATTAGTGCCAGCTCACTGTGCAAACTCATACTTTCGAGAATGTACGATTACAACTGTGCCAGCTCAGAGTGTAACAGATACCAAAATAAAATGTTACCACTTGTACTTTACAGAGTTAAGTAGCGTATTTCACTAGAAATTTCATATAATTGAGATCTCAAATACAATATGCAGTAATTAAACGCAGATATTCTGATTATCATTCATGATTGTACACAAGTGTCCACTAACCGCAAAAATAAGACTAATCATTACATATTATAATTCATAATTTTGCTTGAGATCGTGCAGATGTTGAATAGACTTATCTTTTTTAGTTGCAAATGAACATGAATGAAAAATGTTCTGCTTATGTTGACGGACCATAGATGTCCCTGCTATACAATCTTATTTTAAACATTGGATAATTGCCCCACGCAAGTTTCTGTAATAAATTCGCATGCCCCATTCGTTGTTCAGATGAACTCCGTCGCAAAATACTGGACGCTCGCTGTTTTTGACACCTTTTAGATTCCAGTACTGCAAACAGTTTTTTTCCTACCAGCTCCCTCTTCAATACTCTATTGAATTTTATTACTAGTTCATTATAAATATTTATATCTAATACCCGTGTCCGATATCTCGGCATCAGTTGGCAAACAATTGTCTTTTTAATGTTGAAACGACGGGCAAATGTTTCTGCAATACAACAAAGTCGTAAACATAACTCAAAAGCGTATGTTTCATCAGCCGAAGTTGTGTCCAGATCGTTACCACCTAAATGTAAGATGAGGAGGTCCTAAGTTTTTGTTCTAATGCCTGCAAGTTGGAATTATTTGTCAGCTTTCCTCCACTTATGCCATAAAATGTAAAAATTCAAGTTCTGAAATTCTCGATTTTGAATCTCTAGTCTCTCAATGTTAAAAAAAGACAAGCGAGTGAGGATTTTGTCATTCTCAGTAAAAAAAAGTATAACAAAATTATTAATGTAGCCCTTTAATTCGGTCAATCCATAGATATATCGACTTCACAGATAAGCATATCGACCTCGCACTTCGTGCTCGGTCGATATGCTTTTCTGTGAAGTCTATATATCTATAGATCGACCTCATCGAAGGGCTATATTTATATACTATTATTGTGGACCATTTGAACAAATACATTAATCGTGTGAAATAAAAAGGGTGGTACTTTTAAGCTAAGAGACAAACTACACCAACCTCTCAATCAAACTGTAACAAATATTGTGACGTCAAAGATTAACAGCAATAACGTCATCTATAGCAAGGCATTACGTGCACAAATCCACGGCGCGGATCTGAGATATAGTAGTAACCACCGCTATAATAATTGGATTTATTTCGTAAAGGAAATAAATCGTATTATTAAAGACGATGAAGACAAATATAATTTCTTAAAACCATTTTTTTTTATTTGGCGATTATGGCCACGACCTACATAATACAATATATACTTTATTAACCGTTATAACATAACTCCTTATAATCCTTATCCTTATAAACCTTATATCCTTATCCTTATACATTTTACAACCTCATCCTTAAAAACATTGTATCCTTATCCTTATAAAGTCCTGAAGATTTGAAAACTGACAGCATTTAAGCTGGTACTGGGTTAGCAAAACACAGCAGAATTTGTAAAAAAAAAAAAACCTTGAATCATGGAAGGCGTCTCGAGAAACCGCCAAATGGTTGTCCGTTGAAAATGACAACCACCGAAAACGAAAGTTAGGTGGAATGAGAGACGCAAAAAATGTGTAGGAATGGCCATATCTTGAAGCTCAAACTACATATTTAACCTTTTATAGAAAAACATTCTTGTAATGCCCTTTGTAATTTGTATAGCAAGAAACAATTACCGAAATACAACAAGTGAACCCCATCACTACTAAACATTTCATTTGAATCCCAAGTAATTTTTGGGTATTTGAGAAAGAACCCACCATTGACAGTAACTAAGTGATTCATAAAATTATTGAGTCTAACAGTAGCAAGATTTTAAGATTTTGAGTTTGAACTAAAACGCCATGAAATTCTTGGCAAAATATTGGACCAACCAGTTGTTGTGCTGGGGAGTAGCTCCTTAAGTTTTTTGAGTGTTGAACACATATTGGACCGTAGTTGCAACAATGGAATATTACCTATATCATTCCCTCCACAATGAATAATTAAGATTTCTGGAGGTGATTTATAACGTAACAAAAGATTTCTTTTTGGAATGAGGTCAAACCATTTCATACCTCCCTTTCCTTGCCAAAATATTCTTTAATTTCTTCGTTTTAAACATAAATCCACACCATCAAAGGATTTTCTTGCATAGTAGAATGCCCATTTAATAATTGAAGAACCAACAATCCAAATAACCTTTTCATCTCCTATATAAAATATAAAAAAAATTCAACAAGGACATTACTAAAGCCTAATATACCTTTTGAAGGCATCTGAACTCCATCTACCTTGCTTTTTTATGTCTGTTTCTGAGTGACCGTAAAAGAAACTATCTGACGCGGCACCAATACGGAAAGAGTGAGACTTGTACTGTGAGTTTGGAAGACTGGCTATTTCGAGAGACATATTTAATACTGAACAGAATTGAAACCTTGTTAGAGGACTACCATCCATATGTTTAAATAACTGACCGTCAAATTTCGGCCTCATGGTGATGTACCTTTTCAACCAGTCAACTGGACAGACAGAATTATTTGTTTGATTCAAACATACGGATGCCCCTTTCCCAAGTTCGTCAGTTTTTGAGAAAGGAACTCTAAGCTCTACGAAATTTTCCCCAGAATTTTCATTTTTTCTGAATTTTACATGTTCAATAGAAATAATTCGATTTGCTTGATTTGAACTACTAAAGGTAAATTCACTGATTCTAAGAAAAGCATGATAGGCTACCGAACATGCCGTTGAAAAAAGAATGGCCTCGAAGTTCGACGAAAAAACTAAATTTGTTGCTTTTATAAGTTTTTCAAGAATGTGTTTTGTGATAGGAAGTCTACAATCTTTGGAATGGTTTGACCTTTTGATTCCTTCCGATAATTTTCTAATAAGAAAGCTTTTTGTGTTGTTACAGAAATCCAATATTTTGCAATTGAAACTTATTCCTTATTTATAAGATGAAATAGTAAGATGAGCCCAACCTTGCAGGGATAAATGAGCAATATACATACAAATGTGTGGAACAGGTGGGGGCCAAACAGTACAAAGTTCATACAAAATTCTACATTGCTCAAAGCTTTTAAGACTAGTAGAGTATGTTTGCCTTGTATTTACTGATACTGAAATAAGTGTCAAGCGTTTAATTTCAGTTCCAAGATCATTTTACCAAAATCTTCTGGAATAGGTGTCGGATGTTGATCGGAGTTGGGGCAAGAACTCGAAACCTGGTCCACTGTTTGCGAGAAATAGAATCAGCTATAGCATTATTATAACTATCTTTATGACAAGCTTTAAAGTGAAAATTGATTACCATGGAACGTAAAACCAATGACCTAACCAATTCCATAACTCGATGATTTTTTGTTTAAAATGGAAAGTAGCGCTTTATTGTCAGTGTGTAGCATTATCTTTTTGTCAGGAAATTCATTCTTTAATAAAAAATTGGTACAAACTCTAAAAATGTTATGTCTAACATTATGTCTGGATTCTTCCAGCTATCTGGCCAACCAAAATATGCCCATTGCCCAAGAAGGTAAACGCTGCATCCAAAATGTTGATTGCCTGCACTGTCGGTGTAGAGATGAAGTTGGTCATTAGACAACCAATTAACAGTCATGAAGTTTAAACTGCCTTTAAACCTGTGTATAAAATCTAACCACACAAAAAGGCCAGATTTCATTCCCTTTGTTACCCTAATGAAATGACTTGGGTATTTTATTCCACACATATCATAACTAAATCTTCTATTAAAGGCTCTAGCAGATGGAATAGCTTTAGCACAAAAATTAAAAGACCCTACCAAAAATTGTAATTCTCTCAGCGTAACTTTTGTTTTTTGTAGCATATCAAGCACTGATTTCTCCTTATCGATAATTTTTTCTTCAGGAATTCGAATAACCATTTTATCTGTATCAATTTCTATACCAAGGAATATAAGTACTGATTTTGGCCCCTCTCTTTTCTGCAAGAGAGATACCAAAAGCAGAGCAGGTATTTTTGAATGAAAACATCAAGAAGTTACATGTTTCTAACGTGCCCCTAGCAAATATGAAATCATCTAATTAATGGTTCAATGTATGAACTCCAGTTTTTACTTCTACTTCCCACTGAATTAAATGTGCAAACTTTTCCCATAAAGCACAACTTATTGAACAACCCATTGGTAGACACATATCGTAATAATATTGATCATTGAACTTGAAACCAAGTAATTGATGGTCAGAAGGGCGGAAGTAATCTAAAAGCTGATTTCACATCCATTTTTCAAAGATAAGCCCTTTTTCCCAGTGACCCTACCATGTCTGAAAACTCATCAAAAGAAGTGTGTTGAACAGAACAAGCTTCGGGGTCTATGAAATCATTAACACTAAAATTAGAAGGATATGAAAGGTGGTGAATGAGACGCCAACCCCTATCCTTTTTTGCCAATCCAATAGGTGATAGCCTTAAATTAGGCAAAGGTTCTTGATTGAAAGGACCTGCTATTCGACCCAAAGAAACTTTGTCAATTTTTTCTTTTACCTCTTTAGGATGCTAATTCACAGAAATTGTATTTTTACAGGTTGTTGACACTCTTGGACCTTCATAATGTAGATAAAAACCTAATTCAAACCCGTTCTTTAATTCATTAGCAACAGTTTGATTTGGAAAAATTGACAGATAAGGACACATATTACTCAAGTTAATTGGTGTTAAACCTGTTCTTACGAAAGGAACCTGTTGAATATTTGCTGCCTGACTGACGAAAAATTGAGAAGGGGGCTTGAAAAGCCCTAGAGGATGATGTCCTCTGTACCGCTTGTTTATCAGGACAATGAATTGCAGGATGTTTGTTTTGACACTTTAAACACTGGTGTTGATATTGATAATTTTGCATGCGACAAGAGCCTTTGTTGTTGTATTCGTAACAAAATTTTGAGCTGCCCTGAGAATTTTTATTTACTGATTGAGTATTTGGGGTTATGTAAAGAAATCAAAGCTCTGGGTCGATTTTGTCCCAGGAAATACTGTTATCTTTGGCTCTTTTTAGTCTAAATTGTCGGTCATATTCTTTCCAACCTAATCCACCAGAAACTCGACTGGTACCGAGTTTGACATTAGCCATATATTTGATCAGGCTGTGAGTTTGATCAATATGTGCTGACAAATGTATACTCATATCAATAAAAAATGCATTCAACCAAGTATCAATTGTTGTAATTTTGATTGTATTAGCAGGTTTTAATGTGAGTTGACCATTTGAAAATAGAACTCTACTTTCCTGTGCTTCAATATCGGTTTGCTCATTTAAAAGTGTATGCAACTCTACAAACTCCCCTGCATGATTTTTTGTTTAACTGACTGTGTAACATGCATACCTAGATCATCATTTACACTGGTTATGCTCTGAAGCATTGAACATGAAGGCGAAAAGGTGTCAAAACAAATGACTTGATCTGAATTAGATAAATTTTGTAAATTGTCAGTTGATGTACTAGAAGAGACTTTGCTACCTTCAGTCGATGGTGTGTCAAGGCGTTGAGATATAATCGTCTCTATCCTCTTGTTGATTTCCGGTAGCATTTTCTCCGCTACTGAAGAAACAACTCCTCAAAGTCTGGCATTGCCTCCTTGTTTTTTCCGGGATCCGTGTATTGAGGTGGCTCTGAGTTCTTTACTCTCTGGCATCTTTTCTTTACGCCCGGAAGTCTGGCCTTCCCTGCGAATATCCTTTTCCCATTCGTTGCCGTTAGCCTCCCTCCTTCGTCAATCGAGTGCGACTTTTGTCGTGTTTCATCTCTCAAAATACGATATATAAATATGTTTTAACACTGATGTATAAAACAAGTTGAATATGATCCCAAAGCAGTTATGAAGAAAACAATATTAACGATACAAAACTTGTCAGAAGGACTAAAGTATGTTTAAATTAGAAAATATTACAACATGTACAATAACAACACGAATTCTTTTGATTAATAAATACTTAACCCTATGCCTAATAAATGAAAAATAAACCAATGGATTAAATGGCAAAAATTGGCAGTTATATCAAATTTTTAAGCTAAGAGACAAACTACATCCACCTCTCAATCCAACTGTAACTATTATGACGTCAAAGATTAACAGCAATAACGTCATCTATAGCAGGCCATTACGCGCACAAATCCACGGCGCGGATCTGAGATATAGTAGTAACCATCGCTATAATAATTGGATTTATTTCGTAATGGAAATAAATCTTATTATCTATGATCATTAAAATTAATCATCATTTATGGTCCATTAATATCTACCTCGCCACGTGTTCGAGGTTCACATGCTGTTGGAGCCTGTTAAATTGGAATTTTCTGTAAAGATATGTGTGAGCTTACAAAGTGTAAAGTTTTTTAAAGACAGTCTTAATTTTCCATTTTTAAATAACTTGGAATGCCCGTATAGATTCACATTTTACAAGTTGATAGATATGTAAAAGTTTGATGATATATTTTATTGATCTGGATCATTTTTTTAAAGCCTAAAACAAAGTAGTGATGGATCTTAAGTATTGAAAGAAAAAAAAAACTTAAACACAAATTTATGGTTTATATTTTCTCATTTATTCAGTATAATAAGGCATGACTTATGTGCTGCTGTAACATTTCACAAGAAAAAAATAATGAAGAAAATCTTATAATATCGGGAAGGTGACGAATCTACGCATTTCATGAAACATTTGATTGACACATTCACACTTTCAAAAAGTACACTTTATTCTATATACTTTAGAAAAAGTAGAGGTTTTGTTGTGTACTAATGAAAAATATCAAAGGTATTATCCAGAAAATTTATAGTAAAAATCTGAGAAGGCAAAAACAACTCTCAGTATTTAGTTTGTGTACCCAGAGATGTGTTTTGAGTTTATCCAGTTGAATACACCAGATGAAACGTAAACATTTACAATATTAGAGCTCGTGTCCTGTCTACAAACACATTCTGTTTCACCTGTTGTATTCAATTTGTTAAAGTGTACACAAATTACTGAGCACGGACGGACTGACAATACTGGCGAGTGTGTTCTGCTTTCTCTGATATCCGAACAAAAGAAGTAAAAGTCGACATTAAGAATAAAATTGATAGAAGCATTAACTGTATTTTGTTTTAAATTTTATTTGATAACAAATTAGTCTTTGCTATTCGGAACAAACTGTCACTAAGAATCTATATAGCAAAGGACAAAAGCACGTTAAGGAGACTAATTAAATATGTACCACATGATTATTTCTTTAAAAATCTAATTTGTAGAGAAAAAATGTGACTATTCGTATAAGAACTTTTTCTGAACATAAACATTACTCCCCTATATACTTTATTAAAATTGTTTTTCACAATCGCCCTTTTAAAATTTTTTGAGAGACATTTTTTTTCAATGTTTATGCAGATTTGAATTTATATACTAAGTACAGGAAACTATGTAGTTGATAGATATCAAGAGGTAGAAATTTCTTTTGGAAATGCAATATATTTTTTTCTAATCTATTGAGTGCCCGCGTGGAGCAGTGGTCAGAGAGTCTGCTCTAGAGTTGCCAAGTTAAAAAATTAATCCTTACGTCGCGGGTTGGATTCGTCACTGTGGGACGTGGAGACCGGTCCTTCAGATAGGCGTTTTCTCGAAAAAAAATCCCTCACTGGTCAATGGCCCTTAGTGCCAAGCAAGGACAAAATTTGTAGTTCTCCACCGGCAAGTGTTAACCATTCTCAAGAGGGATGTTAAATAACGTGAAAATCGTGGTTGACATTAATTCCTTGGTCTTTTCATATCTGAAACACACCGAAAATTACATGTAACCCCTACAGACATTAATACACTGTAATTTCACAGTAAATATACCTTTCGTTTTGAAAAACAACTTAATTGTGACTAAATCATTGCCTATACACCAATCCTCTGGTTTAAATGTACAGTGTATAAAAGACAACTCGTCATTACAAAAACGTAAAATATTAAATTTCAGAATTAATAATTTTTTTTTATTAAAAACTGGAATTCATGGAGGATGAAATGACAAAAAAAGAGTAAGCTGGGACAACATGAGAGAGAGGGATAGAGAGAGAGAGAACGACGAATTACTCTTGATAGCTAACTTATTTTGATTTAAATAATTAAGTCTGGAATTTAATGTGTTTTATGTTTATGAAAGCGCTGCATAATAATCATTGAATTTTTTGTTTTTAAAATCTATTTGTGAAATAATTATGCAAATATATGCTATCATCGCGGATATTACAGATGCACAAAATGCATTATATTATTATTTAAGCACGATGTGTTAAAAAGATATCCAAAATATTTGAAATGCTGACCAATTCTAACAAGTCAATTAATCAATACTGGTAAAAAAGCTTAACTCAAGGAAATATTTTGTTATTTTTTGTTATTTTTCTGCATTAACCCTCCCCCCTTTTTCTTAATATTCCCTTGTCTATATTAAGTTTCTTAATATTTATGTGTGAAATTATGCATGTTCACTAAAATCAATTTAGGTTTTCTCTGTTGTTGTTTTTACACTCAAAAAGACGTCATTCCACCCTGTTGAGAAATATGTTAACAAATACAATTTAATAGTTTGAACATGATTTTAAGAAAGTAGATAAGATTCAAATGCTCATAAGAAAACCGGAAAATAAATTCAGAGATCCAAAAGTTTTGATAATTTTTTTCGTTGACTCTGTAGTAAAATATAAGCAAAACAATTTTGCTTATATTTTCACAACATAATGCTTTCTTGTTAAAGTGTATACATATATCAAACTGGTTTTCTAAAATGTAAAACGACCTTTCAGTGCTGCTACAGTAATGAATAAATCCTCAAGGACTGCATTATTTTGATACAACTTTATGTTTGTCAATATGACACACCCACCATTGAAAATGCTCCATATTAAACAATTTGATTTACATTGCCTTGCTACGGAAGCGTGTCAGTACTTCGTTATATTTTTTAAAGTTGGTAATCCAAACTTTCACCTTGGCTTTTCCAACTTTTAGTTCTAACTTTAAAACGGAATTTCCCAACATTAAGTTTAAAACTGGTAATTCCAGCTTAAATCCTGGCTTTTACAATTTTTAAAGTTTGATTTTCCGATTGAAATTCTGTCATTTTCGAAATTGTCTCTAAATAATTATATAAGATGAGCAAAATGAATGTAAGGAGTTTAAATTAAATTGCAGACAAAAGGACATACTTAATTTTGACAACGATTGATTAGAAAAGCTGAATTTTTTAGTGTCGTTCTTATTTTTTAAAAAAAAAAGGAAAGGGGCAATTAATACGTCTTGTAGATTTTAAATGTTTTTTATATTAAGAAAAAAAAATCACTTTTGAAGCCTAAAAAACACCAACCGACAGACCATTTGACAATATCATTTTTATTAACTTTGCTGTTTTTATTTGTAAAAAGCAAAATAGACCCATGATATTCACCTTAGGATTTAAAGTGTACAGGGAATACGTATTTTTGTAATATAATTTATGTAACACATGATTGTAAAAATATTATCAAGATCCAATTATACCTACTGCTTTCTTCTTTGATAAAATATCACAACACAAAATTTGTTGAATTGTCATTAATTTTATTGATAAATGACAACGATATTAAAAATAATATTGATTAAAAAAAACAAATTTCCTTAATTGCAAAAATATTTTATATAAAAAATCTACATATTTTTATATCTCCAAGGAACAATTAATATGATTTTTGCGAAAAAGTCAATGTTTCCGAAAATTAGTTTTAAATTGATTTAAAATTAAACAGTCTCAAGTGATAAACTTTTCTGCTTAAAAAATTCAAGCTTCCATTTTAGCAGTTCATCTTGTTTTTTTCTTTAAAATATTATTTTATATTTTATTGATTTAAAAAGGAAACATTTTGACTCATACCTCTTTGCTCTTTTTAACAAGGATTAATCTTTGTAATTTCACAAAAATTTATGATAGAATTATAGGTTCATTGTGATTATTTATATCCTGTTTCCTTTATTTGTAACGTAATGGTTACTACAAATCAGCGCGATATACATAATTAAGGGACATCCCTCATACATATTCTTTTGTATTAGCAATTGATTTTTTAATAAAAATTAAAAAATTAATGGTTTCATAATACCAATTTTTAATATGTTAATAATATATATTTTTTAACGTTAGTGTCAATCTATTTGTCGTGACACTTATCATGTACGTACATGTGTCAAACTCACATAGTTTTGCAAGACATACAATCCTTACAAGATATGACTTGGAATTGAGATAAAAAATTAATTTCCGTGTGCTGCATGGTAAAAGAGAAATGTAGTCAACCTCTCCATTTTTTTTCTTAATTGGACTAGTCTTAAAAACCATTAGATTAGATTAGTTACAAGTGCAACTAGGAATATACAGCATATACAAGTGTATAGATACTCGTATATTCTCGTAGTTTTACCTGTATATGTATTCATGATAAGTAGCAAAGAAAAAAGATCATTTGCTCTCTTATTATTGATTCAGCATCTTCCTTAAATTATACTCTCTCTATATGACAAGTATTGATGTTTAAATTCATTATACACATATGAATATAACATATATGTTTTATATTTTTAAAAAGGCGAAGTTGTTAAATAAAGAAGAAGGTACGGTTACAGTTTGGACTTTATTGTGCCCTAAAATTTGATGTTCTTAAAAACTTATAATTCCAATCTTAACTTTATTTATTGATTCCCCTGTGTTTTGATTGGACGAGAGCAACTTCAAGAAAAAAATTACATATTGATAAATTTTTCAAACCGAACTACTTTCTTGACCAAGCTTCTAGGCTATTGTAAAAGCAAATAAAACTGTTACTTCTAGTGTGTTTCAGCTAAATTTTGATTACAAGAAACTTATAATGAAATGAAACAAAACTGTCGACAAAACTTTCGGATCATAAGATCGCTCCACGTTCGATCTAATACGAAGGAAATGAGCTCCGTTGGCATCGCTGTACGTGACCGGGAAAAGAAACGTACTCAGACCCTTGCCTTATAAGCATCAAATTCATATTTTTACATCCTATGCCTATATTCTTCCCCAATCTTTGAACACACCAGAGTAAATTGAGGGCGTCTTCGGTCTGCAACTTTCGCACTGAGCGTTGTCGTTAATGTCAACATGACCATGGTCTAGGACGATTTATTCTGCAGTATACTCTTATTTACGAAATTTGTTGACTTAACCAACATTCGGTGAGTTTTTATCAGTTTATTTATTGATTGTTCTGACAATCAAAGTTGAGTTTTATCGATATTCATCTCGATTACTTTTCTTTACGGCATAAGTATTCCCACGCGGTAAATAAATAACGAATTGTATGTAGGCCACAAAGTGAAATAAAAGTGCGAAGAAATAAAAGTGCTTCGCACTTTTATTCAGTTTGTGAGTAAAAAGGCATAAGTTAACACATCGATAAATCTTGAAAAAAGAACGTTTAATCCTATAATGAAATTGGGTTTAACAAGAGTTGAGTAGATGGATATGATAAATCATTAAAGAATATGACATGAAGGAGGACCGTTATGGAATTATGACGTCCGTAATTTGGTACATTTTTAAGTTTAATGCAAAAAAAGCCCCAAAATGACTCATTTTTGTACTTATTTTCCTTTAGAAAATAGTGTCTGCTACCATCGCCCACTCCAATGTTTTGATAAAGTATGTAAACTGCTTTGAAAAATCATATATCTTAAAATCTTTGTGGGCGACGCTGCCAGAGTATGTTTTCTGAAAGAAAATTGATGTCTTCTGCAACTTTTTAAGAAAAAAATACGGGAAAATGCTCAAGTTAATGACGTCAAAAGAAGCACTTAGGAGTTCATATGAGGAACACGATTTATGAATTCTTACTGCATGGAATTCCTATGAATCAAAAAGGATGACTTTTGATTTCTTATATCACTGTCATATTTTAGCAAAATACAGTGCTAAATTTGTATTAAAACTGTACCTTATTCTTTGAAATCAAGACAAACTCTGTTAATTTTTATCATTCGAAATTCTTATTTGTATTGCAATATCAATATCATTGTAGCTTTATCATTGAAATTCATGGCATTAGAAAAAGGAGGGGCTACAAAAAAAATTTACAGAGAAATTCAAAGTAAACTTGGATTAAGCAACGAGTAAAACATGTGAAGAAGGAGAACAAATTCATTCTGGCAATATCAATCTCACTATGTTATTTATGTTCAAGTAGAAATTAAAAAAAAATTGAATGTAAATGTCTGAAATTGACAATTATATACATCTCAAAGATCTTGGAAAAGTACGTTAAGTTAAGAAAAAAGAACAATGAATAAAAAAAAGAAAACAACATATTTAATGAAAACAGACATTTGCTTAAACAAACAATATACACAATAGGCAAAACAGTAATTACTTAAAATTCTAAAAGAGTACTTGAGAATGCATTATTGCAAGCATTACCATGGACATATTGCAAGTTCTTTCCAATATAACTTAAAAGAGTTATTTTCATCGTATAGCATGGACTGTTGTCGTCCACTTGCTCCTATTTTTTCTAATAATTTCTGTACACATGATATTTGTTCACCTAAAAAAAAAAGAAAAAAATAAGTTTAAATATTGCTACTAGCATCTATTTATTGAAATTTGAACACAATGTTTTTAAATTTGAACTTTTTCAATTACTGAGAAATAAATTTCAAAAGCGTCAGATTTTGCTACAATTCATCAATGAAAATGAATACTTATAATTGATAAATATTAATCTAGTCCTCTTATATTTTTTTTCAAATATAAATGAAAGTATGTAATAATTTTTACTTGCAACTGGACTGCTGCTCCCTTTTTAAAAACTGTATGATATCAAACTTTTACCTGGAGTGGTCTTACTACTCCCAGCTTGGAAAGAGGATCATGGTGCGAATCCCGAACTTCTCGCAATGCATTAAACGCCTGAAAAAGGAATGTTTTTGACTTTATAAAATATGAAATACTGCTATACTTGTATCTATTTAAAAGCTTAATTCCAATTCCTTATTGCTGTGAATAGTACTGTAGGCACTTTAATAAAGTAGACAATTCTGGGTATTTGTGTTTACCTACCTTACGAGTGACTTTAATTGGACATTTGTAAACTATCCACTGTACGGTTTCATAACATGGGGGTGTGGTTAAAGATCCCTTATAGGTATAAAATCTACGGTCGTAGGGTAGGACGTCTAGAGGTGATATTCCACATACATCTGTGACATTTTTGTGTGAATCATGCACTTTCTTTATACAGTTCTCCTTTATGAAGTCTTGTTGAAGTTGTTTTGGATGACATGGAGGTTCTACAATTTAAGATATTGTATTCAATATTTGATTCAATCACAGCTTTCGTGATATAATACGTTTTACATTTCTTTTATCGATGTAGATAGCTAAGAAACATGTAATACATGATATTTACGAGAGTCACATGACACGGAGAAACTCGCTTATTCATGCTTTGTAAAAATAAAAACTTTTAAATGCAAATGCATAATAGTACAACCCACTAGAAAACTAGGCATAAAAATTCTTATGCACAACGTTTTCAAGAAAAAAAAAGAGTTTTGGAGCATTAGAGCTAATTATTTTTTTATTGTGTCAGGTACATTCGTAACTTCTACATTAATACGTACTGGTTCGCCGTTCTCCCGTTTCAAATCCTTCACCCTTATAATCTCTTATCAAATCGTAGTATGTCTCCATTATTACACTCAGTGTTCTAGCAAACCTCACTTTACAACGATGATTCTGCATGGAAAAGAGACTTTAATGAAGAAATTATCGACCCATTTTGAGCCTGTTAGCAGGCAAAGATAACAAAAAACTTAAAAAATGAATCAGGATATTTTACTCATGATGGATAGGTTCCTAGTAAAGAAAGTAATAACTTGTCTAGTCCCGATATTTCGAAATCTTCCCTTTTTTAATTTGATCGTTTTTTCCGTAAATTCAATTTTCTGACAAGTTGTTTTTTATCCAAAAATGTATAACTCGACCAGCTCTTATAAAACAAATGGTGTTCGGTGGAAAATATGTTCTTTATTATTACAGTTTTATACTTTACCCCTTTGTAGCATCTTCTGTTATAATACTGTTCGTAGTCTTCATCATTGTCGGTGTCGCAAATCTTCAAAAAAGGAGGCAGATTTTATGTATCATGCAAGGATGACTTGTTAATTATGAGATAATACCCCTATAAAAGCACGTGATAATTAGCAGAAGCTACGTGTAACGTTCTGCAAGTAAATGCACCTACTACCAGTCGGTTGATAGAATAGAAGAAAAAAATCTAAAAATATTTCAAATCTTCAGAAACACATCATCTCTGGATAGAATTTCCAAATTCGTATTTTTCCTCACAAGTGGGTTTGTTTCGGTGATCTTTTTAAAACCTTTTCAGTAAAGTTACATACGTCTTCTTTGTTTCTACTATGGCCGTTTTCCTCTTCCCTCTCTTCTTCATATTCTTCCTCGTAATCTTCATCATCATCGTCGTCATCTCTTTGTACCTTAAAACGACGATGATTATTAATTCTAAAAATTCAACAGATTTTTTTATACTCATTTTAAATCAAGACTTTAAAAAATTCCTCCCAAAACTATATAAGTTGCATTTAGCTTTTCTCTTTTATTAGTGAGGACTATTTATCGTCTATGATCGGATTCAGTAAATTATATTTATAATGAATCTGCCATACTAAGGAATGTACTTACATTTATCATAACACCAAGAACTACCAAACCTTCTGGTCTAAACTTTGCATATGTTACATTTTGATACTCTGCGTCGTAAAACACCATATGGGCCTGCAATTAGTAACATCGCTTTTTTGAAATTCATAAAAAGGGGGAAAAGATTCCTTTCTGTGTTTTTATAATTTTCTACATTTTTCACAAAATATACTTCGACAAAGATACCATTTCCCACTTCTTCATAAAGTATCGACTTAGTTAGATTAAGAAAAGATCATGATTCTATTGCGTATTAATAATGCTCAATTGTATAATAAAATTCCTTTTGCCATAGTCAACAATTACATTAATTTTACCTTTTAAAATAAGATTTTAAACAACCTTTTACAATTTTTAGAAACAGATTTATGTTTATTTTCTTAATTAAAAATATACCTCCATAGGATAAAATTTGTCGTTTATGGAATGTTCTGAACCTTTATTCCTATGACGGCCAACATGAATATGCAGCTGTGCAAAATTGTATGTTCTATGTCTTCTACGGGGAACGTTGGTAAGGGTTATTTTATCCTGATCATCTTCTTTCACATCAAAATGGGGTGAATGGCCTTTTAAAGAAAAAAAATCCTATTACTTTTATTTATTTTTTTTACCTTTATATGTTAGTTGGTGCTGAGAATTTTTCTTGATATTTAACTTAATGCGTTTCTCTTGGTCATTTTTAAAATAAATTTGATCTGTATGTGTACCTATTTGTAAGTTTTTGTGTGCGAGGTGTTTTTAAGAATCATATGAAATAAATGTATCAAAGAATAACAAGATGTATTAAAGAATAACAAGATGCTCCAGTTGACTGGAAAATTTAGACCTACAATGCATATCGTAAAAATAATAAGACCAATTACCCCATTATATGATTTTCGGTGTTCTTGAAAAAAAAAATAATCAAACGAAAACGATGCATGCACCAAACTTCTTTGATAAATCGGACTAGCCCAAGGCTATCAGTTGCTCTTAATGTGTACTTAACATTGATATGTTTTCGCCTACTGAAGAGAATCCTTAAGTACATTTACATGTACAGATGAAAAATTCCCACACTTTCTCACCGTTATTGTAGATTTCGGCTTCCACTCTCCTATCACAACCCTTTAGATGGACGTCTCCTCGATAATGCGTTAAAGATTTGGTTTTCCTTGTTTCTATGTTAATCGGGGATTGTCTTTCGTTGGAGCCACAGGTTGCCCAACAATCATGCACGTTACACCATTCATAGGGTCCTGAATATATCAATTCATATACATGAAATTTAAACTCAAAAAAAAAAAGTAACAATAAGATTTGTTTCGCAGATCAAGGTAACTTTAATCACGTATAAGGTGATCTATATTCAAGCTTTAATTTATTATATAAATGTAAAAAAAAAAAACATTTTACACTAAATATCTTTATAGTCATCTTAAGGAGGAAAAGCTGCTTTAAGGAACGTGCTTGTTTTTGCATTTTTAGGGTCCAAGACATTGGTTTTATTACTTGAATATGATTTTTTCTGTCCTGAATTTTTATATCACATCTTTCATTGAACAAAACCATCAAACGCCATACAATAGCATTCAAATTAAGGATAAACACATTTAGATAAATATTTTTAAAACAAATAAGATTAAAGACAGTTGAAAAATATGTTGAATTTAAATAATTATATAAAACTCATATCGCAAGAATTCGATATCGACAGTTTGATGAACATACATTTAATAAATTTAATTTCATCAAAAGTTCAGGTATTTATCAGATTTTCATCCTAATTTGAATTTCACCAGCTTTACTGTTGAAAAAAAATAATGCCATGTTTTTTTGTTGAAAAAAAAACACATTAAATTTGTTCCCACCAAAATCATCTATAAAACTAAAAGTGTTTTTCATCTTACCTTCGCAGAAATCATCTCTTTTGTAACTAAAATGTGCATCCTCGATCTTCTCGTAATGACATTTGTTTTGTGAAGGAGGCCTTACACCTAAATAGCCTACCCCGACTACTGTTTCTATAAACAGCAAACAGAGGCAAGCTAACAGGCCTAACACTGCCATTGTGATCGAGTGATACGAAAAATGAAGGCTAATGCTTTTATAAGAAAAAAATATGGTTTTATAAGCCACGTGATTTTGTGTTCATATTTAGGTATAAAGCTGACAGTTCATTATCGTGTGAACACTTCCTTTAGCTTATCTTAGTTGATGAATATTAATTTGGAAGACTTAATTAGAAATCCTGAATTTACATAACAAAAAAAAAATAAAGGTTGTTTTGTCTTTTAATGGAATGGATATTTTAATTTGATTTGATAAAACCAAAATTGTAACTTAATAGTTCTTTTAAAAAAAGCTTTCAAAGAAGTGTACTTGCCGTTTATTTAAGCTTCACAGGAATAATAATATAAAATACTATTTTAATTAACACTTTTTAAAGTTAAAATGCATAACAAATAGATGTAATGTAATGAATTTTAAATAAATTTGTTATATTTCACTTACATTAAAAGGAAAATGCCTTTTATTATTTTTAAATTCAATTATAAAAAATAAATCTAAATAAAAATAGAGAGAAATAACTCAACATTTATGATTCGCTATGTCCCCGTCAGAGCCAGCAAACACACATGGCCTTTATGCAGCCAGATGGTTAAATCAATCTTTTTGTTGTTTGACCAAATTAACAGGTTATATACTGTATGTATTTAGAATGTATTTAGTTCATAAAACTGCTAAGTAGGCTGTTTGTGCTTAATTGTTGATTAATTATTAATTATTAAGATAAAGAATTATTTCAATATTTGAGACAGAAGCGAGAATCAACCGTAAAATTAAGTTGGCCTTGGTTAACTCTTTCCTGCGCATTGTCTTACAGCAAAATTATACTTCTTTCCTTGAAAACTTACATGAATGTTCTCCTAAAAATCATATCAATTTTGCATTAAAAGCCTGTATATATTGGACAGTAAAAATAAGGACTGTACCAGTGTAAATATATTATGTTATATCTTATATGACTGCTATCATGTTATTATCGAATTTCAGAATGAATAAATGAAATATATGGAGATAATGAACAGTATTCAAATTAATAATCAAAAGTTTTAAAAAATCAGTTACCGAATGAATGAATCAAGAATTTAATTCTGTTTACCATTCTGTAAAAGAGTGATTTTAAGGGACTATTTACGCAACATCCAACGCATTTTACCACTTTTAAGTTACATTATTGAAATAGCGTTCTTTTTAGAATTTCAAAGATACCGGTATATTTAATAATATATTTAACGAATAAAGTACGTATCTGCATATACAAAGGAATAAAATCATCATTATACCCGCACTTTCTAAAGAAAGTTCGGGTATATTGTTGTTACTCATGTCCGTCCGTCCGTCCGTCCGTCCGTCTGTCACACTTTTCTTCCCTGAACTCCTCGTACATTTTACACAGTAGCTTAATCATCTTTTGGGAGATGGTTGGTGGGGTCATGTAGATGTGCAGTAAGGTTTCGGAATTTTGATTTTGCCCCGGGGGGTCAAATGGGGGTCGAAAAATGATGTTTTTTGTGCAAAAAGTCCCGTCTTCCCTGAACTCCTTCTACATTTTACTCAGCAGCCTAATCACCTTTTGGGGGATGATTGGTGGTGTCA
>PRKT01000044.1:60236-70383 GCA_003671525.1 Saccostrea glomerata | reverse complement strand
CCCCCCCCCCCCCACTTTCAAAAACGATGCTACGTGCCTGAATAATATAGAATTATTTTGACTTTTTCCTTGGTAAGCCGCCCGTAGGATTGTGTATTTAGAGGCAAACACCTAAGTGCGGGTATTACTGTCTTATGACAGCATCTAGTTTAAATATTTCTCAGACACAATTTTTATATTCCTCAAGAAAATGTATTGAAATTTAATTTGAATTTATTTTTCAATGTTTATGTTTTTTTTAATATTCTTGATTGTAAGCAAAAACCCTAAAGTAATTAAGTATCAGCAAAAATTAAATTCGCTTGTATGGTTCCGAATTTAATACGCAAGTTATAATGCCAGTTTAATTAAGATCTTGTACTGTGTACAACAGTTGTTCGTAAAGAATTGGAACTTGAATAACAATTGCCATAGCTCCTTTTGAGAAACAGTGGCACAAAAGTTGATGTAAATGCTGTATATATACGCAATTAACTTATATATAGAATTGTCTTTACATCTGATCTACAGGATATTTCTTTCTTAACAAAAAAATCTATATATAATTTCAGAAGTTTTGTTGAAGAATGAAGATTTGGATGTTTGGTTACATACAGTACATCACTGTACTAAAAAGTCATATCTTACAATACCATCGAAACAAAAAAGAATTGGTTTCTTATATACATGTATATGAATGAGTGTAAAAAGTTGTCGCTTTTCTTTCAAATTCATGTTAAAATTTATTTTAAAATATTTTCATTACCAGGATATGGATCTTCACTGATGTAATTATAATAGTATGTTCTCAACATTCAATCCAAAAAATTATGTGACATAACGTATGAAGCAAAAAAAAAAAATTGCATCTAAGATTCGCTACCAATGAAAAGGATATGAGTTAAAATTGTTATGAGATAAAAATACACAACATCCTGATGATAATTAGTATGATAAATTCTTATACAAAAATATCATTGAAATTCATATATTTAGGTAGGGGTCCAAAGATAAATTTTACTTGAGAATAAAAGAAAACTTCCAAACAAAAAATGCTCTTGAGAGAGAGAGAGAGAGAGAGAGCATTTGATAAGATGATGTTCAGTATCAGTACAAAATCCACTTCTTTGACATGATTGAACATGTGATAAACATGTTCAAATGTGCATTGAGATAGCTAGCACTGTTTCGCAAATGACTTCTTTATATCGCAAGTAATATACAAGATGTTTCAAACAGAAAATATATTTAATACACTGTGCTGTACCTTGATCGACTTACTTGTATTTTGAATAAATCAACAATTAAGGCTAAATTTTACATCACTATACAAATTTTACCTATGAAAATAAATATTTTTATTTTAATGCAATAAGTATTTTGATAGCCCGGTTACCCTTCAACTAGCTAATTTTTCTTTCCATAATCCTTTCAACGCTAGAACACCTTATCTTATCCTCCTTCAATGAGTAAAAAGTCTGTAAAACAGTTTGTCGCGTGTTGCCACCTTTGTGACATTTAATAATTTGTTTGAAATTCTCAAAAGTATTATTAACAAAGACATATAATTTTTAGCAGACACAAAATATCAAGATGAAAAATAAACTGATATTGTAAATGGAGATAATCCAAATTTACGATAATTACCACATAGAGTTAACAGAAAAATCATAAAAATGGGTCTGAAAACGCTTAAACATAAATTTAAACAAGAAACAAAAATGGTGGAGGAGGGGCGGAAGGAGGTAAATAACAAACTTAAAAAACATCCGTCCTCCAAGGATGTAGATGGGAGAAAAAGCAGATTGACGAACCGCGTCATTGACGAATTTCATTTGTTAGATTTTGATTGGTCAATCTCTGCCTCTCTTAAGACATGAAACAAAACGACCATTATAAAACACAGCTATACAATATTTCAGAATTTCACATTGAAGGAGGTTACTTATTGATGTCCTTTATTTAACTTGTTGCATTTGTAATCAAAAATCATTGGATCTACCAAAGAATTGAAATACCATTGACTAGTTATCTATCTGTAGTACTACTGACCTCTATGATTGGCATCTGCGTCAACTAGGAATACTAAATATTTATAGTTCACTTTGATCCATTAGTTGATGCATGTCAAGTAAACATTTCTTAACAATTAAACACGGGTCCGATATATATTTAATTGCTGTTGTAAAATTTGGAAACTTATTTCCAGATTAAGACTTGTATTTTGCAAAGCTCTGATCATTCGACGTATTTGGCTCAAGTCCTTGGAAACCTCTTTTACACCTCTGTTATTTTTTTTTTTTATTTTTCCGGATTTCCATCGTTTCGGTGTTCCTTTTGCCTGCAGAAAAAGTGTCATCATCCTAAAAATTTGCATACATGTAACCCACGTGAAGAAAAATGACCACCGTAGAAAAATGACTCCCTTGTGGATTAAAATTAAATTCTTAGGGAGGGGATAAATTATTTTTAGAAAAAACAATAAAGGGACCTATTGGCCAAAATACTCACCTGAGCTAAATCAGGAATAAATTGGTGATATCTTGATTTCATTAAATTTTATTTCTATTTGAAGGTCAATTCGATGATTCAGAATCTAAAGGAATAAAAGATTTATCGAGCCCAAAGGGCTAGGTTAACATTATTTTTTCGATTATGGAGAATCATCGTATTGACAGTAAAATGTAGCAATATTATATATTTCTAATATTGTACCCCCGCTCAAAAAGCGGGAGATGATAAAGTAACAAGTATGTCCATCTGTCTGTTACGCTTTGAGTTACCCCTCTCTTATCCGCAACTCCTCTTATACCGCTGAATGAAATCTAACAATACTCTTTGTTACATAGTTTCATTGTGCATCTTATACATGTACTTTACTTTTTGATCGGACACATATCATTAATGAATAAAAATGTCACTTAATGAGCTCAGTGCTAACAGTACCTCTAGTTTAAATCTTGTTTTATTCCACCCTTTTACTCTTTTTGTGTATTTTTTGTAGAGTTTTTAAAATGAAAATCAGAACATTTAATTTCATTTTTGTAACGTTTCTTCATACTGAAGCAAAATATGAAAATCAACTGAGGACTATTCCTGTTTATTATACATGTATATACTTTGCACATATACCCGTAAAGTATCTTAACAACCCATAAACAGTGAAAACTAGAGGCACAGCGGGCCATGAGCTCACTAAATGATAACCACTATATCCACCTTCCATATGATTATAATGGCAAAATTTATGTTTAGCTCGATGACACCCGAAATAAGTGTCATGCAGATCACGAAGTGATGGCTGTGTTAGAATGTGCACATGGGGAATTTTTTTCATTACCTCGATGAAATAATTCTTTATTGATAAAAACATAAAAGTCATGAATGAAACATATGGAGATAACGAACAGTACTATAGTTTTCAAGATCAAAAGTCCATAAAACAATACAAAATAGGAGCAGAGCAAACACTGACCTCCAAAACATCAGAGGTAGGATCAGGTACCATGGAAGAGTGAGCATGTTGGTAACACCAGCCTTGTGCTCCTTGTCATGATCGGAAAATAACGGAAAAATCCGTGGTCAATTCAGTGTATAAATAATGGACTGACAATTAGTATGAAAAACGCCAGTCAGCATTTGACTCAATGATAAATTGTATTTGCTGACAAGGTCATTGTATCGACCATAGAACTTACTAAATGATTACTTTAAACGAGACTCCTGATATTCTTGTTTCATCAACTTGTTTGTCAACAATTTACCTCGTTTTAGAAATTGTTCATACGTAGAGCATTCTCTTGCGTATCGAATGAACTGATATACATAAACTCCGTATGCAGGTGATGAAGGTATATTGCTGCATAAGTAAGAGAAGTTGACAATAGAAAAGTTAAAGTCATCACGTTTATCATAGAGCTTGGTTGTTAGATTACCATTAATGTCTTTTTCAAGCAAAATATCCAAATATCAAATTAATGTATCAGACTCTGTAGTATCTTTCCTCTCAATTTCACCAGGATACTGTAAACGTATTACATTTGGCGGTGTATTATTTTTAGCGTTATTGGCGGAAAGAAACTTCCGCTTATTCAAGTACAACGGTAAATGTCTTAAACAATACACATTAATAAGAATATTAAGAAATGTGCTAAATCAAATCTACGTTACCTACGTTAAAATTCAATTTCCGCCAAATATTGTACACGCTAAATATAATACATTTACAGTATATCTATCGACACAAGAATGGAAATTACAATTGTTAATTGACAATTAATGCGTCGTCGATGCATCTAAATGTCGAGTTGAAGGCCACAGCATGTGTTTTCTTTTTATCACGCAGATGATTTTGCACATATTATGCTTCATATGTATACAAAGTAGGTCTGCTAATAACGGGGCGCAATTGGTACCCATGGGAATTCCAATAGATTATTGGAAGGCCTAGTCACCAAAAACAACATAGATATTATCAATCAGAAACTCATTCATCTTTTTAATGTCGACTTCAGAGTATCTATGTGTACAATCGGAATGTGTTTTAACAAAATAATTTTGCAAATGACAAGATAAGTAAATTTACGCTCTATACTTTGTCTTAATGGTTGTTATTAGGATTTAATTTATTTTGTTTTTTAATTCTCCTCAAATATTCATCGATTTTTTTATCTTATAAAAAGTTGCTTGGATGAACTGCTCTCCAAGATGAAGGTGCATAAGACATGGAATCGAAACGTATTGAGTTTCCGGATATGAATAACAGTGCCGAAATAAATAATAACTTGTACATGTTTTAAGAAAAATTGGTTTAGTTAATATTGTTTTGAAAACATTAATCAGTACAGTTGCAATGAAACAACGATTTTTCTAATTTATTTTTTATTCTATTTCGGCATTATCACATAACATGGCAAATATCCATGACAAAGATCCGCGATATCAGCATGTTGCACGTCCTTTCTTTGTCAAAATTCTAAGGCATATTGGGCCAACGGCAACGTGTTGACTTAGGACCTATAGCTTGCGAGGATGCCTCTAGCTTGAGAGGATGCCCTATTTTATATACACGAATTAATTAACTCCGTTTGATCATACTGAAAATTAAATAAAGATATGTATCATGCATAGTACATGTTTTAAAAAAATCCTAAGGATTTGTTGTGAAAATTCTTTAAAACGCTAAAATTAAATATATTAGTGCCGATTTGATGCTTTGCGTCAATTTTATTTCTTTTAATTTTGGATCACTCTAAAAGGGGTCATTTTTCAACGGGGGTCAATTTTTTATAAGACGAACATATCAAATAATGACCTCTGAGGCTCTTTTTCTACAAAAAATGATTTTTCTACGGATGGGGGTCATTTTCTGTCGTTGAAAAATGACACCCCCGGGATCATTATTCAGTTTGGGTCAATATTCGTCTTTACACCGGCACAAGCATCAATGAAAAGACGCAAATTTGTTGAAATGCCAATTAAGTGCATCAAAGATGAACTTCGTGATATACTTCCATTAAGACCAATAAACCTCATGTTTGAATAGAATTAAGTAAAGCATTAAGTAAAAAAAATCCCTGCGATGAGTTCGTTTTGTTTTTTGATAACGCATGAAAGTATTTAAGCAAACTTTGGACTTGATAATCACGACACACAATGTTAACATCTGCGTGTCATATAAAAACGTATATCTTACATTATAGAAATGATAAATAGGCGTGCCTAATTTTTTTTTAGTCCTTTGGGGAACTCAAAACAGGTATTACAGAGGTTCATAATATAAATGTAAGAAAAATTCTGAAAAGAATTATGAGAGAGAGAGAGAGAGAGAGAGAGAGAGAGAGAGAGGCCTCCATAATAAAATAAATTAGTTTTCTGTTGGTTCACTGTCCTAATTTTAGAGTTTTTCCGAGTTTATTTTACACATTTCACGAGACACAAAATATTAATCATTTCATAATGTTTCACAATTTGACTAGTAATATTATGAGCATACAAAATTATGGAAAAAATAATCAAGAATTGTTAAATAATTGAATGATTGAATAATTAATTGAGATAAAACATACCACAGAGTTTGACACATCTGTTTCATATTTGGATATTTAACTTCAAAAAAACGTCTAACAACCAAGCTTTATGATAAACGTGATGACTTTATAACTTTTCAATCGTCAATCTCCCTTACTTATGCAGTAATATACCTTCATCATCTGAATGCAGAATTTATATTTCTCAGTTGATTCGATAAGCAAAAGCATGCAACTTCGTTTAAAGTAATCATTTCGTAAGTTCTATGGTCGATACAATGACCTTGTCAGCAAATACAATTTATCATAGAGTCAAATTCTGTCTGACGTTCTTCATACTAATTGTTAGTCCATTATTTATATATTGTATTGACGACGGATTATTCCTTTATTTCCCAGTCATGACAAGGAGCACACAGGTGTGACTGGTTGGCAGGTGATGCTCACTCCTCAATGGCACTTGACCCCACCCCTGATTTTTTGAAGGTCTGTGTTTGCTCTGCTCCTACATTTTTTTTTATTGTTTTATGGATTTTTGAGGTGAATGCTGTTCGTTATCTCCATATGTTTCATTACAGTATGTCACTGTTCAAATTGTAATAAATAATCTTTTTTATATTACACAAAGGTGTTGGTCTACAAGGACTGAATTTGTATAGATTGACTTTCCAACAGAAGAAATAAAGATTTTTTTCTTTTCAGATTTACCGATAATAATGCCGTGTCGATAACACTTCCAGAAAAGGCACATGAAATTAGACAAAATATCAAAAATCATTTCAAATTTAATTGATAAAAAGTGGACAAAAAAATCTTGTATTGTCTACCTGAATGTCTTAATTTGATGAATTGTTCATCTCTCTGTTTTCTACGACCTTTTACAAACTGTGTCAATTTTTTATTTATGGCATTTATAAGGAATCGTGGAACTGTTCATCTCCATTTTTCCTAAGACTTTTTAAAAAATTTGTTTATTTTTTTTTATTTCTGCTACTTGTTATGTAGTATTGAATTGTTTCTGTTTGCTACGACCTTTTACAAAGTGTGTCAAATTCTTATTCCAGGGACTTAAAATGCAGTAAAGGATTTGTTAACTTTTCTCCTCCTTCCTTTTTCTTAGACAGATTCACTGATGGATGACCTTTATATATTTTAATGTCAATGACCTTTAACATTATTCCTTATATAAGGTGATATATGTTTGTTTTGATTTTGAAATGATTTATCAAGGGTCTTATATAAAAAAAAAAAGTTCACTTAATCAGAAGACTAAATTAGATGAAATTTTTCTATTAATATTATCCTCATTAAGATTAAGAAAATGTTAATTAATTCTATGGCCTGTAAACGCTTAACAATTTCATCGTGTCCTATCGTTCTTCATCCATTCGTATTGTGTACATAAATAGTGTATCCTATCGTATCGAGTTTATAGAGTTTGTGCGTGCTTTCCTGTTTTGTTTTCCATGAAATATATGGAGATAATGAAGAGTATCGCAATGTCAAAAGATTACTTAACAAATGCAATTTTTGGAACAAAGCAAACAAACACGTACGTATGGCCTAAAAAAATGTTGTTATTTGCAAATTTTAAGATCAATTCAATAATTAATAAATATTTTCCAGGTGATTGAAAATTTGACTTAAGTCTAAGTCTGTTTCATGATCCTGGGGCAGTGGGATCAGGTGTCGTGGAGGAGAGTGCATCCGCTGCCGAGCGATGAAACCCACGGTTGCTCCTTGTCATGATCAGGAAATAACAGAAAAAGCCGTCGACAAATCAGTTTGTAAATAATTGATAGCCTAACAATGTTTGAAAAAGTCAATCAGCATTTGATTCAATGGTATATGTATTTGCTGACAAGGTCATTCAATCGACCACTTACGAAATGATGACATTTCACGAGACTGCTGATACATGTACATGTATTCTTGTTTCAACGACTTATTTGCCATCAACTAACCTCATTTTAAAAATTGTTCATATGCTCTTGCTTATCGAATAAACTGAGAGTATTAAACCCTTATATGGGGGTTATAAAAGGTATGTTGCTGCATTAGTAAGGGGAGCTGGAATTTTAAGTAATCACGTTCATCATAAAGCTTTGTTGTTAGATTACCAATAATGACCATTTTTGGAAAAATATTCAATATGAAACAGACATGTTAGACTTAATTTTATCATTTATCTTAAGGTTACTGGGATGTATAGTATCAACATTAAAGTTGAAGTACAAATGTATTTCAACATTGATCATTGACAAAACATCGTCAATAATATAAATCTAAACGTCGAATTGGTAGCAACCGCACATGTCTTGTCATTTTTACGTATAAGATTTTGAAAAAATTCAGCTTCAAGTGAATACAAAAATAGGTTATAACACGGGGGCGCAAATTGGCACTCATGGAAATTGAAATTGGAAACTTCAGAGTATTCGTGTTCACACTCAGAATGTTTTTTTTTTTAAATATTTTGATTCGTATATATGGTCTCCAAAAACCACTTAGATATTTTCAATCAGAAATTCGATCATCTGTTCTATATCAACTTCGAAGTATTCGTGTTCACACTCAGAATGTTTGTTTTTTTAAAATGTCAATATTCGTATATATTGTACGGCGCCGCTGGAGGGCCAGGTAAAAAAAATATTTTTATTTGTTCGGACAAATTAGAAATTCGTTCGGACGAATTAAAAATTCGTTCGGACGAATTAGTTATTTGTTCGGACGAATTAGATATTCGTTCGGACAAATAAGAAATTCGTTCGGACGAATTAGCTATTTGTTCGGACGAATTAAATTTCGTTCGGACAAATTAGAAATTCGTTTGGACGAATTAGTTATTTGTTCGGACGAATAAGATATTCGGACGGACAAATTAGAAATTCGTTCGGACGAATTAGAAATTCGTTCGGACGAATTAATTATTTGTTCGGACAAATTAGATATTTGTTCGGACAAATTAGATATTCGTTCGGACAAATTAGATATTCGTTCGGACAAATTAGAAATTCGTTCGGACGAATTAATTATTTGTTCGGACAAATTAGATATTTTCGGACATATTAGATATTCGTTCGGACAAATTAGAAATTCGTTGGGACGAATAAGTTATTTGTTCGGACAAATTAGATATTTGTTCGGACAAATTAGAAATTCGTTCGGACAAATTAGATATTCGTTCGGACGAACTAATTATTTGTTCGGACGAATTAGTTATTTGTTCGGACGAATTAGATATTCGTTCGGACAAATTAGAAATTCGTTCGGACAAATTAGTTATTTGTTCGGACGAATTAGAGAAAATGTAAACAACTGTCAGGACACCGCGATTAATTTGCGATTTGCACCAATATGGTGCATTTTAATTTGAATTCTTTGCAAAATAACTTTAATGAACAACATTATCAATAAATATTTTGAAGATAAGTCGTTTAAATGTTGATATATTTCTTATAATTTTTATGTACATATTCACTACCCTGCAATTTATTAATAATGACATGTAAATAATTTTTGAAATACATTTCTGATATGTTGCCGATATGTAGCTGAAATACTGCTGATTCGGCGTAAAACATTCAATCTATCAATCTAGTACATATATGCGGTGTATGAAATGAAAAAAGGTCCTCAATGAGTTTTTGATAAAATATTCCTGTTTGTGAATTAAAAAAACTTCACAAAAATGAACCTGTTCGTATTGATATCAGGTTGTTCCTATGACTCGCGAGCTGGTGAATTAAGATGTCAATCGGTCAATCTGGTATATTCCCTAGTCCATTGATTTACAGAGCAAAATTATAGACCCCTCCCCTTATTGGAGAGGTACATGTAGTCGAACAGACTATTTAATTTCACTTTCAGCATTTTTAAATTTTGTTTATACGCTTTCACAGTTGAACACCAGTTCGAAGGTTTGATAGGCCAATGACTCACTAGAAAGAGGAATATTGTAACCAACCCCTTTTATGGGGAAGATAAATCATGAATGAATGAATGTCAAAATATTTTCAAGTACCAACCCCCCCCCCCTCCTCTATTTAAAAACGATCGATTGTCTTAATCATTGAGAAGCTTAACTTGCATTAAATTATGATGTGTTTTTAATTTTTACTGCACTTTCTAGGAACGTA
>PRKT01000044.1:0-59846 GCA_003671525.1 Saccostrea glomerata | reverse complement strand
CCATACCAATTGCCTGCAGTGTGAATAAAACCTTAAGGAGTGGATCTCATCTTTTCAAAGAAGCGGTAATTGACCACTGACACCCCAGTGTTACCAATTAAACACCACCAGCAAAAGTTGGTCTGGTAGAACCAAATGATGTTTATTTATGACAAATCTTATGAGTGTGTCAGGGATGGGAGTGAAAAGATGTTTGATAAGAAGTAACTGACCTTTTGGATTTACAAGTGGGCTCTCAGATAATATACTTTCAGAATGGCAGACTTTAGGCCTATAATATATACCGGTATAGAACCATTATTTCAGAATATTTACAATCAACATACCCGACTTTAATAGCATATGTCCAGTTGCAACGTGTGTATGTCATGGTCCTATAAGCTATTTAGGTATTAAAAAGGGATGAATCCTCCTAAATAGACAAATTGTATATCTCTCTTTACAAGATAATTTGTGCAAACATCTAATTTGTCCGAACAAATATCTAATCCATGCGAACGAATTTCTAATTTGTCCGAACAAATATCTAATTCGTCCGAACGAATTTCTAATTTGTCCGAACAAATAAATTTTTTTTTTTTACCTGTCCGTAATATTGACCTTTTAGATTGTTTTATCGATTATCTGTTTTTCCTTGAATCGTGTGAATTCGGAATCTACGCTACACTGTATGATCTGTATTCTAAGAAGAAATATATTTTTCATCTTGTTTTAATTTTATTTGTGATTAATTCAACTGTTCAATGATAGTGTTAATATTTAGTTTTAGTGAGGAAGTTTTATTGTTTGACTCAAATTTTTAAATTCAATTAAAACAACCATGTTTGATAGTTTGACTTCAGTATACATTATACAGTATTAGGAATTATAATAGAGTTTAATTTATTTTTAAATACTACGTTTAAAGCAGGTATTAAAATAAAAGTGAATTCTCGATTAAAACACACTACAGTGTACATGTACATGTATACATAACTAGAATCCATTTTTTTCAAATTATAATAATAAGCATATTTCAAAGTCGAAATTGTCATTTTAAAGGATTTGGTTTACACCAAAACACAAAAACGAAGTATATAATGTACATCTACATGTTTCTAATTACAAAAAAAAAAAAACAAAAAAAAAAAAAACGATATAATTCTGAAGTTTTTTTCTACGTTTGTCATGAAAGTTTACATACAGAGTCATTTGAATATTTCTTCTTCCACTTTTTATGGATCTCCTTCTTAATTTTTTTTTCAGATACAGGACTTACAAAAACCGGTTTTTCTTAAATAAATAGTTTTTTATAGACAAACAACTTGCATCATTGGCACATATATAGATATATAAAAATCTAAATCTTCCTGTGGATCATTTTAAACAAGATTTCAAATACTTCACGTGTCTCCGCGCTTTCCGTACTTCTTTTTAGAAGTTGACAGAGGTATTACTGGAACGATAACTCTAAGTGAAGACTGAAAATATACAGCAAAAATTGGCATATAAATAAAACAAATCTACGTATATCTGACAATTTCAAAGGACAGAAAAAAAGATACCTATGCAAATCATAATTATTAAAATGCATATCAACACTTCGTGACCACTTACTCGTTAGGAAAAAACATTTAATTACTTAATTAGTTAAAATTAATAATGCGGTTTTCAATTAGTTTCTCTTCATAAACAACGACATGCGGAGATGATTGTTACAAACCACATGAACCGACATGAAGACATAATAATAATTTATCAAATCTACATATGCAAATATTGTCACCCAACATTATTTACTGTGTTTATACTTTTGTGATAATCATACAGAGGTGCCCGTCGGGACTTTTCATAAGCGCGATCGTAAACAGTTGTCCTGTGTCTCTTCTTATCTTCGGCAATGAATATCTACCTTTATTGCATATATCATTGTCCATCAGTACGCAATCATGTCGAAGGCAACAGTACTCTTGTTCACGCTGTTGCTTGCGGCATTATGTGTCTACACTTAGTGCATATTCTGTCGCTGCTATGATGCTGTTCCTGTATTAGATAGCTATGATGTAGTTGTTGATCAACAATAAAAGCATGACAAAAGGAAAAACCTAACGTACAACAGATGCATACTCAAAGACCTATCAAATTTCAACATCAATGTTCAAATTAACAAATTATATCTTCTTTTCTTTTGATTGAGGGGCACAGGTGTGAAAATCGACCAATTGTTGACTTCTAACCTGCAAGGTTATGAAATGTAGGATTTGTACAATATCACATTATTAAATAGCAAAG
Organism: Saccostrea glomerata; assembly: GCA_003671525.1. Classification (NCBI taxonomy): domain Eukaryota; kingdom Metazoa; phylum Mollusca; class Bivalvia; order Ostreida; family Ostreidae; genus Saccostrea; species Saccostrea glomerata. Next base: position 57,575 of record PRKT01000044.1, on the reverse strand, counting down.
TGCTAGCACAGTTGGTGCTTATAAATGTAATACTGAGTTCTACAATGTCCAAACAAAAAGACATTCGAAAGACCTACATTTTTTCTGAAAGTTTGGCATAGTAACAGCTGTTACCTAGTTTTTACGACATGTCTTGACGCGGCTCAGAGAACGAGAAATAACATATAGCCAGTCGATCATGAAGCAAAAACCACCCTACCTCTATAGGCTTCCACTGGGAGTTTACTGACATAATTCTATATGTATATTGAGCTGATAAGTACTTTAGATAAAGATTGTCAAAGAGTAAAATGACGTCAAAATATGTGGAAATTTCTCCGAAAAAATGGCAATTAAGCGATTCGAATCAATAAACTGAAATTGGCTAGAAGTTGCATATGTATAAAACAATGATCATGTCTTGAATTCAAAACGAACTATTTAAAAACAACTTTCAAAGGGAAGTAAAATGTAAGTGCGTAATTAAAATGAAGTAGATATCGCTGTCAACAAAACCGCTCTTGTTAAATACACATCGTGTCATACGCAGTGTTTTTTTAAGATCAGTACAGTACATTATTCGAGTAAATCATTGTTTTCAACTTATTTTTTTTTATATTTTCAACATTGCTTGACTACATATATTAGATACCTGACAGGAAACATCAAGGAATTGTATCGTTGGTTTTGATATTTCCATTATAAGAATGTATGTGATGTTATATTTATGTCTCGTTATATTAGGAGTAATTTCTAGCAGCTCCCAGCAGTTGATATACTAAGGCAGATCAGAAGAATCAAATGAACGTGTGGACATTTATTTTAAAGTTTTCTTTCAATTCCAAACTGAGATATTAAACAAATTATCTTCAATTGAATCGAAAATGGAGAAAAACTTTCAAACTATGAAATCTTTCAATGAACTTTTACAAAAGGAAATGTCTCGGGTTGATAAGGAAATGTCAAAATTTAAGGAAAAAGTACTCAATGAAGTTACTGGCCATTTGAATAAAACCCTGCTGAACATTGAAAAACATAACAAGCAGAATAAATCTCTTGAAATCGGCGACAGTGGCGCAACAATTCCTTAATGGGAGACGTTTCGTTTTTGCGAACATCGCTTCGAAATATGCAACAGTCAGCTTCGGGTCATAGTTCAAGACTTACTGCCATTGAAACAAAACAAGGATCTCAGGGTCTTTGACAGCTTCGGGTCATAGTTCAAGACTTACTGCCATTGAAACAAAACAAAGGTCTTAGGGCCTTTGACATTACTGTCAAATAGCTTGGAAGCATTCAGTAAGTACTGGATATACTGTTTTTTATTTTCCTCAGAGAAAAATGAGATTTTAACAAGTATTTATCAATTAGCGATATGGTCGATTGAAATGCTCATTTTCATAGATACAGTGTACATTGTAAATAGAACTGAAGAATTTAAATGAAAACAGCAAGATGTAAACATTTAGGGGAAAAATAATTCGAACATCTTTTTATATGTTCAACAAATACGTATGAAATATATTTTTAAAAATATGTATTTTATATAGTCTAAGATCCAATCAAAGAAACAATACATATTGATGTGATTCCATCATAACTTAACATCAATGATAAGTATAATTATGCACGCATTTTGAAACTTCTATTAATGCAAAGAAAATTAATACTAATTCAAAAAATAAGTATGACAATAAACCTTTGATAATAATAAAAACATATTTTATAAAACTTGCTTACAGTTAAGGTGCGGATCGCTGGTGGTGGATCTACATGCGGGAGAGTTGAAGTGTACTATGATGGATCATGGGGTAAATTTGTGACGATAGCTGGGGCAACAATGATCCACAAGTTGTTTGTAGAATGCTGGGTATCAGGAACAGTAGTACTCAATTATAAGAAATTCGCACAAACTTTTGAACACAAGAACATTTTTGATATCAGAGATTTATTAACATATGTACAGTGAACTAGTATATTGTAAGTGAGTTCTTGAACAGATATCTTAATCCACATTATATATTGAATACTTATTCCTTATATTAAATCAATACATATTGATAACCCAGTCAATGGTTGCTTGGCACCCAAATGATAAATACCTCGGCCACGGAGATTGTTTACTTTTGTTGACAAAATTACACAGCCCAACCGTTTACGAAGCAATAATAATACCTTGTACAGTAACCATGATTTCAATTTCAAAATAAATGTGTATCCATTTCTATGTACTCCTGCGCAAAAATATGATAAAATAGTGCTTTTGTAGAACTTCCATCATTAAAACATCTCTCGAATTAACATAGATAGTACTCATGACATTTGTATACATTTCTATAGAAACACCCCTTCAAAAATTATAATTTTACATTTCATTTGGACTTCTAGTTTAATATTATATCAATGGAAAAAGTTGATACATTTTGAAACAAAAACCCAGTCAAAACTGTTTTTTTTTCATTTGTTCATTTCAACAAAACAATACAAGAAGTTACATGTATGAAAACAATTTAAACTATATTTCAAATGTCTCGAAACTTTTGACTGCAATTATCTAAATTTGATTTATATGCTTTTTAACTTATACATCAAGACCATGGTTTTTTCAGTGGAGGAACAGCAGTTGCTTCAGCACAGCATGGCGCAGGTAGTGATCTGATTTGGCTTGATGACGTCAAATGTAGTGGAACAGAATCATCACTGATGGAATGTTCTAAACCACCGTTTTGTTCGCATAATTGTGGACATGATGAGTATGCGGGTGTATCGTACAATTAACTTTCTTTGATAGATTCTTAAAATTCTATTCCTAAGTGACATATCCTGCTATTTAGTAAAAACTAATATAATTAACTGATTTTAAGGATCTCATATATTTCTTGCCTTTTAAAATAAAAATTATGTTACATGTTCTTACATTATTTTACGAGTATATTGACGTGATTTTTTTTTAAATTGTCATGATTTTGATTCTTCTACCTACATGTATATTTCCTTTTGTTTCTTGAAATCCTAACCAGTGTTCACTTTAAGAGAAAATATAAAATTGTAATTCATGCATTTCTTTCATTCTTACGATTTATATCTGGCTTTCTCGGTGCTACATAATTATAGAGTCTGTCAAATGGCGGATAGATTCTCATTGGTGAATTCGAAGAAATTAATTACCGTATATACTCGCCTATGAGTCGGTCCGCCTATAAGTCGGTTGTATTTTGTGAGGTTATTTGGCAGGGATATGCCATTGACCCGCTTTTACGAGGGGTCCCAAACTATCTCTATATCTACAAAACCACAATTCAGATTAGAATGAAATTCAGTACACACATAGCCATACACAAGGTCTATAAATAGCATATGCTGAATAAAGTTTCTCTTCTTGTTTGTGACGTCACAATGTGAAAATGACGTCACTATTTAGGTCACTTGTGACGAAAAATGGTTGTCTCAGTCGAACTCGTTCAACAAACTACTGTACAATTTATTGTAATATCTAAGAAATCCCTCTACAGTAATAATTTGTACACAGTTTAGTGAGATAAATGAGTTCCTATAAATTCAATTAATGATTGGATTAATCGCTTTAGTGAAGGAAGGCTGATGGTTAAAATGATACTTGTCATCTTACCCAGCGAAAGCAAGTTTGAAAAGATATGTATTTCTAATTAAGCAATTTGCTATCAAAGACCTCCAATTAGCACTTTGAAAAATAGTTGAATATTTGAACAATGATATAAGTATTAAATACCTTAGATTTCGTTTACTTTAGATTTTAAACATATTAGATATGATAAAAAGGATGCACCCATTCTCTATCCACCTTGAATAAAGGTCTCTCCTGAGACCGAAGATTTGTGTTTTAATGGTCGCCATGCTTATTTTTGAAAAGGATATTATTATCCACACATTCTGTTGCCGAGATATGACCATTTCTGACAAATGAACTGTTCTTGTCATAAAAGTTAACTCACATGGAAAGAAATATAAAACTCGGAAAAATCTTTCAACTTTTGTGACAGAACGCTACGAAGGGGGTCACGTGACCGCGAATATCAGGTGATTCGCGCATGCGCAGAACGGTGGTTGATGTGCATTAAAATTCGGGAGGATTAATTTAAAACAAAATCAACATTAAAACCAAATATTGTTTCTTGTATGGAAGTTATTCAATTAGTTTGCGAACTTTTTGATCACCCCTCGTAAGTCGGTTCAAATTTTTGCCAGAATCAGATGACAATTTCTAATGAATACTCTCATGTTTTACCCTGATTTCAATTAATATTTTAAGAAATGAAGTCGATATTCAACTTTAAATCATGAAAAAATAAATAAATACTCTCCTCTTAAGATTTAAAATAAAATAAAATTATTAAATACATGTATATAAAATACATATAATTCATGTATAATCTTAAAATACATAAATGATATGATGTATCCATACTTTGTTCAACGAGAGCTGTTGAAAATGTTTATAGAATTCTATGATTCGCCATCCAGAAAAATACCTGTCTTTTTATGACTCGCCTATAAGTCGGACATAGACTTTTGGACTAAAATTTAACTCCCAAAATACCGACTTATAGGCGAGTATATACGGTAACATCAAGACCTTTAAATTGTTGTTGACAAATTTGAGACGAATTTATTATTGACAAATTTCAGACGACTTAAGCTCCACCTCTTTGGCGGGCAAGACTATATTATTAGTTATTCGGTACACTCGTCGACATTTGCCCGAATTTCTACACGATGTATATTTCAACAGTGAATGAAAGCTAATTATGTAACTTCGAGAATGTCACTCCTTACTGAAAGTCCAAGCTTACCTGAGAATCGTCCTATCTTATATTTTTTAAAAATAAGACATACTTTTTTGTAAAAATGTCCTCTATGATATTTGGTCGCCCGTATGATGCAGCGGTTAGAGCGTCTGCTCAAGAGTCGCGAAGTAGGGAGTCATTCCTTACATTGTTCGAATCCCACTGTGGGACGTGGAGACCGGTCATTAGGATTAGACCGGATAAACCGAGATCTCGTGTCGCATTAGTTGCTGGCACGAAAAAGATACCTGATTCCTAAATGGCCCTGAGTGTCATGTATAGGACAAAATTTAAAGCTCTCAACCGGCAAGTGGTGGCTTCTCCATATGAGTGAAAAAATTCTCGAGAGGGACGTTAAACAACATTCAATCTATGATATGTGACCTAAAAAAAAAATATATTTTTTTTACCGATTTTTGGCTCATACATGTATATGTATCTTAACACAGATTGGAAGCTTATAAAAGCTAACATACTTCTAGTTTGTTAGAAAAATCAGTTTTATTTGATATATTTGTATTTAGGAAATTAAGTCCATTATCATTAATTAAACCTAGATTAAAAATTTCTTAAAGTCTTTGGTCATGTAAAAATTAAAACTGAATTCATTGTTCTATAATAATTTTGAAATGCAGAAAAAATTTCATATTCCACCATTCCGCCAAAAATATAATCCCCGGCAGTTTTCAAACGCGGTTTACCATTTCTATCTTAAGTTGTACAATTGTGACGAGGGAAGAAAATTATGGTCGTTTAAATCACTTACACCTAAATATATAGCTGCAATAATGTAACCCTCTCCCCTTTTTTGGGAGAGGGCTACAACTCCTTAGGATCTCCGTAATTGTGCAAAGCGGGAGCCATTCACTCCCGCACGGAATTCGGCTCAAATTGTCAGTAAACGGGTTATTTTATTTATATGTCTTACCTGGACTTCCAAAATGTAGTTATCCAAGACATAAATCGAACTTAAAATCTACTGAACAATCCATATATCCGTACTTTTCGTGTATGTCATCATCACAACTTAAATTTATTCGCCATGTTTACTGACCTTGGCAGATTGTATTTTGGGAAAGCCAATGAGATCAAGGATCTACAGGGAGCGGATTTCTTTGGAATGACCTTATTTTAACCTTAAATATCGCTGTTTATGAAAAATGACACATGGAATGATTTTATTTATCGATGTTTAGTGTTACTATTCATCACAATTATTTAAAAACACCGACATTTGCTTTATTGAGTTATTCATAATTTCAAGCGCAAATCTCAGTACGTCAAGCGTGAACTGTCATGGCTGCTTAAGTAAACACACAGATTTATTTTACATGGTTTTCGTGTTTAACAAGCTATGCTGTCGACAGTGAATAAAAATTTCGTCTTATTAGAGGTAAGTTGATTGTACAAACAATTTATTCTGCCTGCAGTCGCCCGTATTTAAAAAAAATTTTTTGCACCATTATGGAGATGCTGTGGAATTGTAGCCCTATCCAGAAAATATCAGATAAAAAATCAGAGAGGGCTACATTATTGCAGCTACTAAATATATAAAACATATAAGCAAATGTGCTCTGAATATTTCATCTAGTCAGAAACCAGAGAAGAATCCCACCTTTATTAAACTGTGAATTTTTATTGTATTTTAACTTTTAAACATTTAGGAATAGTTACATAAAAATTACCATGTACACTCTATGTCATTGCGCCAAATTTATTTTGTTTACGTTTTTATAATTTAAGTTTTGTTGCGACACGCAACTTGAAAAAAAAGAAGTATATATTGCAGAACCTGTGTTACCTATAATCACTTAATATGTCAAAATTTAAATGTATCAATCCGCTTGACGTTACATTCAAAATTTGTTCAAATTGAAGGCATTTTGACATATTATTTGATTTCATTTCATAATGGAAATTTTCGTCCTAACTATATGTAGCGAGGTCCGAAAAATGATCCATCACTGCTCAACGGCCGAATGCCGAGAATAGGTGACAATTTTCAGCTCTCCTGTGAACGGCAAGTAGTGCTGTCTCCATATGAGTGAAAAAATTCGAGAGGGATGTTAAACAACGTACAAAAAGTACAAAAAAATAAATTAGTAGGAGGGATATCGGTACATGCATAATCCTGGGTTGCAGAAGCTTACTTTTTTTTCTATTAAACGCGGTTTATAAAGGCTAGCGTAAACAGTCTTAAACCCGGTAAATCAGTATAATTTTGGTGGCTATAAACGATAACGTCAGCATACAACGTCATAATGTGTACGGAAGCTGCAACTTCATTGTTGACAACTTACACGGACGATTCCGCACGATTAAAACCTGTTACCCAAAATGTCGGAACGATCCTTCACTCACGCGATTCTTCATATTACACGATCTTACACGATTGCTAGTAAACATAAACAAACGATTCTTCACGCAAAATACGCCAAAATATTAAGGACTAATTTCAATTAAGTTGAAATACGTCATCTGATTCGGTAAAATATTTAATCCATTTGTATAACATAACTTGCTTACATTACAATGAGTTGCGTCAAAAACATATTACTCCGCTTGACATTACTTTAAAGTATGCTCAATTTGTAGACTTTTTCTGGAGGAAAAATTGTCTCATTGTCTACACTGAAATTAAATTTATAAGGAATGAAGCTTAATTCAACTTATGTTATACGATATAAGATAACATTACTTGTAATTAAGAGAAAGAAATCGCCATTAAACTAAAGTCTGGGACCATCGGGAGCCGGTGGTCGGGAAGAATAGATTTACCACGTGCACTTTTGTAAAGTTTTTTTGGTTTGTCGTGTTTTTATGTACGTTAATTCTGCAAAGATGATCGTTCGTTTTGCATTCATGTATGTTTGTTACGTACATGGCAGTTGGTTTTGATTTTCTGTATATTTGTTTTACGAAAAGTTCTGTTGATTGTGCATTGTATATCCTTTGTTAAGTTTTTTGGGTCATTGAAATTAAAATAACTGTTTTTTTAATGGTAATTTTTGCCCTCTCTGCTACTCAAACAGCATGAGTTTTACAGTTCTTATTATCACTTTTTTAATTTCTTATTTTTCTGATCATTTTTGTTTCTGAAATGTTTTATATAAACACACATAATCATCACTCTATTCAGGCAATAAAAATTAATAGTTCAAAATTTATTTTTTTACATCTCTAGGCTTGCATTTCATAAAAAACACGAGGTTTCGAATATTTAATTGGGAAATGTAAAAGTTTTGTACATTATCATAGAAGGTTGTACTTTCCAAGGTAAGCCACTTCAATCTAATATACATGTATTTTTAAACATCAGGAACGCATTTTGATTTATAATCGTCTGAAATAATTCTTACATCCAGGTGCGGTTTAAATTGCATTTATATTGAAGAGATTTTCTTCATACTTCTTTAAATATTTCATCTTGGAATTGCTATATTTAAATGAAATGTTAACAATTATAAATATTTTTAAACAAATGTATATAAAGGGGTTATTCTTTATGTGATCAACTATATATGTACTTTTAAAAAAGTAGTTGATACTGCAGTTTGTGATCAAAATGTTCAAATATACAAAGGGATTTAAAACCAATTTATATACTAGAAATTCCTTAACGATAAAGTATTTCCAAAGAAATCCATCAACAAACACGTCAATAACACTCTCACGATCTGCGAGGGATGCACCTCTAAACTGGAAGGTGAAAGTCAGTCTAAAGAAAAAAAATTGAGAGAAAGCACCAGTTTATCAGTTTGAGAGGCTACGCTGATTTGGCTAGCTACCTGTTGTCAGACAGGTAGCTGTACATATTTATATCCACAAACTTTTCTGTAATGAGACAAGACAATTCTGGCTATTCACAGCTTATTTTGCTGAACCCTTGTATAAATTATTAAAAAATAAATATGAGTGAAAATGGCATTTATTGAACTAACAAATGACTAAACTAAACATTACATGTACATATTACAAAAAACGTATATAACAATTAATTGGCTGAGCTTATTAAAACATAATATACAGTTTATGACTAACTGAATAGCAAGAACATACCGACTAGTCACATGACATAATTCTTCCTAATCACATGACACAAAAACAGCTCAGCCAATAGTATAATGGTAAAAACACTTAAAAAGCAAAACGGTGGTCACAAAAAAGCCATAAAGAAAGGAACATGCTCTCTACTGCATGTGACTTACTTATGTGGCAATGGTAATGTTTCCCAGACTGTTTTCAGCGGATTAGATCTATTCAGGAAGGATCATGATGTGCTTGAACAAGGGCAATAACTAAGACTCAGAACTGAGGAGATCAGTGTTCGCTCCGCTCCAGTTTTGAATTGTTTAATGGATTTTTGAGCTTGAATACAGTTAGTTTTCTCCATATATTTCATGCAGAGAGGAAAAGATATTACACTAGTTTATAACGAAATTTGAACATAGTTAATGACATATTATCAAGCTTAAGGTATGTCACTCGTGAAATTTGTTAAATCAAGGATTTATTAAGAAGTATATTTTGGATAAGAACTCATATAAAGTGACTCAAAATCGCAGAGAGAATACGTGGTCAGTGTTCATCTAACTGATTTACGGTACAATGAAGTTGACCTTTTTGCACTTAAATTTTAACTCTTTGGTTAATACTCAAACCATTATTATATTTTATCAGATGTAACAATGGCAAAAAATATTATCTTATTTTACGTAAAATATTTTGAATAATATTTATCATTGAAATAATCTTGCAAATTAATGTGCGTAAATTATTGTGTGACCTTTTTACACTAAAAAGTAATATATTTTGGGGTATTAAAAAACTAAATAGGCAATAAAACATTTTCTTAAATCAAGCTTTTTACGACTTAAGTGCTGATCAGTCACAAGTATCGAGAACTTTAAAATAATGAAAGAAAAAGTTGGGGTCAGAGATGTTTATTTTGAAATATTGGTCAAAATATGTGATTTTCAGGCAAAAAATGGTGTTAATTTTATATTGACTTATTTGACATATCTTCATTTTTTGGCAAAGTTTGTTGAAGGAAGGTGTAAAACTTGTTCTAAAAATATAAATTAAGACCTATATCAAATATTCCCAGCAATATCATAATGGATTATATTCTCCGAGTAAAAGTATGCGAGGCTAAAATTCCAAGATATAAAATTTAATAAATGTGCAGATTTGCAGAATTAGCTGCTAAATATCTTTCCACCACAAAAAATAGTCCCTCACAAATCTTTCTTCTTTGTAACTTTTTGAGCAGTTTTTTTGTTGAATGTTAAAACATTAACATTGTTGAAATTAAATACGTTATAAAAATGAATTTTGATAAATAGTTTTGAAGTAAGAGGTTCTTCGTGAACTTTTCCAAAAAGCTGACGAGTGACCTTCCTTAAACGTCCCTATTACACAATAACAATTGAAACAAAGGCAAACACGGACCCAATTTTACATTAGAGGTATTCAAAGTACCCTAGAAATTAAACATACATGTATTCTGTGGACCGCTTGCATCAATCTAGAACCCTTTATCCTGTAATAGTAGAATGGATAGTATGTGGTCTGCCCATTTAATATAAAAAAAATGGTAAAAGAATTTGCTTTCACTAGTAGTGTTTGCAAACAAAGTCATCATACATGTATCTACCAAAGAATTTGCGAATTGCAAATGTCCATTTATTCATCAGTAGCACTTTTTTGACTTCTATGATTGGCACATGTATCAACTAGTAGAACTGCAGATTTATAGTATATTTGATCTATTCAAGGAATGAATTAAATAGCAATCCAAGTTATCCAACAATGGGTTGGAGAACTTTACGCCTTATCAACTGCGAAGCAGTTTACAGACAATATACCAGAATAATTTGGGTTGCTATTTAATTCATTCCTTATGATTTTTTTTCAATCATCAATTAAAGACACCAAGATCAGTTCTCCCTTAATTACGTCTTCAAATTGTTCATATTTTAAACGTAACGACCACTGCATTGATACGTTTTCGACGTTAGTCATTGTGACGTAGGCAACCCAGGTTATACAATTTCGATTAATTTTTTATCCAATCAAATGACGCGTTACAACTCAAATCAAAGTTATGTATGTCATGTAAACATTTCTTAACACTAAAATACGTATCCGATATATACTTAATTGTTCTTGTAAAATTTGGAAAATTTGAAATGAAGGTCTGTATCTCCCTTAGCTCTGATACTTCAATGTATTTGGCTTCAATCTTTGGCACCCCTTTTCCCACCTCTGTTAATTTTTTTTATTTTCAGAGTTTTATCCTTTCGGCACAAACATCAATGAAGAGACATAGTTTGTTGAAATGCCCATTTATTGCATCAAATATAAGTGCATGATACGTATACTCTGCCAACAAGGCCAATAAACCTCATTTAAGGTCAGACGAGACGTTCCTCAAAATCTGTTTTGTATATCTTTGTAATGTATGAAAAATATTCAAAATTTTAATAACATTCTGATTTCTGAACCAGTTTTTAAACGTTTTTAAAAAATCAAAACACTTAAACGTCTGAAATTGGAAAATTATTTTTCTTCCCCAAAGGAACATATAAGAAAAACTACCCCTGGTACCTTGCAGAAATGCCTGGTAAGGTACCTCAATTTTTTGTGAGGAAACATGTTTTAGTAGCAACATTTTAATGACAAACTCTTAGAAAAATTTATCTATTATTGAGGAACGTCTCGTCTGACCTTAAAATAAAATCAAATTTCAAACAACTACTCCCTGCGATGAGATCATTTTGTTTTTCCATGACGCATGAAAGTATTTTAGTACATGCAGACTTGGGACTTGATAATCACGACCTAAAATGGTTACATCCACGTGTCATATAAAAATGTATAACTTACATTATAGAAATGATGAATAGGCATGTTTAAATATAATTATTTAGTTTGGAGAATACAAAACAGAGTATACAGAGGTTCATAATAAATGTAAAAAAAAGTCTGAAAAGAAATATATGAGAGAGAGAGAGAGAGAGAGAGAGAGAGAGAGAGAGAGAGAGAGAGAGAGAGAGAGAGAGAGAGAGAGAGAGAGAGAGAGAGAGAGAGAGAGAGAGAGGTAACCTCCATAATGAAATGAAATACGTAGTTTTCTGTTGATTCACTCTCTTGATTTTAGAGACTTTTTCCATGTTAATTTTACACATTTCACGAGACAAAAAATATTATTCATTTCAAAATATCACTGGTAATATTTTGAGCTTACAAAATTATAGGAAAAAAATTAACATTGTTAAATTTAATTTTGATAGAATCATTTAATTTGGAATTACACAGACAAAAACTGGGTTGATATTATAGACATTTTTATATGACCATTGCAGGCGCCTTCTCTACCCTTATAATAATATATGTACAGGAATTCGATTAAATAATCTACTTATCATTCCGTATTTTAAAAATCTCCTTTCCTTTGGCAAAAAAGCAAAATCTTCAAGCCTACAAGAAAAAATCCCACCTTCTTATTATCTTCTATTATGTTCTATTAAAGAAAATATCTTTAGGAAATCTTTTTTATAGCTATTAATCTATTTGTTTTTTTAAGTGCCCGACACAATAAATCAATTTTATTGGAAAACGGTTTTCCATGGATGTTTGATTTACTAAGAGAACAAGACACCATTCGCTCAAGGGAGAAATAGGAGATTGGATCATGTGCCCTAGGAAATTACGCATTACCTGTTGACCGGTCACATCATAACTACATGATTTGCAATATATCCCGTGATTAAAGCCCTATCACGTGAAATTGTTTGCCAGAAGCCTGCTTTTATTTTGACACTAATAGTCATCAGAGTAAGAAAGGAATCAGAATGTGTTCCAAATCAGTGAAGGGACTATTTAAACGCGATAAACATGATGGAATACAAAGAAGGAGGGTGAATATGGAAATGCTCGGGCTATCATATTTGACAGCGTATTTATATTCGATAGACAAAAATAAATTAAAGTCGATAAAATATTAAATTTGAAACAGATACAATGTACATTTATGTCAGCGCGTGGTACATCCTACTTTCTTCTATTTCGTTGGAATTTCTACTGAAAACATACGTAAAAATAAGAATTTTTATAATGTATTTTAATGTTGACCTAATTTAAAAACTATTTTTACTTAGATGTATCAGTAAATCCTTGTTAAAGATGTTCGACTTTAAGAGAAGAAATAAGTATTCCTTCTCTTTTTCTCAGATTTACCGATTAAAAAGATGTCATGGCGAGAACACGTCTTAATAAAGAAAATAAATAAGCCTATATACATGTACATGTTACATAATTAATTTAAATTTGAATGAAACAAGGCGGACGAAAAAAAAGTCCTATTGCCTTGCCGAATGGCATATAAAATTTGATTACTTGTTGTTTTGTACGACCTTTTACAAACTGTGTCAACTTTTTCATGTTTATGACACTTATAACGCAGTATACAAACGTTCATCTCCGTGTTTGGTACAAATTTGAATTCACTATGTTATTTGTTTTATTTCTGGTACTAATTATAAATAATGCGATATAGTACAGAATTCTTGTGTTTGCTGCGAACTTTTGCAAAGTGTGTTAAATTTTTATTTGACTTGAAATGCAGTGAAGAACCTGTTAACTTGTCTCCCTCTTCTTCTCACTGGACAGATTGACTGATGCATTAGGACGACTTAATTTTTTTTTTATTTTCACTGACTGACCTTTAACATAGCTTCTCATTTGACGTGATTAAATTTTTTTTTTTACAAGATTTATTAGGGATCTTATATAAAAATGGTTCACTTAATTAGAAGACTAAATTAGGTTATTTTTTCTATTTATATTTTTCCCATTCAGATTCAGAAAACGTTAATTAATTCTATGGCCTAGAAACGCATATGATTTTTATCGTGTCCTTCCGGACGTTCCTCTATATGTACACAGGGTTTACTGCATGTATCAAATCGTGTCTGTGATGTCGCATCATGTATGTACATAAAGTATATCTTTTCGTATTGTGCTTGGGGTGTTGTATAGTCTTTTTCAGTTTTCCTTTTTTTTACTTTTCATTCATCAGGTATCATGTTAATCTTTGAGATTGTTAATTAGGAGTAATATATTTAATTTTTCTTTCTTTTACGGTGGGCTTTCCGAAATCTTCGCTTTTATCTTCTTTTGTTGAGAGGAAACAACCGAGAAAGCCCAAATCAATATATCATTTTGTATATTGTTATTTTTTGTGATGAATTAGCATTCAGATTTTTATCCTTAAAATATCATACACGTATCATACGATATTTTAAGACACAAACACAAAAATGAAGCATATGCATTTACATTATCTAGTAAACTTGAAATCAAAGATACCACATGCACAGGGTCTGTACGGAAGCCCATTTCGGACCTATAAAAATATTTTTGAAAATTGTCGAATTTGTTATAACGAATTTAATTCATTATAACAATTTCTTTGAATATGTTTTAACGATTTTAATCTGTTATTACAAATTTGTTGAGTTCATTATAACGAATTCTTTAATTTGTTATAACGAATTAAATTTGTTAGAACGAATAAAAAAAAATGTTATAACAAATCAAATTCGTTTAAACAAATTCTAAAGTTTGTTAAAACGAATTAAACTCGTTTAATCAAATTCAATAATCAGGTCCTATAGAAAAATATATATGAATTCGATATAACGATTTGTCGAATTCGTTTTAACTAATTTTATTCGTTATAACAAATTAGGGAATTCGTTGAAACGAATTTAATTCGTTATAACAAGTTTTAAAATCTGTCAAAACGAGTTTAATTCTTAAAAACAAATTTTTGAATTCGTTAAAACGAAATCAACAAATTTGTCATAACAGAGTAAATTCATTATAACGAATTCAAAGAAATTGTCATAACGTAAATTCGTTATAACAAATTCGACAATACGTTATATCGGATTCAAACATAGTTTTCGAAAGGTCTTAAATGGGCTTCCGTAGCCTCTGAAAATATGTTCCATATTTAAATGTTCAATAGAAAAGACCGTTACTCATACTATCTTTTTAACAAGAAATATTTGTATAAAAACATGTCGATATCAAATTTCATGCCGCCAACTTCCATATTTAACTAACAAGAATCTTATGGTTTAAACCTCCATGCGAGGTTTATGTTATGAAACTTTTGAATGAAAAGAATAAAATAAAGATAAATGATACATATACCTGTTCATATAATAATTACAGAAATGCATCTCATCATTTTGTCGTCAATGACTTGTTAGGAGCATATGTAATAAATTAGCTTAATAATGTGAAAGATTAACAATGTGGCTTTGAATTAAATTCTCTTCATGCACAGTGACATGTAAAGCTAATTGCAACAAGCCATGCATGTGAAACGACATGAAAAAAAATAATTCGTTCCTTAATCTGGAAACAATGAATCTTATTCTTTTTAGGATATTTGTTGAGGCTGCTATATGAGAAAGTAGAAACCAGTGAGAAGGAGAAATTTCGGATTCCGAATATTCGTTTTTTAGATTCCAGCAATTTAAATAGGTATTATAGAATTAATTCTACATTGTATACCAGATTGTGTAAATGTAGTACTTTTGGAATTGGTGTGTCCGGTCGGTAGCAGATGGACTCCATGGCACCTGATCCCACCTATGATGTTTGTATTTTTTAAGGGAATTTTGAGCTTGAATATTGTTGGTTACCTCCATATATTCCATATTCGGCCCAGCGGAAAATAATATGATTATATTATGTTTTAGGACACAATATGTAAAGCTAGACCTCATCTCTCTCTCTCCCTTCTCTCTCTCTCCAAATAAATTTTTACACCAATTTTGCAAAAAAGTTTCAAATTTTATTAGTTTTTTCACATTCTGTTTTGTACACGTATTTATACAGATGTTTGTACATTTACTAGTTATATGTGTGAAAGTTTCAGGTAAAAGATATATTATTACAAAATTGTCTGATATTGATTCTTTAGAATCTTGTCACAAAGCAAAGATAGATATATCATATGTGGTTAGCACATTAAAGACAGATGAAAGTCCTTAGCTTGGAATGCAAACAGTGACATGTATGGAAGGTATGAAGATATATTTGCGTTAAGGAACAACATTCGAACGAAATAAGATATAATCCAATAGGTAATTAAACTATTTAGAAGAAAAATATCCAAATTTCCAATATTCATTATGTATTATGAAAGGTTGTAAAATGGAATTTTTATTGTAAGCAGCATTCATGTATTTTTTATTTCCACTTGCAATCCGGCAGTTTGTCCTTCTCCTATAAAACCAGAAGCCATGACATTGTGCGTTTCGATTTAATATCATGCCAGGTCTTGTGGCCGCGAGCATACCAGATATTTCCTCTATCCGATGAAAGCGAATCACAGTGAGTTTTATCCACATTTCTTCCCACTCATTCATCCATGACATTATAAATTTGTTATAACCAATGTATGGATTGTCAAAATATATGCACAACGTTATTCCTTAATCTTTCAGGTCATAGGACACAACACCTTCGGGTCCAAATGGAAAAAATCTTGTTTTGTAAAATCCAAGGCATGCAAATTCACCTGGCTGAATTGTATTTTGCGGAGCACCGTACAAATTCCCAATATATGTGTAAACTCTTGGATTTGTTAATGGAGTTTCAAGGTCATTTTTCAGCAAAAAATTGAGATACAGTGCGGATTCTAAATGATAAAGAACTAAAATTAATGTGTACAGGGATGAAAAAAGAACGTGAAGACATTTTGTTGCTAATAGAAATATTTCTTTAAATTACATACTTAGTCATAAGTATAGGATTTTCATATTCAATGTATTAATCTGACGTCACTATAACTGGGGCTGATACGGATCAATGAAGGATATTGAAATAACGAACAGTATTCAGTATCAATGTCCATAAATCAATACAAAATTGGAATAGAGCAAACACGGATCACATCAGAGGTGGGACCAGGTGCCATGGAGGAGTAAGGATCCCCTGCTGACCGGTAATACCCGCTGTGTGCATCTTGTCATGATCAGGAAAAAACGAAAAAAAAAACCGTCGTCTATTCAGTGTATAAATAATAGACTAACAATTAGTATGTAAAATGCCAGTCAGCATTTGTCTCAATTATAAATTGTATTTGCTGACAAAGTCATTGTATCGACCATAGAATTTACGAATGATGACTTTACACGAGACTGTTGATATTCTTGTTTCATCAACCTGCTTGTAAATAAGTTACCTTATTTTAGTAATTGTTCATACGTAGTGCATGCTCTTGCGTATCGAATCAGCGGAGATATATACACTTCGTATGCAGGTGATGAAGGTACCTGTACACGGACGATTCCGCACGATTAAACCTGTTACCCAAACTGTCGGAACGATCCTTCACTCACGCGATTCTTCATATTACACGATCTTACATGATTGCAAGTAAACATAAAGGAACATTTCTTCACGCAAAATACGCCAAAATATTAAGGACTAATTTCAATAAAGTTGTAACACGTCATCTGATTCGGTAAAATATTTAATCCAATTGTATAACATAACTTGCTTACATTACAATGAGTTGCGTCAAAAACATATTATTCCGCTTTACATTACTTTAAAGTATATTCAATTTGTAGACTTTTTCTGGAGGAAAAATTGTCTCATTGTCTACACTGAAATAAAATGCTTAATTCAACTTATGTTATACTATATGAAATAACATTACTTGGTAATTAAAAGAAAGAAATCGCCATTAAACTAAAATCTGGGACCATCGGGAGCCGGTAGTCGGGAAAAATAGATTTACCAGGTGCACTTTTGTAAAGTTTTTGTTTGTTTGTTGTGTTTTTATGTACGTTAATTCTGAAAAGATGATCGTTCGTTTTACATTCATGTATGTTTGTTACGTACATGGCATTTGGTTTTGATTTTATGTATATTTGTTTTACGAAAAGTTCTGTTGATTATGCATTGCACATCCTTTGATAAGTTTTTATGGTCATTGAAATTAAAATAACTGTTTGTTTTTTTTATAATGGTAATTTTTACCCTTTCCGCTGCTCACACAACATTAGTTTTGCAGTTCTTATTATCACTTTTTTAATGTCTTATTTTTCTGATCATTTTTGTTTCTGAAATGTTTTATATAAACACATATAATCATCACTCTATTCAGGCAATAAAAATTAATAGTTTAAAATTTATTTTGTTACATCTCTAGGCTTGCATTTCATAAAAAATAACTGTTTTTTTAATGGTAATTTTTGCCCTCTCTGCTACTCAAACAGCATGAGTTTTACAGTTCTTATTATCACTTTTTTAATTTCTTATTTTTCTGATCATTTTTGTTTCTGAAATGTTTTATATAAACACACATAATCATCACTCTATTCAGGCAATAAAAATTAATAGTTCAAAATTTATTTTTTCACATCTCTAGGCTTGCATTTCATAAAAAACACGAGGTTTCGAATATTTAATTGGGAAATGTAAAAGTTTTGTACATTATCATAGAAGGTTGTACTTTCCAAGGTAAGCCACTTCAATCTAATATACATGTATTTTTAAACATCAGGAACCCATTTTAATTTATAATCGTCTGAAATAGTTCTTACATCCAGGTGCGGTTTAAATTGCATTTATATTGATGAGATTTTCTTCATACTTTGTTAAATATTTCATCTTGGAATCAATGTATATGAGTGGGTTATTTCTTATGTGATCAAATATATATATACTTTTAAAAAAGTAGTTGATACTGCAGTTTGTGATCGAAATGTTCAAATATACAAAGGGATTTAAAACCAGTTTATATACTAGGAGTTCCTTAACGATAAAGTATTTCCAAAGAAATCCATCAACAAACACGTCAATAACACTCTCACGATCTGCGAGGGATGCACCGCTGAATTGGAAGGTTAAAGCCAGTCAGCAAGAAAAAAAATGGAGAGAAAGCACCAGTTTATCAGTTTGAGAGGCTACGCTGATTTGGCTAGCTACATTTTGTCAGACAGGTAGCTGTACATATTTATATCCACAAACTTTTCTGTAATGAGACAAGACAATTATGGCTATTCGCAGCTTATTTTGCTTAACCCTTGTATAAATTATCAAAAAATACATATGAGTGAAAATGTCATTTATTGAACTAACAAATGACTAAACTAAACCTACATTACATGTACATATTACAAAAAACTTATATAACAATCAATTGGCTTAGCTTATTAAAACAAAATATACAGTTTATGACTAATTCAATATTAAATCATACCGACTAGTCACATGACATAATTCTTCCTAATCACATGACACAAAAACAGCTCAGCCAATAGTATAATTATGGTAAAAACACTTAAAAAGCAAAACGGGGGTCACAAAAAAGCCATAAAAAAAGGAACATGCTCTCTACTGCATGTGACTTACTTATGTGGCAATGGTAATGTTTCCCAGACTGTTTTCAGCGGATTAGATCTATTCAGGAAGGATCATGATGTGCTTGAACAAGGGCAATAACTAAGACTCAGAACTGAGGAGTTCAGTGTTCGCTCCGCTCCAGTTTTGAATTGTTTAATGGATTTTTGAGCTTGAATACAGTTATTTTTCTCCATATATTTCATGCAGAGAGGAAAAGATATTATACTAGTTTATAACGAAATTTTAACATAGTTATTGACATATTATCAAGCTTAAGGTATGTCACTCGTGAAATTTGTTAAATCAAGGATTTATTTAGAAGTATATTTTGGATAAGAACTCATATATAGTGACTCAAAATCGCAGAGAGAATATGTGGTCAGTGTTCATCTTACTGATTTACGGTACAATGAAGTTTACCTTTTTGCACTTAAATTTTAACTCTTTGGTTAATTACTTAAACCATTATTATATTTTATCAGATGTTACAATGGCATAAAATATTATCTTATTTTTCGTAAAATATTTTGAATAATATTTATCATTGAAATAATCTTGTAAATTAATGTGCGTAAATTATTGTGTGACCTTTTTTCACTAAAAAGTAATATATTTTGGGGTATTAAAAAACTAAATAGGCAATAAAACATTTTCTTAAATCAAGTTTTTTACGACTTAAGTGCTGATCAGTCACAAGTATCGAGTACTTTAAAATAATGAAAGAAAAAGTTGGGGTCAGTGATGTTTATTTTGAAATATTGGTCAAAATATGTGATTTTCAGGCAAAAAATGGTGTTAATTTTATATTGACTTATTTGACATATCTTCATTTTTTGGCAAAGTTTGTTGAAGGAAGGTGTAAAACTTGTTCTAAAAATATAAATTAAGACCTATATAAAATATTCCCAGCAATATCATAATGGAAAATATTCTCCGAGTAAAAGTATGCGAGACTAAATTTCCAAGATATAAAATTTAATAAATGTGCAGATTTGCAGAATTATCTGCTAAATATCTTTCCACCACAAAAAATAGTCCGTCACAAATCTTGCTTCTTTGTAAGTTTTTGAGCAGTTTTTTTGTTGAATGTTAAAACATTAACATTGTTGAAATTAAATACGTAATAAAAATTGAATTTTGATAAATAGATTTGAAGTAAGAGGTTCTGCGTGAACTTTTCCAAAAAGCTGACGAGTGACCTACCTTAAACGTCCCTATTACACAATAACAATTGAAACAAAGGCAAACACGGACCCAATTTTACATTAGAGGTATTCAAAGTACCCTAGAAAGTAAACATACATGTATTATGTGGACCGCTTGCATCAATCTAGAACCCTTTATCCTGTAATAGTAGAATGGATAGTACGTGGTCTTCCAATTTAATATAAAAAAAATGATAAAAGAATTTGCTTTCAATAGTAGTATTTGCAAACAGAGTCATTATACATGTATCTACCAAAGAATTTGCGAATTGCAAATGTCCATTTATTCATCAGTAGCACTTTTTTGACTTCTATGATTGGCACATGCATTAACTAGTAGAACTGCAGATTTATAGTATATTTGATCAATTTAAGGAATGAATTAAATAGCAATCCAAGTTATCCGACAATGGGTTGGGGAACTTTACGCCTTATAAACTGCGAAGCAGTTTACAGACAATATACCAGTATAATTTGGGCTGCTATTTAATTCATTCCTTATGATTTTTTTTCAATCATCAATTAAAGAGACCAATATAAGTTCTCCTTTAATTACGTCTTCAAATTGTTCATATTTTAAACGTAACGACCACTGCATTGATACGTTTTCGACTTTAGTCATTGTGACGTAGGCAACCCAGGTTATACAATTTCGATTAATTTTTTATCCAATCAAATGACGCGTTACAACTATAATCAAAGTTGTGTATGTCATGTAAACATTTCTTAACACTAAAATACGTATCCGATATATATTTAATTGTTGTTGTAAAATTTGGAAATTTATTTCCAAATAAAGGTCTGTATCTCCCTTAGCTCTGATACTTCAATGTATTTGTCTTCAATCTTTGGCACCCCTTTTCCCACCTCTGTTAATTTTTTTTATTTTTCAGATTTTCATCTTTTCTGCACAAACATCAATGAAGAGACATAGTTTGTTGAAATGCCCATTTATTGCATCAAATATAAGTGCATGATACTCTGCCAACAAGGCCAATAAACCTCACCATTTATTGCATCAAATATAAGTGCATGATACGCTGCCAACAAGGCCAATACACCTCACTTAAAATAAAATCAAATTTCAAACAACTACTCCCTGCGATGAGATCGTTTTGTTTTTCCATGACGCATGAAAGTATTTTAGTACATGCAAACTTGGGACTTGATAATCACGACCTAAAATTGTTACATCCACGTGTCATATAAAAATGTATAACTTACATTATAGAAATGATGAATAGGCATGTTTAGATATAATTATTTAGTTTCGAGAATACAAAACAGATTATAAAGAGGTTCATAATAAATGTAAGAAAAAGTCTGAAAAGAAATATATAAGAGAGAGAGAGAGAGTAACCTCCATAATGAAATGAATTAGTTCTCTGTTGATTCACTCTCTTAATTTTAGATACTTTTTCCATGTTAATTCTACACAGTTCACGAGACAAAAAATATTATTCATTTCAAAATATCACTGGTAATATTTTGAGCTTACAAAATTATAGGAAAAAAATTAACATTGTTAAATTTAATTTTGATAGAATCATTTAATTTGGAATCACACAGACAAAAACTGGGTTGATATTATAGACATTTTTATATGACCATTGCAGGCGCCTTCTCTACCCTTATAATAATATATGTACAGGAATTCGTTTAAATGATCTACGTATCATTCCGTATTTTATCCATCTCCTTTCTTTTTGCAAGAAGGCAAAATCTTCAAGCCTACAATAAAAAATCCCACCTTCTTATTATCTTCTATTAAGTTCTATTAAAGAAAATATCTTTAGGAAATCTTTTTTATTGCTATTAATTTATTTGTTTTTTAAGTGCCCGACACAATAAATCAATTTTATTGGAAAACGGTTTTCCATGGATGTTTGATTTAGAGCACAAGACACCAATCGCTCAAGGGAGAAAGAGGAGATTGGATCATGTGCCCTGGGAAATTACGCATAACCTGTTGACTGGTCACATCATAACTACATGATTTGCAACATATCCCTTGATCAAAGCCCTATCATGTGTTTGCCAGAAGCCTGCTTTTATTTTGACACTAATAGTCAGCAGAGTAAGAACGGAATTAGAATGTGTTCCAAATCAGTTGAGGGACTATTCAAATGCGATAAACATGATGGAATATAAAGAAGGAGGGTAAATTTGGAAATGCTCGGGCTATCCCATTTGACAGCGTATTAATATTCGATAGACAAAAATAAATTAAAGTCGATAAAATGTTAAATTTGAAAAAGATACAATGTACATTTATGTCTCCTTTGGTACATCCTACTTTCTTTTTCAATTTCCTACGACTTCCTACTGAAAATATGCGTCATAATATGAGTTTTTATAATGTATTTTAATGTTGAGTTAGAACTGTTTTTCCTTAGATGTATCAGTAAATCCTTGTTATAGATGTTAGTCTATAAGAGAAGAAATAAGTATTTCTTCTCTTTTTCTCAGATTTACCGATAATAAATTGTCGTCGCGAGAACACGTCTTAATAAAAAAAAGAAAATAAGCCTATATACATGTTAAATAATTAATTTAAATTTGAATGAAACAAGGCGGACGAAAAAAATGTTCTATTGTCTTGCTGAATGGCATTATTTGATGAATTGTTTATGTCGGTGTTTTATAAGAACTTTTATGCCTCCTCTTTCCCTACCTACCTATCAAAATTAGACAAACTCACAGGTATGTTGAAAAAAGTTTATTGATCAAAATATAATAAAATTTTGATCAAATCAAATCATAAACTTGTACAAACTTTTTTAAAATAATTCCAGTATAACAAAATGGATTTCAAAATGTTGATATGCAAATTACAGTTTCCTTATACAAAAATGGATTAAACATTGTAAAATTTTTAATACAGTTCCATTGTATCAAAATGGATGCTACAATGTAAATTTGCAAATGAAGTTACAGTATCGCAAAGGAGTGATTTGTCAATGCAAAGGAACATCAGTAATCCGCAAACATATCACATATAAAATCAAAAGAGTAGAATAATACAAAAATTACAAGAAACGAAATATCTGCTTGATATCCACAAAAATGCATAACATAATGAATATCTATAAAGCATGTATCAAAAAGTATCAGATAAGTGTATTTACACAAAAATCGACTAGTGGCAGCAGGTGGGGTAAAAAAGCCCCACCTAAAAATGACTAGGATCTAAAAAAAAACAAAACATGTAAAACTATAATGACTAAAGACAACAAAATATAAAATAAACTGAAAATCAAAAATGTGAAAGGGAGGTGGGAGGGAAATTCAAAACAATACAGACTGTACTTCTTTGGTAAATTGATGCTACAAAGGAGACGCTATCTTTCAACCAATCAAAATGTGCATACAGAGATATCATGATTAAGGGGCTCCCCAGGGGTAATATTTACATGAGGTCTCCTAAAGGTTCAGTATTTCATGAAATAAAACATATAAAAGACTTATCAGTACACTCGTCTGCATAAAATCATTTATACATATAAATTGCATTTACAATGTGTGTCATTTTTTTTCTGTTTATGACACTTATAACGCAGTATACAACCATTCATCTCCGTGTTTGATACAAATTTGAATACACTATGTTATTTGTTTTATTTCTGGTACAAGTTATATATAATGTGATACAGTACGGAATTCTTGTATTTGCTGCGAACTTTTACAAAGTGTGTCAAATTTTTATTTGACTAGAAATGCAGTAAATAACCTGTAAACTTGTCTCCCTCTTCTTCTCACTGGACAGATTGACTGATGGACGACTTAAATGTTTTTGATTTTTACTGACTGACCTTTACCACAACTCCTTATCTGAGGTGATAAATGTTTGTTTTATTTTTACAAGATTTATTAGGGGTCTTATATAAAAAATGTTTCACTTAATTAGAAGACTAAATTAGGTTATTTTTTTCTATTAATATTTTTCCCATTCAGATTCAGAAAACGTTAATTAATTCTATGGCCTAGAAACGCATGTGATTTTTATCGTGTCCTCCGGACGTTCCTCCTATATGTACACAGGGTTTACTGCATGTATCAAATCCTGTTAATTTGTGATGTCGCATCATGTATGTACATAAAGTATCTCTTTTCTTATTGTGCTTGGGGTGTTGTATAGTCTTTTTCCGTTTTCCTTTTTTTACTTTTCATTCATCAGGTATCATGTTCATCTTTTAGATTATTAATTAGGAAGAATCATCAATGAATGATATATTTAATTTTTTTTTCTTTTACAATGGGCTTTCCGAAATCTTCGATTTCTTCATTTTTTTTGAGAGGAAACAACCGAGAAAAACACGACAAATGGTCCATATCTTGACAGTGTCCCCATTTGACTACAATAAAGGCAAGGTAACAAAATTTCATTCTAATTTTTCTAAGCATAAAACATACAAATATATTTCCAAGAATTAAAAATTTTTATCATTCCGTTTTCGTAATTTTCAACTAGATCGGGCCTCGTTAAGAGGCCAGAAACTTAGCCAAACTGATACTACCGTTGCTTTCAGTTTCAATACTAGGTATCAAGGAAGAAGTTATGTATTCAATCTGTTCGTCATCTAGAGATAGACTTCAACCGACACTTAAGGGTAGGTGTAGAAAAAATGAGAAAAATTCAGCGTAGACCAAGGCACTCGGCCAGATGCAATTCAAGATGATGATTGTCGACTCTTGTGTAATAATCTGTACGAAAATAGTGTTTTTAAAGAAAAGAAAACGCTCACTTAAGCAAGTCATTATTGATATTTTTTTAATGGGTTTATTCAGACAGAAAAACAAAACACACAATATAGAAACAAGCGTCTATGATTAAAATGATTAGATGAGCACATTTTTTTTAAAAAATCAAGATACAAGCTTTCTTTGTTAAATATCAATTATTAAGAATGGAATTGATTGTCTTCTCTTTTTCTTTTTTTTTCGAACTTCATTGGAACAGCAATGCTCTCACATTTAACTTACAAACTCTAAAAGACTTCATTAATGTGAATTGTAAAATGGTTCAATTAATTGACGTTTTCAAAACTTTTACAAATGGTCAATCTTTAAAAAAAAACTTACACAAACGAGTTCAAGGATCTGTTAAAAAGTTGTCTTACTAAAATAATTATGAAATTAATTACTTCAGTAATTAGAATTAAGCAGATATTTGAACTCGTGGTTTAATTAATGTTTCAAGATTGATAGAAACACAAGTTAGTTTTTGTAGTAAACCAAAATATAATACCGTTTATATCAATCCTTAGAAAACACAGTGATATTTCTTATATCAAGATGGAAAGTTATAATCAAAGTGTCTTTTACACTGATTTTGAAAAAAAAGTGTCAACTATTATTAGCTTTTTTTTTCTGATTCTGTTTGTGCATAACTATATTTATACAGATGATTGTACGTTTACTTGTCATATGCGTGATAGTTACAATAAAAATATCTTATCAAAAAAATTGTCTGATATTAGTTCATTAGAATCTTGTCACAAAGGAAAGATAGATAATACTGTAAATTCCTAAATATATATGCGTAGAATTAATCATAGCGTTATTTCGCGAGAAGCACCACAAGCGATTTAAAATTACTCGTGTCTGTTTTTATGGTGCTTAAATCAATGTTAAATCTTTTGATCAGCCGTCCATTCGCGAATTAATATTCCCACTAATTGAAGTTGACATGCAATTTCGCGATAATAAGTACTCGCCAAAAAAGAACAGTTAGACCTTGAAGCTTAAAATGCAAACAGTTACATGCATGGAGGGTATGAAGGTATGCATTTGCTTAAAGGAACAAAATATGAACGAAATAACACATAATCCAAAAGATACTTAACTACCGTAAAACGGGTAATTTTTACTGCTGTAAATTTTTACGAATTCCTGTAGAAATAGGGTGATTATATTTTTAACGCGTTAAATTTTTACGAATCGAGCATGTCCGTAAAAATTAAAATCATCAGAGTTGAAGTTCCAGATCAATGCTTTAGCGTTTTGAATGCGTTAACATACATGTACTTGTTTTAAATGTCTAGAAAACACGATGTAAAATAAAAACGAAATAGTTCCCTCCCGTGATAACGAGTGTCGATTCCTTAAGGATATGTTTATTCATTTAAATACCTTTATATATCACATGCCTTGAATTTATTCCTTTGTCAATTAATACGATGTTCACGCATCATTATTGTTGCGCACCACGTGCTCGTCTTCATTTTAATGAAAACAAAGAGAGACAACTCAAGCAATCATGATCAAGTTGACAGAATTATAAGGGACATGGATTGCGATGCATTAAGTTTTAACTGGAAGCAAATAAAAAGAAAAAAGGGTCAAAGTCTTGAAAAACGGATATAATTTGAAGACTTCAGTCTGTAATAATTAAGCCATTGTCCCGTAAGATGAACCAGGTAATTGAAGGTGTTTGTATAATTTGTGCACTAATTAAGATTTACTTGTTTGATTCTTATCGAAAATCAATTAAAAATTCCCCCAAAATACCAAAGAGTGCCAGTACTAATTCTATAGCCTCCAGGTACTTTCCTAAATGGCAATGATAGCATTGAAATACTCTCATAATAAGATGTTCAAAATTGAGGCGAGGCGTTTTTCATGCACTTCTGTGAAATTTTACGCGTTTAAATTTTATGGATTTATAAAACTCGTAAAAATTAGTAAAAATTAGCAGCACGTAAAAAATACCCATTATTCGGTATTTAGAAGATAATTATCCATATTCTTGGGCATTATACAAAAATTATAGAATGGATTTTTTATTGTAGCAGCATTCATATATTTTTTATTTCCACTTGCAATGTAGCAGTCCATCCTTCTCCAATAAAACCGGAAGCCATAACATTGTGTGTGTCTGATTTCATATCACGCCATGTCATGTGGCCATACGCATACCAAATATTATTATCCAATGCAAGAGCTCGAAAGAGATTTTGATCCACATTCCTTCCCTCGTTCATCCAATGCATTGTAAATTTGTTATGACCAAAATATGGATTGTTAAAATACAGGCAAAATGTTATTCCTAATTCTTTAAGGTCATAGGCAACAATGCCTTTAGGTCCATATGGAAGAAAATTTGTTTTGTGAAATCCAAGGCATGCGAATTCACCTGGCTGAATTACATTTTGCGGACCGCCGTACATTTTCCCATCTTTTCTGTAAACTCTTGGATTTGTTAATGGAGTTTTGAGGTCATTTTTCAGCAAGATGCAGATACAGTGCGCATTCTGAATAATAAAAAAAACTATAAATTTTATGGTTGCAAGAATAAAAAAAGTGAGTAGAGATTATTTTTTGTGGTATCGTGTTATATCAGTAATTGAATTGATAAAATCAATTTTTTGACAAATGGCTACTCACTTTTGAGCTAAATTTGCTGAGAAATTTGCTCAGCTCTACCATCTCTGAGTGTTTGATTCCTGCATCTGTCATTATTACCTATAAAAGAATTATGACAAAAGAAATTCAACGTAGAGTCGGCTGAGGAAATGAAGGATTTGATTTGTATAGAATTGCAACATAATTATTTACGAAATAAAAAACAATGTTAAAAAGTTCTCTGAGAAATGAACTTTTAGTTAGTCACGTGATTAAATCCTGTGAAGCCCGAAGGGCTTCTCAGTAGATTTGATCACGTACCAACTAAAAGTTTATTTTTCAGTGAAGTTTTTAACATTGTTGTTTATTACTGATATTTACATTTCGAGTAAAACTGCATCTAAACGGTCCACCGTATTGCAATGTTGTGAAGCGCAATGACCTAGAATTTGTTTGGTCTTGAAAGTTCACCTCGCTACAACAATTGAATGTTTTGGAGTAGTCTGGTCCGATTTAAAGGAGAAATAATGTGTGAATATCTCACTGAGTGTAATACAAGTATAAAAATTATAACAGAATACTACCATTATTAGTTTATCTCAGAAAATTCAGTCGTTTCTCCACTTAATTCAAAATTTTCATCTAAAAAGATATTTGCAAATATAAATATTTGGATTTGAACACTATAAAAATATTTTTACGAACTATTATAATGGCTTAAATTAAGAAAAATATTAGGGAACTCTTATTTTTATTTCATCATTTTTTGAACATACATTGTCAATTTTAACAGTTATCAAAACTAGCAATTAAATGTGCATTAAAGAATTATGATAACGCTTTATTTTCCTAGCATGTGATGATGTCATGACAACAAGAAATAAGCATTAACAAATTGACAAAGACAACACATTACAAATAATTACCGTGCATACATACAGTGTTTGTGAAAGATTATGCCAAGAGGATACCTTCAAGGTATCACACCGGTAATTGTTTTCACTATATAATTCTATATAGAATAAAAAATCGTTAAAAATCAGGTATTTGTTTACATGAAAAAATATTTAGCAGAAGGTGTTAAACATTACCTGTCACATTAGCTGACACCAAAAAACAGGGTACCCACACGGCATTTTCGGACTTTTTCCATCTGCAAACAGGGCTACCCTCAAATCCACGTGTTTTCACTGTGTTTATAAACACCTCGAGTGCACTACAGGAAGTAGCCTCCTATGCCATGAAAAAAATAGTTCCTGTCCAAAACCTTTCTTTATTCACAAAGTACATAAAATTTACTAGGCACAGGTACCAAAGTTGTAAAAATGGCATGGAAGAAAATAGAAAAACGCCTCAAAAGAAAAGAAAATTAATTCTATATATATGGACCTACATTTGACTAAGTTCATTTTGATTGGTCAATTACCGGTGTGATACCTTGAAGGACCTTTGAAGGTGTTCGATTTTTTCCATTTTTGCACCTGAGATTCATTAAATAATTGTCCCCAACATCCCTAAGTCTGGTGATCTAAATCCCCTTATTTCTGAAGATATGAAGCATTTATCTCCCTTACTCCAGAGCAGTCAAGAACAACACACACAGCACTCTGGAAGCAGTTTTTTGTGCATCTTTTGAAGCAGAATTTCATCATTAAAAGAATAAGCTTGGCAACCAATTTTTTATCCGTGGAGAGTATATGTTTTGTTCTTCACCACAAACAGAAAAGAGTTTACAAGTCTAAGACCATTATGTAATTATTACATAACAAAGTTGCATTTTCCCCTTCAAAGAATGAACAAAAATACAGAAATTGTTAAATACTGGGTTGATAATGAAAACTGTATCTGGTCAATTTATGTTCCAAATAAAGCCTAGGTATGTGTCTACAAGCTGCTGTGCAGAAGTTTATCTAAATGCTGTGTTGTAACTCAGGGCAGTCAAAATGATATCAGCATCTAGGGAGGTTCTTCACAGCTCCCACACTCCATTAAACTGGCTTTGATGATAAGAAACTGGAGACAACAATTCAGATGTAATTTATTGTTGTGATTTATGCAACTGGCTTTCTCTTAAGACACAAATTAGCCATGAAATTTCAATTTAACATGCATAATTATTCTCTTTTCATGGATTTATTCAGGAATTCCAAAGGTGTTTAATGAATTTCCATGATTTATGCAAGATTATATCTTTTTGTTTCAACAAATTTACATAAAAAAATAAACATTTAAATTTTAAAATATAAATATTAAACATTTTAATGAGTTTGAACACTTTTCTATGAGACAAAATGCATCACAGAGACCAGATTCAGGACATCCTCCATGATTCTTTGAGGTGGGTGGGTGTACAAAAACTGCTGATAAAATTTATAGGAAGTGATCTGAGAAGAAATATGCACCTTATTAGCTGAATTATAGTTATTCTGATATTTCAATTATTTAAATATGCCAAATTTCTTCATCAGTTAAATTTGGAATTTATTAATATTTCAGTACAATGATATACTTAATAGATCATGCTCATATAAGCATCACTGACTGAGACTTAATTCAAGAGTGACAGTCAACACCTACATATAAATGAAAAAATAACAAAAAACAGTCTCCGACAAACTGAAAAAACATGAATGTCAGCTGCGAAAGCATAAATAAAGTCCTAAGAACCACAAAAGGCATGCCATGGTGCCAAGTGACATTTTGCACTACATGTATGATGCATGGTTAGAACTCTAAATAAGTATTATCATGCAGACCTTGACAGTATTTCAGGATTTTTTGGTCATAACCTTCCTTACTGTGAAAAATTCTGAATAAATATTACTTATGTAGCTTATGTATTAAGTTTATTAGACAGATCTGACTCATTTCATTATTTCTGTTTTTCCAATGCAGTAATGTATGTATCACTGGAGGTCTGAATTAATTAAAATAAATCATGTGTCTGTAGAAATTATCATTCTGTGAAAACATTTTTTCTTGTTTACATTTTATCGCAGTTGTCGCTTGTGCTAAAAATTCATTCGCAAACCTAGAATTAGTCTATTCTTGAAAAATCAGCTTTAACACCCTTTACCGCAGAGTCTGTAGACACTATAATTGACTGCGGTCAGCTGGTGCAAATAATGTTAAGTCATATAAAATGAAAAAACAATATTCTCTGACTTCTTTCCATATTTTAGATGCATAATGCTACCTTTTAAGTCATATTTTAAAGTATTGAGTGTAAAAAATAACCTATTGTTAATTTTTAAACAGAAATCTGTGAAAAATAATGTAAATTCTAATTCTAATTTTAAAATTGTGTGTTTTCAAACAAAAAGTTAATAAAATCACATATTTTGTTGAAATATGCCTTTTAAAAATGAAAAATGTCTTTAATAAGGATTAAAATGATTTTTCACAATCACCTTCAAGGTATCACACCGGTAATTGTTTTCACTATATAATTCTATATAGAATAAAAAATCGTTAAAAATCAGGTATTTGTTTACATGAAAAAATATTTAGCAGAAGGTGTTAAACATTACCTGTCACATTAGCTGACACCAAAAAACAGGGTACCCACACGGCATTTTCGGACTTTTTCCATCTGCAAACAGGGCTACCCTCAAATCCACGTGTTTTCACTGTGTTTATAAACACCTCGAGTGCACTACAGGAAGTATAGCCTCCTATGCCATGAAAAAAATAGTTCCTGTCCAAAACCTTTATTTATTCACAAAGTACATAAAATTTACTAGGCACAGGTACCAAAGTTGTAAAAGTGGCATGGAAGAAAATAGAAAAACGCCTCAAAAGAAAAGAAAATTAATTCTATATATATGGACCTACATTTGACTAAGTTCATTTTGATTGGTCAATTACCGGTGTGACACCTTAAACTATTTTTATCATAATCAGAATTGTATTTACATGTTTATAAAATTATCCCTGCTGTGTTTTTTCCTATAGAATGGGATAACGATGGTTGTCCCAGAAAACGTGAACTTTTTGAATATTTCAAATACTTTTAATACGAACTAAAAATTATGTTCATACAATTCATGATAGTCTTCAGTTTTGAATTAGCGAAGGTTTGACTTTTACATTTTACCCGTAAAAAAAATACATTAAAACACCTTTAAAAAAAACTATCAGTTCTGACTAATGTACAAACGCTTTTCATCACTAAATAGAGTAATATGAGATTGTAGATTTGGATGATACTAAGAATTTGTCAAGAACTGCACCATTTCTTTGCAGAACAAACGACTTGAGGGAATTTATTGGATACGAGGTATAAGATAGAGGCGCTTTTTGGCCTTAAGGTAAAAAGGAGTATATGTTTGCATTATTCCCATAGGTCCACCAATATGCAATTTCAAATATCAAACAAATGATGAAGGATTCCGTATTTTTTAGATGAGACTTAACAATGGGAACAGTATTAGTTTACATGAATCATGAAAAAGACATATTAAACATGATCGAGTTGGATTTGACCAAGTGACCCCGGACTCAGAGTCTTGATGAGTCGGAGATGGCGGAGACTGACCCCCGTTTATTCCAGACAAAAAAATTGAGATTATACAATGTCATTACTATTTATAAGAATGCACATTATGAGAATATAAATGACAGGTGTTTACATTAAGTAATATGAATGGAAAAAATTACAGGTATGGGTAATTCAATATACATAATGGCTTTTTGCATTGATATTTGGGCATAAACAACAGATAATTGCACGATGTTATTGTGAGAGATTTACAGTTCTTGAGACAAAGCACTCTGTAGTCTTTATAATAGCCTTTTAAAAAAACTTTTCTGGTCCGGTGAATTTTTCAATGCTATAGTCATGATAGTAACGTAAAGTTATTTGTTCTTCCAAGCTAGGTTCTTTATAAACATTTAATCGTCTATTTATTTTTGAAGTTGAGAAGTGTACTTTTACATGTAGGAAATGCATGGAATTTGATATTATCATTTGCATTGAGTTTATGTAAGCTTTATTTGTAATATACTTGTAAACGTATATGGCCTTCCAAAGTTGTTTAGTTATATTTTATCGTTTATCTATTTTTAAGGAATGACTTTAAAAGCTACCCATTCTATACTGTATAAACTGGGTTGGGACAGTTAACGCTCTATTGAAGTTGAAATGTGTATTTTGATAAGATTGTATGGAATTAGATACTTGATACTTGTACATGTAGTACAAATAAGAGAGAACGACCATTGCTTTTAAAGTATTAAAATTTAAAAATTCTTCCTTGTTTTAAATTATAAAAAAATCATATTGATTTGAATGATTGATCTCTTCAAATTTGCAGTATTTTACGCAGAGAAAATCACACTTAAAATAAGACATCATGATAAGATTACAAAGTGTCATATGTAGCGAATTTTGATAATATTGTATTTTTTTTAATGCAAAAAATTCAATCACACACGTTCTACAATGACACTAGTCAACATGAACGCGACTGTTTCATTTGACAAAAGTTTTTGAATACATAGAACACAGTTCTGTGGCCTCTCAGGAATAGAAATGTCATTTAAACATACAGCTAATAATAATCATAAAAAAGTACACTTACTCAGAAGAGGTCGACTCTGGCTGTCGTTAAATCTTATAAAAAGGGGGAAAAGGGGGAAATGTTGAGCTGTCTACTAGTCTGATTTCTGGATAGCACAGGATTTTAAATCGACATCACAGAATGCAAATAGAAGTAAAGATAAGAATCAGTTATTTCCGTGAGCATGGTGTATGAATGCCCATAAAAAAAGATTAATTTTTTCTGAATCAGAAATTTGCTGACTCCCACTATCATACACTTTGACTGTATAGTGCTAATTTTAAGCATAACTCTAAATTGAATACAAGAATCATACAGGAGCAACATCTGCATTATTTTACACTAATTTTATAAGCTGTGCATGTAACATGTTTAATAAATGATATTCATATCCCATTGAAAAAAATGATGTTTTCTAATAAGTTTGATAAAATAATTATTTCAATTAACATATTAGAGGAATATTATATGCTATATTTCCTGGATTGGAAGCACTTGCAGTATATTTACATTATTTTAAAAAAAATTTACATAGATTACTAAACATGATGACCAAGTTTATTACAGAATGAAATATGTTCAAACCAACTTTTACTTCAAGGTGCTAAGTGCATGGCGAAGGAAAAATTGTGTCTCGTATAATGAAAACTGAGTACAAAAGAAAAATCTATTCAATTTAATCTTTAGGCACTCACCAAGTAATGTTATCTTATATCGTATAACATAAGTTGAATTAAGCTTCATTCCTTATAAATTTAATTTCAGTGTAGACAATGAGACAATTTTTCCTCCAGAAAAAGTCTACAAATTGAGCATACTTTAAAGTAATGTCAAGCGGAGTAATATGTTTTTGACGCAACTCATTTTAATGTAAGCAAGTTATGTTATACAAATGGATTAAATATTTTACCGAATCAGATGACGTATTTCAACTTAATTGAAATTAGTCCTTAATATTTTGGCGTATTTTGCGTGAAGAATCGTTTGTTTATGTTTACTAGCAATCGTGTAAGATCGTGTAATATGAAGAATCGCGTGAGTGAAGGATCGTTCCGACATTTTGGGTAACAGGTTTTAATCGTGCGGAATCGTCCGTGTAAGTTGTCAACAATGAAGTTGCAGCTTCCGTACACATTATGACGTTGTATGCTGACGTTATCGTTTATAGCCACCAAAATTATACTGATTTACCGGGTTTAAGACTGTTTACGCTAGCCTTTATAAACCGCGTTTAATAGAAAAAAAAGTAAGCTTCTGCAACCCAGGATTATGCATGTACCGATATCCCTCCTACTAATTTATTTTTTTGTACTTTTTGTACGTTGTTTAACATCCCTCTCGAATTTTTTCACTCATATGGAGACAGCACTACTTGCCGTTCACAGGAGAGCTGAAAATTGTCACCTATTCTCGGCATTCGGCCGTTGAGCAGTGATGGATCATTTTTCGGACCTCGCTACATATAGTTAGGACGAAAATTTCCATTATGAAATGAAATCAAATAATATGTCAAAATGCCTTCAATTTGAACAAATTTTGAATGTAACGTCAAGCGGATTGATACATTTAAATTTTGACATATTAAGTGATTATAGGTAACACAGGTTCTGCAATATATACTTCTTTTTTTTCAAGTTGCGTGTCGCAACAAAACTTAAATTATAAAAACGTAAACAAAATAAATTTGGCGCAATGACATAGAGTGTACATGGTAATTTTTATGTAACTATTCCTAAATGTTTAAAAGTTAAAATACAATAAAAATTCACAGTTTAATAAAGGTGGGATTCTTCTCTGGTTTCTGACTAGATGAAATATTCAGAGCACATTTGCTTATATGTTTTATATATTTAGTAGCTGCAATAATGTAGCCCTCTCTGATTTTTTATCTGATATTTTCTGGATAGGGCTACAATTCCACAGCATCTCCATAATGGTGCAAAAAATTTTTTTTAAATACGGGCGACTGCAGGCAGAATAAATTGTTTGTACAATCAACTTACCTCTAATAAGACGAAATTTTTATTCACTGTCGACAGCATAGCTTGTTAAACACGAAAACCATGTAAAATAAATCTGTGTGTTTACTTAAGCAGCCATGACAGTTCACGCTTGACGTACTGAGACTTGCGCTTGAAATTAAGAATAACTCAATAAAGCAAATGTCGGTGTTTTTAAATAATTGTGATGAATAGTAACACTAAACATCGATAAATAAAATCATTCCATGTGTCATTTTTCGTAAACAGCGATATTTAAGGTTAAAATAAGGTCATTCCAAAGAAATCCGCTCCCTGTAGATCCTTGATCTCATTGGCTGTCCCAAAATACAATCTGCCAAGGTCAGTAAACATGGCGAATAAATTTAAGTTGTGATGATGACATACACGAAAAGTACGGATATATGGATTGTTATTACTTCAAGGTGCCAAGTGCATTGCGAAGGAAAAATTGTGTCTCGTATATTGAAAACTGAATACAAAAGATAAATCTATTCAATCAAATCTTAAGACACTGTAGATGGATTTTACAAGTACATTTAGTAGGCAACGCTTGTTCTCGTTATAAAGTCTTGGACATTGCTAAAACATTGAGCATGGTGAACTTTAAAAATCCACTAAGCTTGAAACGGCGTAATCGTATACGTTTTCTCTTCTATTTCAACCAAGACCTTGTTTCGACCAGTTCTTCTAGTTACTGGCGAACAGTTTTAGTATCTGTTTTGAAACTCGTTTTTTAGGAGTTATTTTTAAATTTATTTTCGAACCATTTGAAAACACGTATATACGATGCATATCTCTTATTTCAATATTTTGTCAAATTGAACACTCGTAAAAAAAAACCCGTTGATTTTCAATTCGTCACAATAACAACATTTCCAGCATATAAAAGGTGTGGGAAAATATTGCAATTTCAGCAATAACAACAACACAGCGGCGACTCATTGTGATCTTTTCCACTCCTACTGCAGGGCAAAGATCAGTTCTGCTGCATTGTTGACGTTATATCGTTATATTAAATGATGACCAAGAATTCCCAAACGTGTTCAATTGGTGACTAATCTAGCGATCTCGCGAGCCAATCAAAGATCTTACCATCATTCTGATGAAGGACAGTTTGTGTGTCTTGCAGTATGCGGACGGGCATTATCCATGCAACGTGGGATTGTTGAGTTAATGACGTTGAGTTAGTAGTACTGCTCTGAGAGGTTTTCGAGTTCGAATATTGGCTAAACCTATCGGGTTTATAACACTTTGTCCACATCTCCTCAGTCCAGTTGCACGGCGTAATTCGTGTGCAACTTTAGAAGCAGCAATGACACGCTTCCGTCTCGACGTTGTAACAGTAAAACGACCTTGCCCAATCGTCGTTTTTCGTGGACGTCCTGAGCGCCGATGATCAGTAACATGTCAAGCGGTCCGGGATCGGTTAAAAAGTCGACATATGGTGAACGGATGCTCAAGAAAGTGTTCAACATCTTTGTGAACAACAGGCGTTACTTAGCATCTATATAGTCGTTCGACGTTTATTTTTGAAAAGTCTTAGACGTTTCCCAATTGGATGTATTTGCAATTTTTCACCGGTTTTCTTTTATAAGCGTGCTCGAAGGGCTTTTTAGTAAAAAAAAATTCTTCCAGGAACATGATGTGCGTTTGAGCATAACCTATTATATTGTTGAATTGTTATAACGTTGGACGAAGCGGTTTTCGCGCGACAAGTTAAAAAAAGTATGTCTTTTGTTACCTTTTTCTATAATGATTTTAAGTAGAAACAAAATAAAAGTTTCGAGAAAAAAAATTAAAATTGTACTAATGGCTAAACTTATTTTGCTCAGTATACATCTCATCTACAAAGAATGGAAATAACCATTTTAGTTGACAATACATCACCGATTATTTAAACGTCAAGCTGAAGGTCCTAATACGTGTGTTAATGCGCCCAGATCGATAGATGGGTCGTATATTGTTTTTGTCCTTCTGTCTGTATAGCTGTCTATTCAGCTGTCTGTTTGTCTTGCCTGGTAGTACGGTGGAAAACAGTCAAGATGTAGAAAGTTATGAAATACCTGTTTGTGCAAATAGGGACCTGCGTACATTAATTAGATTAATTATTGGTCAGATTCTAAGGAGAGAATCAGCTGTGTCTGTGATTTATGTTGTGGAAATTATCCTAGTTAACCTATTTCGGTGGAGGCACAGAGGGGTTTTGGCAGAACTCGTCACACCCTGAAAGGTTCGTGTTCACCTCGACAACCCTTTCTGAGGCATTTGAAACACGGGGACCCCCTTCGCCCATGCATTCGTCGCCCAACCTTCGATCAATGTCCGACCATCGGCGATCAGTATATGAAGTCGGTCGTCCGTCGTTCGACAATAAGTGAGTCCAAAATTTCGACCGACGGTTAAAATCAAACTGTAGCTCAGAACTCGATGATCGGGCGACGATTGGCCGACTTGTGAATATTTAACCTATGAAGGATACATAACACAAACAAAATTTTAATGCATGGATTGATATACATTTTTTGAACGGAAATAACATGAATAATTAATCCGTAAGATATTATGAAAATCTTAAGTATTCTTTGCTGCTTAGATATGAGCCATTTGTCGTTTTTTATGCAATTCTTTACAAAATTTTGCACACATATTCAACATTGAGTCACAATCTTACAAACTTCTGTCACTTTTCCTTGCAAACATTTCTCACGTCATCTATCTGAATATAGATCTAAGAAAAATATTGCTGATTTCTAAAGAAAAAAAAGATTTTTGTTTATTTATTCAAGTCATCGGTGTTCTGGGAATTAATGTGACTGCTCCGTGTCGCCCGATACTCATGTCGGCCGATCATGTTCTATCAGCCGACAAGACCAGAAAAAAATATTCGCCCGATCATCGGTTTAAATGTGACTTAGGCATTAGGAATGCACTG
The DNA here is from genome assembly GCA_003671525.1 of Saccostrea glomerata. Taxonomy (NCBI): domain Eukaryota; kingdom Metazoa; phylum Mollusca; class Bivalvia; order Ostreida; family Ostreidae; genus Saccostrea; species Saccostrea glomerata. Next base: position 19,289 of record PRKT01000044.1, on the reverse strand, counting down.
ATTGTGCATTCCCATTAATTAAGGGCAGTATTGCTTTTTGTCAATATAACAAAACAAATAATGTTTGTATGTTAACATATTTGAAGCAGCTTTAAAATTATCATGTATTCATATGACATTTTGGTTTAGATAGAGGATAATGGCGATGCAGAGGTGCTAATCATTTATATAATATATAAATGGTGCCTGTTTTGGAGGGTAACAGTTGAAATTGACACCCCAAGGAGGTTGACAATGTTTTTCCGAGGGGTGTGAATTTCAACTGTTACCTTCCAAAACAGGCACTATTTATTTTATTATACTGAATGTCTTCTTGATTTACTATGTCAGCAATACAAATCGTCGATCACCTTTTCGTTCACGTTTAGAAAGCTTTCAAACTCCCCGCTACTTTGAAAAAGATTTACTGACCTCTTTATTGTTTATTTGATACTCTACGAGTCCTTTATCATCTACATTTTCGTTATTTCTGCACTCGCAAGCATGTTTCGCCTGTCGTTTATTGTTTTCAAGTAAGCTACATCGGACGCAAGCTTTTATTGACGTCACGTTTATTCCGGTTCTTTCAAACGCGCAACTGACGTTTTGAGAATTCTACGATGAACCGTACGCGCATAATTTCCACGCATGTGGCATTACCGTTGTGTTACCCATTGTCACGTGTGTTGCTAAGGCGGGTGGTAATAGAACAGATTGTTAACTGCGTCTAAACCAATCAGATTTTAGTTTTTAACATAAAAGTATAATAATTATATTTGTTTGCACATATGAGCCTCACAGTTACCACACCATTGGTTCTCCTTATCATGACTTGTCCTTATGATGTTCAGTAAAGCATTAATGTATAACTGTTCAGTATAACAGTTTTTACTCACTTGTTGATGATGTTCGGTAAAGCATCACCCTATAAAATGCTCACTATAGAATTAAACATCACTCTATAAAAACTCAGTATAGCAGTGACTCCATAAATGCTCTGTATAGCATTATAAGATGACTCCATAAATGCTCAGTATAGAATTACAACACCATTTCAAAATACTCCGTGTAGCATTATAACGTCACTTCATAAATGCTCTGTAAAGCATTATTAAGTATCAGTTAAAATGTACTTTAACATATCAGGAAAGATACCGTATAAGTAGAATTTTTAGCGAGAATTTAATTTTGGCATTTTTAGCGAGGGTGCTGACATCGCTAAAATTAAATATCGCTAAAAATTAATCCCGTATTACTTGTAATAGCTTTTCAAGTCAGTATTTCAAAATCGCTAAAATTACTTCTTGCTAAATATGAAATACCAGATTTTAGGTAGAAATCGCTAAATTTGCGTCTCACTAAAATTTCAACTTATACGGTAATTAATTGTTTTGTTTAATTGTATTATTTTTTGTAATAATTACAAAACCCAGGTGTACATTAAAATTATAAAATTTAACTAAAAAGAAAATTAAAAATTCTTCTTTATTAATTTAATTTTGGGATTGCTGAATTTCAATGAAATTAATTATGAATTCTAGTATCATATTTGTTAAATTCCGAAAGCATATCACGATATAAGGTTTCATGAAATTTAATTTCTGGTATTTTTTGTTTTGTTTATTTGTCAACTGATTGTTATATCTTAGGCTATTTTGAGGAAGTAAATTATAAATCACACTAGTTCAATCTGAACCAGTCATAGTCTTCTGGTCATAACAGCCTTGTGCTCTATGTTATGATAGGGTTAACCAAAAAATAAGCAATTTGACAAATCAAGGCAAAAATAAGTTTTGTAATTGTTATGAAAAAATTCACAGCAAGTAAAATGCTAACCAAAGGAAAGAGTATTGGTATCCTTTATCCTGCGATAAAGACTAATTTGCCATTAAACATGACAATTAATTGTGTTTGCATATCAGATGTAAAATCTCTAAGATATATAAGATTGAACCAAAAAGGGACCAGCTATTCAAAGTGGGGAAAAAAGGGGTAAACAGAAGATATGATGAAAACAACAATTATTAGAATAATAATTGTATTCATGTATTTGATGCAATGATTTGTTTGGAGGTTCGCAGTAAGATTTGATAGGATGTTAAGTTGTGAAAAACTTCAAATCCACGCCTTGCCTGACGATTAATTGTAATAGGTGTAAGGTCATGTGATGGCACGGATGTGATTTGCATGTCACATTTTACATGGATGTGACTTGCATATCACATGTTGTGGCCTATTTTGATTTGATGTGCAATCTTTTTGCTAATTTTTTCATCTGGTGTTTTGATTGCCTTGTTTTAGAGATCCTTTTTTCTATTCATTTTTGGGGGATCAGACAATATCATATTTAACGTAACTGATGAGCAAATCTTGTGAATCTGATCACCTTCTTGTTTGTTAAGTTGTTCACATTCATACCGTCATTTTAATAAATGACATTATTCATCATCATGGAAGTGTTTTATTTGACTTTTACAAATTAGAAAAAAACAATCTGCGGTGATCCTGCCTATAGACATTAGAAGACATAAAACAACAATTATTAGAATAACAATTGTATTTATATATTTAATGCGATAATTTGTTTGGAGGTTTACAGTAACATTTAAGATGGTAAATTGTGAAAATTCTCAGTTCCACGCCTTGCCTGATAGATTGATTTTAATAGAAGGTGTAAGGTCACGTGACAGCTCAGCGAGTCATTCATTCTCGCGCGCTGACCACCGCTTACATGAGGCACGCCTATTTTGAAGATACATCTCCACCCCAGCATTCCTATCCCTTAATATGATGATTAATGTGTCTTGTAAAATTATATATTTTATTATTGTTTTCACTCAATTGTTTTACTGCTTCTATGTATTTCGTTTTGATTACTATCTTTTTGCTAACCTTTTCTTCTGAGATTCTTATTGTCTTTTTGAAACACCATCTTTTTGCCAACTTTTTCTTATGATGTTTGCCTTTTTAGTTTTGTTGGGCCATCTTTTTCATATGTTTTGATTGTCTTGTTTTACAGATAGTTTTTTCTATTCATTTTTGGGGGATCAGACATTATTATATCTTACGTAACTGATGAGCAAATCTTGTGAATCTGATCACCTTCTTGTTTGTTAAGTTGTTCACATTTATACCCTCATTTTAATAAATGACATTTTTCATTTCCATGGAAGTGTTTTATTTGACTTTTACAAAATTAGCAAAAACAAGCTGTGGAGATCTTGCCTATAAACATTAGAAGACATAACATTTGTTTCGAAAATAACATTAATAAATTTTTATGAAAAATGTCAATCAACATTCTTGATGGGGAAGGGCCCTTGCAAGCAATTTTAGGGACTTTATAGTATATAATTGTAGAAGGAAGGAAATAATAAAATAATTTATAGGGAGATGCATGTGCGTTAGTTTGTACATGACGTCCTGTGCGACGAAACAGAAGTCACAAACATCTCGGCTAGTTCCACAATAAACTGAAATAGTAATATTTTAACGTATCTTCCTGAGTAAAAGATCTTCGAGAGTTGTTCTTTTTTGTCTCATTCTCGCTTAAGATGTAGAAACTTTGGCGATTACTGAGCATGGATGTCGTGACACACATTTTAACATTCTAAGCTTTTCGAGAGTCTGATTTTCAAATTTAATGTATCATAAGGTCCAAAGTCTTCAAATTGACCTTTATCGCTATTTGAATCATATTTGTTTTGCAAACGCAACCCTGGTTTATTTACTCGTGTTAAACAGCTAGTTGGGTTACTCATCTGTATCTCTGGAGATGGTTTTTCTGAATCTATGAAAAAATATAAATATGCAAGTGCTTCAGTCAATTTGAATATTTAATATAATTACATGTATATAGATAAAATCTTTCACCTAACAAGATTTGGTGTTACAATGTTATAAACAATGTTACCTTGACTATCTTGGCAGCGTTTTGATGTACGCTTCCTGTTTAGAAATAAAGATTTTATCCACATAAAATGCATTTCTTACAAATTGTGCAAATTTTCAAGAAGAAAATTAATATTTGTTTGTTTTGGTTTATGTTAGCAAGAAAATAAAAAGTAGCAAAACTGTTGGAAAGTTTTTTTTAATTAATTATCATACATGTATACATTATCTTTTCTGATATATTTTAATTACTTTAATTATACACAATTTAGTTATTCACTCTCCTCATCCGTCAATTTCTGTAAAAACATTGGTCATTTTATCCGATCAAAGAATGCATTTGTAAACTGACAGGAAATTAATGTTACAAAAATAATTTAGTTTGCATGTAATATTGAGTCGTCAAAACTTTTGAGATTACATTGCCATGACAATGTATCATACATGTAATATTTGATGAAATTTTCTAAAGAAAAAACTACTTATATAGAATCTTAGCTGGAAAATGTATTAACTTGATAACGCTAAGATTAAATGTAAATGCTGAACCTACCTTAGTTTACAATATATATGCATAATCATCGTTAAACCAACACTGCAGGATATAGTCACCGATAAAGCTAAACAAACATTGCCTTGGTTGAAGAAATGTACCCTTGTCGATGTATCAGCAGCATTGTATGTAATATTCTCATCATGACCTGGTAATAAGAGCAGAAAACTTTAAGGATCATCATATTTAATGGGACTTATTGAACACCAAACATGTAAAAACAATTGTGTCTACGGGCTTTAAATCAAACAATAAATGTTAAATTTAATAAAATGATAGCTACTATCGGTTTTCAAATATAGTAACGATATTAAAAAAATAAAGCTTTTATTACCTCATGAAATCAATACTGTTGTAGTTCACTGTCTGTGAAGTAATTATCAACTCATGCGCATTAAATATCTGCATGCCTCTGAGTTTGTATGACCAAAAGCTAAGGGCTGGGGTCATTTATCTACTGTATAATTAGTGTTAATTTCCCTCATGCGTGAATAATCATTTTAAGTATATCTTTACTAAATGTTATATTAAAAGTATTTAATATAGTTACTGTAAGTTGTCTTCTGATGTAAGGTAATACATTATACTTTTGTGTACAATGTGCACACATGCATGACATATAGTTCCTTCCCAAGTGTGATTTTTCATGATTAATGTATTGTTAATTTACAACCAAAATACATTCAGATATTTTTCATACTAAAAATCGGCTTTCTATTCCTGCGCTTTTGAACTGTAATCAAATGATACAAAATAGCTTTATCCGGTATTATCTTGAAATGGATTTAGGAGGACATCATTAGAAGAGCATTTGGCATTATGAAGATCATTAAAAGGTCATTAAATCGTTAAATTCCTGCAGGAAATACAAGAGAATTAAGCTAAAATGTGGGATGCATAATTTGCCTTTAGAAGCGTTTTCCCTACAGATTAAATTTATAGTTACCTTTAAGCTATGTAATCAATGTTTACTAATCAACAATGTTAATAATTTAGCTCCATTTTGATGTCATTGTTTTAGAGAGATATATTTCAGTATGTACACAGTGTACACATTATATATATAATGCATATAAGATAATATATATACCAATTGTATGATTGTGTGTATTATTTTAGAATTTTTGAAGCATTATTTATGAAATTATACCTGTACAAAAAATAGCATTCACACAAAAAGCATGACATTATAAAATAAAACTCGCTTACTTTCATTTGGAGCACACCCAGTAGAGGGGTAACATGGTGTACAGTTATTACATGATTCTCTACAAAGCTTTCCATAAAAATTAGGAGGGCACGGAATGCAGTTGACAGCATGTGTTCCTGGCAAACATTCTTTCAAATAAATTTTATCAAATAAATGAACACTTTAAGTACGGTCAATAAAATGGACATGCTTACGTATCTGTTTGTTTGTGCTTATTGCTATAAATTATTATACATGTATTTTTATTAGCGAGATTTTGCTAGTTTAGAAAGCACAAGAATATACCAATAAAAAAGGATCCCTCTCCTAAAATGTTATTTTTTATTTCAGTTTCAAGTTGTTCAAAGGCTAAATTGAAATACCTTCGCAAGCTTCACCAACTTTGCGGTAGTTTTCACAGCATATCAAGGGTTCGCTAAACAAAGCAATTAACGTGATTAAAATGATTAAATCGCAATAAATAAGCAAAACAACAATAACCTGAATATTAGCCTCCTGACCATTTAACTGACGTGTATAATTTCTTCTTTCAAATGTTAGCATTATACATGTATTAGCAGTTCAAATTGCAAGTTTTTCAGGACATCAAGGGTTTTCTAAACAAATCAATTAACGTGTTTAAAATGATTAAATCGCAATGAATAAGCAAAACAACAATAACCTGAATATTAGCCTCCTGACCATTTAAATGAGGTGTATAACTTCTTCTGTCAAATGGTAGCATTAATTACATTTATTGGCAGTTCAAATTGCATTTTTTTCAAAACATACAATATTAAATGTTACTAAATGTACATGTATTTATTCAGAGTTACTTACCTGTCATTTGAACAAACTCCTGTAGTATTTGCAAACAGTCCAATTCAATTTGATAACAGAGCAATGAAAATGCAGTAATCCATTATCAAATAAATTTTTGGTAATATTGTAAGAAACTTCAAGCTTTGAATACTTATACATGTATTGCGCCCCGTGGGGATCGGGGTTAGAATAGGTCCTCAGTACCCCCTTGCTTGTCGTAAAAGGTGACTAAATGGGGCCGTCTTTCGGATGGGACCGTATAAACCGAGGCCCCGTGTCACAGCAGGTGTGGCACGATAAAGATCCCTCCCTGCTCAATGGCCGTAAGTGCCGAGCATAGACCTAAATTTGCAGCCCTTCACCGGCAATGGTGACGTCTCCAGTGAAATATTCTGGAGAGGGACGTTAAACAGTATTCATTCAATCAATCAATTATGCATGTATTGCAACAAAAACAATATACAATATTGACGTTCAGGAAATTTCCCTTCAATTTCCTTGAACTCGTTTAAAAACTATTTCATGCAAATATGAAAATAATATGCAATGCAAGACTGGAAAAATCCACAAAATAAGTTCTTTTCAGACACTTGATATCAATTCCCTCTTTTTTTTGTCAGCTGTTTTATTTTAAAAATTCAATTATTCTAAAACAAGGAATTTTCTCAAACATATATTTTTAAAATAAAAAGAAAATAAAGTATTATCTTTATCGCTCAGTTTTCATAAAGCTGAATTTAGTCATTAGTACAATGAGAAAACAACATCCTGTTATGAAAATGCTCAACAGAATACTAATTTACAGATTTTTGAAGGAGTTCAAAGTTAAAGGCACCATAAGTGTCACATGACTTAATTCTGGTATTAGAAAACCAAGAAAAGCCCGATCCGAAGAGAACATTAATACCTTTGATAGAATTATTACTGAAACTTAACAAAAACCCCTAAGACATCTCCTGTATGAACAAGATGGCACCTTTGGTAAATCTAGAATCATAAAAAACCAAATTTGATTTTTAAATCGATTCCTTACAAGATAAGTGTAATGCAGCATTTGAAAGAGACAGAAACTAGAAGTTGTTTGAGTTTGCCCTTTGGATTTTAATTAGACCCGACTCTGAAAATTTAACAGATGCATGATTTTTCGATGAAGGCCACTTCCATTTTAACAATGTTGTGAAAGAGAATCTTAAATTCCATTGTTTGATGAAACCCAAGTTAAATGTCGGTAAACGTCTGTATTGTTAGAATATTAGATTTAAAGCTTGGTAAATAAAAACTTCAGGAATTTTGTTCAAACAATGTTAATTCAAAGAGACGTCATTTGGAACATGTTTTAAAGTGACATATGTTATTCTAAAAAAAAATATTGATGATTAATAAGGAAACTGTGACAAACGTATGCTTCACAAAAAAGTTAAAACAATTTCATTATATATTTTAGATTTCAATATTGCAACTTGAGGCATAAAATTTTTATTACGGTTTAAAAGTGTAACATATGTTTTGGGACACCTGTACGTCTACAATACAATATTTAGCATATTTAATTTTTACTTTGAAGGGTTTTTTTTCCTACAGATGTCAATATCTTTTATTGTTTGTTAGTACGGGATTATTGTAGAAAAAATAGATAACCCATTTTTTAATTAAACAAAAGTGCCATCGAATATTGATTAAAAAATTTCCATTATTTTGTTGTTAAAAAACAAGTGAAAAAGATTTAATTGTTTTTAGAGTTTCTTAACCATGTCGACATACATGTTGACTGAATTTGGACAATGTCTTTTTATCAAAACACCAAGTATGATATTAACTGGCATTGGTACGTATAAGCATTTTTGTATTTTTTAAATTAAATGTATTGGTACTACTAGTTGCTGTACTGATTCTTCCGGAAATCTCTAGGCTTTTCTCTTCAAATTCAATATGAGAAATCACGAAGTCACCAGCTATAAAAAAGACTTGTGCATTGATTTCTGTAAAAAATGTTCAATACAAATATTATTATTAAAATGCAAGGTAGATATTCAACAAAAGTATACGAGGGTTGTTCAATACCAAAAATAAAATTTCATATGTATGCAATGGCATGGGGATGAATCATATATTATGTTGGTTGCCTGTCAATGAAAATTTCATTCCAGCAATAATATTTGCAATATGTAAGCAGAGATAAAAAAATCAACAAGCAATCGTTCATTTATATTTACCTGTCCGTTCCTAATAAGGTGCGATGATAACTCCACTTTCGCATTCAATAATTATACTCATGGTACTGAAACTGTCAGAGTTTTTCCTTGTGTCTTGTGGTTTGGGTCATTACAGCTGTTATCCGACTACGGTTTCTTTTTTCTTCGTAGTAAATTATCTGAGGAACTTACCCATGTTTTATGAGGGCGTAATGTAAGCATTGCTTTAAGTTTTTTTAACCTACAATGGAATGTCGGAAAAAAAAAGCGATATCAACAAAAATATACATGAAAGTTTTGGCATTATCTATCGATCTAACAATAAAAAGTATGATATGTCATAATGTTTTCCGAATCTTCGTTTTTTTTCAGCCATGATTCAAAACTAGGAATTAATGTAGTTTTAATAATATTTGTCATTTGATCTCCCAAAGTTTAAAGGTAGCGAACCTACCAAAACCATTAACTTAAAGCAGTCTATAATTTACTGTATTCATTTGTAATTACTCCTAGTAAAAATCATTTAAAAAAAAAAGAGAAAAAAAAATCGTTTACCTGTGAAATCCCAACAGTGATGCGTCCATTCCTTTTTTCTATGAGATTCTACTATGAGATTCTATTTCTTTTGATCACTATTTCACGTTCTTTACAGACCGTTCAGGTATAATATATATCACCTGACATAGACTATCTTCCATTCAAAATCTTCCTGTGCAATTTACACGAAAATGCTCGATCCATTTTTACAAAACATATTTTCTGCGTCTTTCAGCCTTCTAAATGTTTTTCCCGTTTACTTTCCATTGTTTTTTTCAGGGCGCAGTATAAAATGCTTTTATCTAGTCGCTGCTTCGCGACGTTGCGCGACGTATTTTGCCTTCTTCAAAGACTACAACCATAGTATTCAGAAAATGATTTGTATTAACGGATTAAAACATTAGGTCACAATTTGGAATTGATATATTTTCGATACACGAATGTCAAGAGGTTTTATATTGGTTCTGTAAATATGATTTCAGACATTATAAGAAATAGGCATAAATATAAGAGATGCATTTGAAATTTGTAAACATTTAACTTAAGAAAATCTGTCAAATGAAGCTTTCAGGAAGTTTGATTGAAGAAACTGATAAGCAGAGCACTATACTTCATAAATGTAAAACATGAAATTTTCTGAAAAACGAAAATCTGATATCTTAACTGGTGACGCAAATGACGACTACAATACTATAGCAAAAATCATGGGAAGTTGGGTTTCTAACCATTTAGAGCAAAAGGGCGCATTGTAAAGTAATGGCTGTTCTCAGTTTTAAAAAAATATCAAAGTTGATATATGCAAATTTAATGAATTAACTGCTCTTTCCTGTCGACTGCTTCGAATTTGATATAAATACACGCATGTCAATGTTAGGATGCATTGCACAAAATTGTTTTTGCTCTTTATTTGAATCAAACATTCCCATCAGCATAAAGCAACACCTCGTTTCATTGGCTCCGCTTACTATGATTTAATTGATCGGCGATTGTGATTTCCTTTGCGTTATAATTAGCGACCCGTCGTCATGTATATGTTATTTAGGTTTTAACTAATTAGCAATCAGGAACAGAGCCAATGAACAATCTTTTTTAAGAATGGAACAAAGAAGATCTAAGATTCTATTGTAATGCGAGCAGAAACATATTGGTCGATGCATAATAAGACTGAAGACAGATAACTCAGAAGGACACTCCTAGTTGAAGACCTCCATCTGCTAGCGCTATATGACAACAATTGAAATTGAAACTGGCAGTGTGAAGCAGATCATTGAAACTGAAGCAAATTACTCGGATGTTATTTCATCTTTCACTTGATTAATTCGTCAAAAGTATTTGAAAAATATTTATAAAAGTAGGCTTATGATGAAAAAAGAATTTGCTCGATGGGTCTCTCATCTTTTTACAGATAAGCATAGAAAATGGTATGGGTATAAATTTGACCGCAGTTATTATCAAAATATGAACATTGCGATACATACGTTAAGACAAAATTGTTACTGGCGACAAAATGATTACTTTATATTCACCATAGAAAAATAAAATTATTATGTTTGGATTTCTGACGTCAAGGAAAACCAAAAATTGTTCTGCTTAGTCGCATGGTGTATAAAGTCATTTTTTGTGTTTGGATTCTTAGGGACCTGTCGTACAAATTCCCATTTCCATGACTCCAACCCATAATACCTCCTTCGTTACCTAATATGGCACTAAATTAAAGAGCATCAAAATTTGACCACATCCTCCATTCGGCCCTGGTATCTGCCGTTTTTATTTATTTGCTGAGCAGCTAATCAAGGATGTCTAGAGAGGCCGATTTTTCGAAAGCCACCAACTTATTGGAAACCCTTAACCGGTGTCTAAAGAGTATTTCTTTACCGACCAATAAATCTGCTATTCAAAGACCGATAAATTGCAAAGAGGCTCAAAGAGAATATTTTGAGCGGCGGTGTTGGATGTAAGCTGTAACTTTGATAATTTGGTTGAATTAAATACAGCAAATTAATACTTAGTATTCATTGTTTATAAATAGCCTTAGTATTCATTGTTTATAAATAGCCTTATTTACAGATGAATAATAAAAAAGAAATTGTATCTAAAAGGAAAATTATACACATTAAACTTTTGTTGCGGTTTGGAGTGTCAAGCTGTTCTTAAAATGAATTCAAATGAAAACAATACAAAGTTAGGGCTCCCCAAATAATTGATGTGTTTGATTATAAAATGAAATAATTTTTTTCTTACTTTCAGTTGGAGCACATCCAGTTTCTGGGTGACACGGTGCTCACAGGTTACATGATTCTCTGCAGAGCTTTCCATAAAAATCTGGAGGGCATGGGGGCAGTTAACACCATATGTTCCTAGCCAACATTCTTTTGAAAATGTTCAAAATCAATTAATTTGAATTCTTTTTAGAATGAATTAAATTCAATATTCTTGAAAGTAAATTTTTAATTTGATACCAAAATTAAATTACTAACCATTAAGAATTAGTTTCAAATTTCTTGTTATACAAGTGTCGATCAAAGACTATTAAGGTATTATATTACAAGATATAAAATATTTGTCTCTCTATGCCTGATTAGTGTTGTTAAAATGCATTTCATCACGTTTTGTTTTATATAATTGTGATTGTTTTTCAGTTTTAATTGTTGAATTATCAAAACCATTTCCCTTTGTGATCCAAGTATGATCTCTTTTCAAAAGCACTTTTTCCTAACAATATAAAAAATATGTTAAAGAAGTTATAGTTAATGGATTAATGTAAAAGCCAATTAAACACAGATACAACGTAAGATAAGATCAAAAGTACATCCATCTCTCAAATATGCTCTTTAATTATTCAATTATTTATTTAATTGTGGAGTTTAAAAAAACGCATTTCATGTCTTTTCTTAGGTTTTTCCATTGTAATTTATACTTCCGTCTTGTGAAAAAAAAAACTGCTGACAAAGCAGGTATCAACATTGTCTTTGTTTGTAAGGCTCATCATATAAATTGTATTTGCTAACAACGAGGATTTAATTCTACGAGTGGTAATCCAACTTATGCACATCATTTCTTTTCTAAGGAGGAAATTATTCAAAATCACAGTTTTGGAATACTTGTCAGTTTTGGAATATTTTTAATCTCCCAAAGAACCAAAATGATTTTGAACTATAACATATATATTCCGTTGTATTTTGGATTCCGAAACTTCATGAGAATATTTACAATCAAAAACATAGCGGGTTCAAATAAATGTTCGACCAAGCCTCTTTATTTACTTCTCACAGCTTTTTTAATAAAATGGAACTTGTAAATTTACTTACCTTGTCATTGGTCATTAGCAAAATTATTTTGTTCAAAGAACATTCTGCACAAGTACTCTTTATTCAGCATCAAAAAGATGCTTGAGTTTCTGATTGACAATACATGTATCTACGAAGGTCATTCAGAAGTTCGTAGACTTTTGTCCTAATTTTTTTTTATTTAACGTCATATTATATCCAAATTAGATACGCATATTTTAACAATAGATTTAAATAATTTGAGTTAAAATTAGAATATATCTTCATGTTAATAAATATTATCAAAGCAAAATTGTGAAACAGCGAAAATGGAGTTACGGAGCAATATCAAAATTGAGTACTTTACTAATTTTCACTTTATAGTATCTATAGCCATACAACTAATAAATGGAGCTGAAACGAAATTAAATTTACTTGTTTAAATTAAGTTTTGTTGTTTTACCTGAGATGCTACAAGGTAATGTAATGTATCGCTCCGTTTAAAAGAGATCCGTTTTTAAATACTTATTTACGTGATTAAAAAAGGGGGAAAACGTCAGAGGACGTCACGGAGCAGCGAGTACCAACAAAATTCAATAATTCTGTATAAACCAGCAAATGTATGAAAAATAAGCCGTGTATTTGTATAAAATGGTAAATTCAATTGTTATTTGGTAGCAAACTTTATTTGTTTCGAACGATGGGTGGTCCACAAAGAAACAGTTCATAGTTTAAATTCTTATCAAAAGAGAAAGGATCGTCATTGAATGTGATGTGCGTTTTACTGTTGCGGATCTAATAGAGTTACGCGGTAAAGAATTTGAAAACACTGACAATCTAGTGCAAACTATTTGCTCAATTGTTAGCAAACTAGGTGTTAAGTGTTACGAAAACGTTTTTATGATAGGAGAGGACGCTACAAACCGTGTATATAATTAAAAAGGAGAGAAATTTTGAGAAACATTCTCGTCGTTTTTTACGTTACAATGTCGATTAAACCGTGCTCCATGGTAACGAAACATGTTGCTTTAAAAAATGGATCACATGAGTTCTAATTAATCAAATGGAATGGAACTTCACACTTCGACAAAATTAATGTTTTTATTTACGAAAATGTGTTGATATATAATCTTGCAATAATAATATGGCGATGAGGAACATTGTCTTCGTATTTTTAATGACCCTAGTATGTTGTTGTTGGTGTCTAGGTCTTCCAATTATCTATTGGAATTCCCATGGGTACCAATTGCACAATTAGCAGACCTATTTTTGTATTCATAGGAAGCAGAATTTTGGCAAATTTTATGCGTTAAAAGAAAAAAAAATTGCTGAGGCCTTCAACTCGACATTTAGATATATCGATGACTTACTATCAATAAACAGTGGTCATTTCCATACTTATGTCGATACGATATATCCTGGGGAGCTCAACTGTGGACCCGCCCTAACAGAAGAAGCCCTGACCCATGGGCACTGAAATTCACTAAAAGTGAAAATGCATTTTCTCTTTGTTACTCTGATCTACCTCTGGGTTTTAAGTAACCAAAATTAGCATTCTGAGTGTATAATTATGTTAAGCAATGGTGCCTCTTTCAAAATTGTTAATTTCATGGCCTCCAGTTTAAATTTTGAATCAAATTCAATTGTTGGAAAGTTGTCGTATGATACTCAGGTGACCTATAAGGCCCATGGGCCTCTTGTTATAGGAATGTTATTTATTAAACAGTCATTTCGCTTGTCTGTTTTATCTTAACCCAAATAAAATAAATGAAACGTGGTTTCATTAATAAATTTAATGCAGAACGAGCTAATAATTGTTTAAAAATAATTAATACAGTAAGTCGTACAATATTGTGTTCTCGTCAAATAGACCTATTGTGATGAGATGTTTTTAACGATTTTTTTTCCTCTGATGTTAATTTTGTTTACTGCTAGTTGTGGTCAAGATAATTTTAGAATCAATGCTTCAAAATTAGTTATTTTTACAAATAAATAAATTTATAAACAAATCTCAATGCTTACGTAAATATTTAGGCGGTGAATAAACAATATACACATGGCTGTCTGGGTTTTGATTATCAGTGTTTATCTCTAAAACTTTCATTTAATTAAGGTCTTCCGTCTTCAGCGGAAGACCTTATTGATTTTCTTAGGTTTCTTTTCCACTATTTTTCTTCTTCTTATTTTTTTTTTGTTACCGATTTTGTGCACACGAGTTCTCGGAAACGGCTATATGGATTTTCATGAAACTTTCAGGTCTGATAGAACTTAAGATAATCTAGAAACAGTTTTTTATTTTGATGACGTCACTTCCGGTTCGGAGATTTCCTCGATTTTGTCATTTTTAGAGGGTCACTTTGTCCTGCAATGTTAGGAGTATGAAATTTTCAGTGATGATAGAGCAACCTTTGGAGAAGTGAATTGAGTATATCATTGTCACCGGAAGTACGAAGCGCCGACGCTCGCTATGGCCCGAAAATAGTCCTATCAAGAATTTCAAAAATTTTGACACCTTTTCAACGATAATTTTTTACTTAGAAACATTTTCATTTGTTAAAGCATGTATAACAGAAGAAGTGTAGAATCCAAAGATCTTTCAAATGATATCTCGAAAAAAGGGCTGGCCCCCTAAATTTAGGGGCCTAGAGGGACCGAAAGGTTTTCTTTTATATCTCAAAAAGTTTTGAGAATTTGTAATACATGTACGTGAAAGAAGCAAAGTTGTTTAAGATGTAAAGTTTAATCGAATGATGTCGTGAAAACATGTCCGGCGACGTCACTTCCGGCCAAATCGGAAGTAGTCGGAAAAATATTTTTGCCCTTCTTGACTAATTTTTGGGTAACATCTGTCACTGGGAGCATAAAAATAAATTTTCCGTCCATCGTCGACACTTCCGGTCAAACCGGAAGTAGCAAAAACTGGCTTACTTTTGCATTAATTAACATAGATTTAGAGAATTTACAGTGGCTGGAACGTTATTGTTGACAAACCAATCGTGTAGGATCGTTCGTGTATCGTGAGTGATCGTTCGTTTAACGTGCAAGATCGTTCGTGTATCAGACTCAATCGTGTGCGTTTTTAATCGTGCGAGATCGTGCGTTTAGAATCGTGTAAATTTCGTTTTGTAAGTTTTTATCGGAATGTTATTTGTAAAATAAGCATTTCCCTTGTTTGTTTTTCTTAATTTGATATTAATTAAAATACAAATAAAATGAAAAAGCGCAATTTACATAATAGAATGCAGAACGAACTAATTATTGCCCGTAAACAAGCAATATAGTAAGTCGTACAATATTAAGTTCTCGTCAAATAGCGCGATCGATATTGTGATAAACCATACTTAGATCTTTAACGCCTTTTTGAAAAATCTTATTTTGATTATTATTTACCTCTTATTGTGGTCAAGATAATCTTGAAATCAATTAATTGAAAATAGATTTATTTTTTTTTCAAAGAAATAAACATTTCTCAATGCTTAAATAACTAGTTACATGTAGTCGACAAATATACATGGACACGGCATGATTTTCGGGAGTTTTGATTATCTGTGTTTATCTCTTGAGCCTATTTGTAATTAATTAATTTTAAATTTCTGCAAATAAAAAAGTTGAATAATTGGCAAGTTTATCAGACATTGATTCATTGGAAATATAAGGATAAAATTTGTAATTATGATTTAAGTCATTCCATGCTGCCATTTTTGTTCAATCGTATCCCCCTTTCTGCATATCATGATATCCAATTCAATAAAATTATACGACCCACAAACATGTACATCGTCTAAAAGAACGAACAAAATCCGTTTTTTTTATCGGAGAATTACCTTAGAAATAATTATTTTTAATCTAAAATATTAAGTCTTGCATAAATTTAGTTACAGAAATATCATTTTCCGTTTTTTCTTCAAAGTCTATGAAATAATATTGATATTTCTTTGAAATCTTAAATAAGTATTAACCGTATTTCGTTTCGAAAATATTGATTCCTAAATATTTTGAACTATTTTGAGTGAAGAATCGTGCGTTTGCGTTAAGAATCGTGTAAGATCGTGTAACGTGTAGAATCGTGAACGTGAAAGATCGTTCGTGTAACAGGTTTAATCGTGCGTTAATCGTGCGGAATCGTTCGTGTAACGTGATCGTTCGTGTAAGTTGTCAACAATAACGTTCCACCCACTGTAAACCATTTTGGGGCATTTTTACTCATTTTTGTAACAAGTGAAAGATACTTCCGGTCAAACAGGACGGAAGACCTCCTCGTCACTTTGCTACGAGGTTTGCTCTAGTTTTTTTCTTCTACTTCCTAGATGCAAACTTCGAAGCCTCATATCTCACTCACTTCTCAATTGATTTCGCTCAAATTTTCAGAGGTACTATAAGTTACTAGAATCTATCAGAATGCTGTCTAAAATTTCAAGAAGTCACTTCCGGTTTTGAGTCATGTCCCTTGAAAGGAAAATTTATAAGCTTTCGTTTCCAGACAAAGGTTCAGAGACGGCTAAAGCTGGAGCAGAAATTCTACTAAGTTTAGATAATAGAAGGATTGAAGTTGTGCACATCGATTTTTTTTTTCGATTTCTCTATTCAAAATGGCGCTATCTGGGGGTTAAAAATTAGAACGCTTAAAAGAGCCAAAGATTTTGATTTTTATTTTCAAAACTAAAAATATTTTGTTAAGATATAAAGAACATAATATGTGCAGAATTAGAAGAGGGGCTCAGAGTTTTTCCAAGATATCTCAAAAAGTATTGAGAATTTGTTAAACATCAAAGAAGCAAAGTTGTTGAAATTCTCTGGTAAAATCTTCTGATGTCATCAAAATACGTCCTGTGACGTCACTTCCGGCCAAACCGGAAGTAGTTCGAAATTGCATATTTTTGCCGTTTTTTGACATATTTTGGGGCAATATTTGTCACTGGAGCATAACATTTAATTTACCGTCCGTCGGCGTCACTTCGGGTCAAACAGGAAGTAGAAAAAATGGCTTTCTTTTGCAATTTTTAACAAAGAGTTGGAAGACTTAAATCATTAGAGAAGTCATTTCTCTTTTTTTATAAAAATAAAAGTTACTTCCCGTCAAACAGGACGGAAGACCTACTCGTTGCTGTGAAACTAGCTTTGCTCTAGTTTGTTGATTTGTGAGATTCAAAAACGTTCTCGTGAGATATCTAGAAAATCCTCTGAGCTTTTGCAATGAAATTTTACATATCAACTCCCTGTGGCCATAGAAAGACCCCTATTAATTTTTAGGTCAACTGGTCAAAGTTCAAGGTCGTAAATTAATACATTCCGTCTGCTTGTAATGCTTTCCGTGGTTTGCACGCATTGTTCTGACCAAACAAAGGAAAGCATAGAATGTAATCCACCTGTCTCTCCTGCTTTGGCAAGGATGAAACAGGGGACCAGGCTACTTACTTGAAAACAAGTAATTTCAATTGATGCAGTTACATAGTTCACTCGGATATGAAAAAAGATACTAAAAGAAAATCTGACGCCAAATACTTTTTTATGCCCGAAATCTTACTTCAGAGAATTATATTAATTAGATGATTTTACAAGCACATACCCTCTTCACAAGTACCTCTTCGAAAGAAAAAGTCGTTTAAGATTGTTTTCAAATTAAAAAGAGGAAATGGGTTGTTTTCAGGAACTAAAGAGAAGTGAATCTTACAAGTTGAGTACCAATCTTTGCGATTTTGTGTCCATGCTCGGATTTTAAATGCGGACTTTAGGAATAGGAATTTTCATATCATCTGTTGCGTATCTTCACAAATTTGATAGAAACTGTGTTAGCTCGCCACCGAGAATTCTCAAGGAGTCCGATTCAGGAGATTTTACATCGCAGGGCATAGTGACCGAGAGAATAAGTCAAAGTATGTTCCTTACATTTAGTATTAAAGTTTTTTGTCCCCCGTTGTCGCAAAAGAGAGGGGACATTAAATCTCAATCGTATGTCAGTCTTTCCGTCCGACACGAAAACTTTAATCTTTATGTCATATCTTTTGAATGAGTAGAGAGAGGGCTTTTTAATTAGATAAATATATGTTTATTACCTGTGACTAGATCTTTCTAAATAAACTATGATTTTTGACCCCGTAACTCTAATTGACCTAGTGGTTTTACCTACTTTGAAAAAAATATATTATTCAAGTATATTACCTGTGACAAGACCTTTCAAAAAACACTATGATTTTTGATTTTGTGACCTTGAAATTTTACTAATTTTTCAAAAATATTAATTTTTCCGTAGTACTTTTGTTTAAGAAAAGTTATGGCTTTCATAAGTGTGCATTACCTGAGTAAGATATTTTCGAGCATGCTATGATTCCTAACCCCTTGACATTGACCTTCACGATTGACAAAATTTTCAAAAAAATCAACTTCGGCGATAATTTTTAACTGACATACGATAGGGTGTTCATATTTGACACAATACACTGTACATGTATGTCATAAAAAATGACATCTCATCCACAAGGACACCGAAAGCAGGGGACCACAGTTCTATGAATTTGCTTGTATTTGTAGCTTCCGTCAATTTAAAGGAAATTCGAACTTTGACTTACTTAGTACGTGTATGCACATAAAACCCTATAAAAATTATAGTATACAAAATAGTTACACACCAATTGAAACATCATACTTTCATTGAATTGTTTAAATTTTTACATGATCAAATTAACTACTTACATGTACCCTTTTATCAATTTTTTTCAACATATCAAGCCTTAATTGACGTGGCCTAAACAGTGAACGTTTCGCGATATCATCTGATTCAGATTGAAAAATACTGAATGATAGTATTCAGAATTGTGAAATGAAAAACTTATGACGTCTCGCTTGTACAAACATCAATACAG
>PRKT01000043.1:2084308-2112486 GCA_003671525.1 Saccostrea glomerata | reverse complement strand
TTTTTTCTGTTTTACTGTCAGACCAACAGTAAATGTTTTTACTTCTCAGATGGCTGTATCAGCATATAAAATAATATTGAATGTTATTCAAACATCATTGTTTTGTTGATGTGTGATTGATAGCGAGTCTCAATTTAATGAAAGAGTGAAATAAATAATGAAAGAGTGAATTAAATAAATACAATTTTGAATCAGAGGTCTACATTTAGTATAATTTGCAGTTAAAAGATGTAACTCTTGTATAATTACATGTATTGATACTTTCTCTAAGGATAAATTATATAGATTCGACCTTTTTGGACGGAAATAGCTATAATAGCATATAGAATCGATTTGAATGCCTTGATTGCCAATTTACTTCTAAATAAAACATATAATATTCAGTTAAATATCCCCCTAGGAAAAATAAGGAGAAATATTTTACTCATTCTTATTACTCATCATTAGATTTGTTTTAAAAATTGATCCTACTCAGGGCAAGCAGAGGAACGAATAAGCATAGAGACATACACATTAAACGGGATGGCTACAGCTTTTCCATTGTGTCAACTTATATTCCTTTACCACCTAAAGTAGTGCACATAAATATTTATCCCAACTTATTCGATACCCAATATAATGCACTAAGCGTAACCAATTAAGTTGGAAAGCAAAACAGTCTGCTGCTAATTATAATGTTACAGAAATTTCACCAATCTTCTTAAAAGTAGTATCGTGTCAATTTTATGGTCTTTATAACTACTTTATAACATGTATCAAATACAATAATGTCTTTGGTTCTGTTTTGACCCGTTTAATACCAATTGTTAAGCATTTGTTTTCATATCAAATTTGACAACAGAATGTTACCTCCAATTGCACAACGAACTGGGAGTTCAGGCGACAATGAACGGTTGACAAAGGATATTTACTTCTCGTAAACATCTGATGCCACCTTTTGAATTTTCGGGGATCTGTTTTTATGCCTTGTTTATAGATTTGTATCGCTTAAAGATTATTTGAATTCAGTAAGCTTTTGATATTATCTCAATAAAAAAAATATGTTTTTTCCGATATGAGGGTTTTTCAAAATAATGAGAAAGAATCAAAGAACAAATGAAATATCAATTTCGCTGGTCAAAAATACAGTGTACATGTCATGGAACTTTCATGCATATTCAAAATTTAAGCTGGCGAGTCTAGAAGGGTGTTAACACCTCCCTTCCCTTTGGATTTGCAGTGTTGTTAAATGTTACCTTGGACTCCCCTTGAAAACGCATATCTGTTATAAGTTTGTCTGAAAAGTCATAGGTATGAATTGAAGAACTATCAAAATACACATGTAATATTATACAAACACGAACATCTCTTTTCGTGGGATTTAGATGGTGTTGGAAGGGGAGGTTGGTTGTTACGGTAGGGTTTCATCTTCGCATTTTTTTTAAAATCTAAATCTTCTTTCTCAAACGTACTTCTGCCTCCTTATTTGAAAATGTTTCAACAGAAAGTGTGTCTTCAGAGAAAGGGGGGGGGGTAATTATTTCCTATAGTGAAAGGTTATGCCTGGACAAATGGGGCCTAGCTCCCTTGTTACTACTGTACGTACCTACCAAAATATGCACACGAAGAAACCTATTTAAATGTTGCAGTCAATATTTGTAAAGTATAACTTTCGTTCTTAATCCAGAATGAGATTTCTTAACAAAAAATCTGCTTATTGTTTTTTTTTTTACATTTTCTCAAGCAGAAACAATTAAAGGTATGGATTTCAAAAAATATGCACACCTAGTAGGATACATTACATTTATGTACAAAATTATTACTAATGTGACTTAAATATTAAAAACAAAACATCCTTAAACAACTTTAATTGTTTCTATATTTTTTTTTAGCTTAGAAGGAAATAATAGATTATATTCACGCGATCAGCATATACGTTTCACACTCAAATGAAATCATAATAACATTGTCTGTGACTATTAATTGCGTCGTCAGTATTTGCAAGCAATATGATGAGAAGGTGGAATGCTTCATCATTTATTTTAATCGTTTATTTGCCTTGCATTACAAGCTCTCAGTAAGTAGAATTCAAAATAATATTTTGATACATAATAGTGTTTAGTGTCTATATATATATATATATATATATATATATATATATATATATATATATATATATATATATATATATATATATATATATATATATATATATATATATATATATATATGCCTACATCGTACGTTTTTCATCTTTCAGAGTTCCTCCATGTGTATTCGGGGAAATTTATGATATGGCAATCAATTCTTGTGTTGGTAAGACACATGTATGAAACATTTCTCCAACAGTTTTAGTCTTTTAATAATCTAAACAAAATTATATGAGTTATTATAAAGATGCCGCAAGTCATATGTATGAGACATAACTCCAACCGTTTTAGCCTTTAATTAATCTTAACACAATTATATTGGTTCTTTTAAAGATACCGTATGAAAAAGAAAAGAAAATGTCTTTCTGAAGTTAATGCACATTAAAGAGAGCGACAAATGATGAGATCTGAAAATAAAATACTCACAACAGTACTCACAACAGCACAAAGTACTCCTACAGTACCGTAACAATTATTTTAAAAATAACACAACTTCTCAAATATGACGTAAAATCAAATACATGTAATTGAATACTAAGCCGACAACACCAATAATACTAAAACACCTTAAAACATGTAATGTTTAGAAGAAAGAGCAAAGGCAAGATTTAAAATGATTAATACGTATACGTAATTCTTCTTGTCTATGTAAGATTGTGCGGAAGGATATTCTGGACCAAATTGTTCTATACGTTGCCCGTTCCCTGGATATGGTAAAGCTTGTCAACTTACTTGTAGCTGTGCTGAAGAGGAATGTGATGCTGCTACCGGATGCATATACAATACAATGGGTATAAGTACGGTTGATTTTGTTTCTTTTTTTAATATGATAATGATAATTCAGGTACTCTAGACATTTTTTTGCAATGTTTTTCCGGATTTGCAGTCAGTTTAAGAGTATATTTCTTATTTTTTTTTAAATCTATCAAGAATTGCTAATTTAATGGGGACTCACGACAAATATGTATAACGACAGCAAGTTTTAAGATATTGTGTATGGACCTATCCTTTCTTTTGGACGAAGAACCGAAACTGAGACAGCTATATTTGTAAAGACGGGCCATATTGGTTTGGATGTTCTTTCAACTCTTCATTCAGTACAACTTATTATCTTTCAAAACACTGATTTACTAACACATGGTTATTATGAAAACAAACATATTAATATATTTAGGCGAACAGGAATAGGATTTTATCAAGTGTCGAGATTATTCGTTTTTATTTTTTTTTCTTTTGGCGTGTTCACTTATTCAAAAAGAAGTATTACCAAATGAGTCTTATCAAGAAGGGTATAAAACTCATTATGAAGACATAAAGGAACTTTGATCAGAGCGTTCATTATAGTGTACTTTTTCGTTTTTGATTTCTGTAAGCTGAACCGTGACGGGACATACATTTAAGCATTAGTGCTTACAAAGAGCAATTGAATGTGGTATATACTAGTATACTCTATTCAGTATTGAGGGATGGGTAGAGATTCCAAAAATTCGCGAGAAAATCAAATAACTTCCATAAAACAAGTAGAATTATTTTTTAAAATAGCCCTCTCTGGTTTTAATGCATATCTGCCACCGCTCTGCCCATGCGCGATTCACGTGATCCAGGCGGTCACGTGGCATATATGCACTGAAGCATTCTGTTCATTTTGCCGAGTCTTACATTTCTTACCATGCAAGTTAATATTTATAACAAGAACAGTTTATTTGTCAGAAATGAATAAATCTCTTAAATAAGTATGGTTGGATAAGGAGATCCTTTCCAACAGAAAAGATGGTGACCATCACAACCCGATCATCAGTCTTCGGAATGTCGTTTATCCAATATAGATATATAGTTGCATGGGCTTTCTTTTTATCATACTTAATATGTTAGAAGTCTAATTTAAGCAATTTGTTAGGGATTTAATGATAATATCCTTTTAAAGATACTCAACCATTTTTCTAGCTGTAACTTTGCAATCTTTCATAACAAATTACCAAAAAAGGACACATCTCTACCCCGGCTTGCTTTTGCTGGGCTACAAAACAAACAAACGTCATTTTAAACCATCTCCCTCCTTGCAGTAAAACAACAAATTAAGTCTATGATTGAACGCCTGGAAAGTCTATTGTCTTCAAAAACCTCCTACAAATTATTAAAGGATACTTCAAAGGAATTTCCGAATTATACGATAAATTTTACAACCATGCGTTTCTTGCGTAAGATTGTGACAACCATTTTTCGTCACGGGTCATATACATATTGACGTCATTTTCATATTGTGACGCCAAAAAGCACATCTCCAAAGTACATTTAAATACAACACAATAGAAAATAAGGATTTAATGACCAACAGGCTGTGTTAATGATAAAATTGAGAAAAGCAAATGAAATGGTAAAAGGTTTCATGTTGCAACAGACCTACATTTAGATAAATGTTCATCAATGTTATCATGTAAAAACATTACTTGGCACATGGCTTTTAATCTTCTAGTTCTTGAATTAATTAAATTTCTGTTCAAGAAAGAATGAAATATGTCGAAATAAATAACTGTATACGAGCTCATTAAAGATTACAAAATAAGAGCAGACCAAACACATACTTGAAAAACCAGAGGTGGGGGCAGGTGTCATTTGTATGGAGGAATAAGAATCTCTGCCATGATCGGAAAATATTTGTAAACTCAATGTTTCAATAATCGCATAACAGTACGTATGAAAAAGGGATGTCAGTATTTGACTTATTATAAAATTGTATTCGATGACAGGGTCATTGTATTGACAACAGAACTTACAAAATGATAACTTTAAACGAGACTGCTGATTTTCTTGTTTCTTTCACTTGTTAGTCAATAATATACTTCGTTTTAGAAATTGCCAATATGTAGACCATGCTCTTGCGTATCGAATCAACTGAGAAATATAAACTTCGTACGCAGATGAAAAAGGTATATTCCTGCAAAAGTTAGGGAAGTTGACTAATGAAAAGTTAGAGTAATCACTTTTATAAAGATTGGTTGTTACATTAGACGCCTTTATCTTATAAGATAGTTTCAATATTAAACATATTCGTCAGGCCCTGTAATATCTTTTATATTAAGCTCGCCGGTATATATCGTGTAGAAATAAGAATGAAGGTAACCATTGTTAATTGACATTTGTTGTCAATATATTCACATGTCGAGTTGAAGGTTACAAGAAATAATATTTTCTTGCCTTCATGTAAATGATTTAAAAGATATTTTGCTTAATATGAATACAAAAATAGGTATGTTAATACAATTTTCATTACAATACTGAAGGGAAATGTTTTCAGGTATGAATATTTTTAACATGTATTTATCTGGAAGAATGGAAAATTTGTAGGGATGGTAATTCTTAACCGGTTAATCGATTAATCGGTCGGAACGATGCTAATCGGTTAGAAAATTCTTAATCGGTTAGTCGAAAAAACTGAAATACATGTAATTTCATATTTTTAGAAAGGAAACCTCTGCTTAAAGTTCATTTAGCGTTTTTACATATCTTGTCATTAAAAAATTTGGAGGTAATTATGGCTCTTTTGACTAAGATCAAGGGGCAATTGGTCAGTTTGTTATGTGTTAATTACTGTTTATGAAACATCATGTTGTTACCCCGACTGTACTGCGTGTGTTTTTAATGGTATTAAAAACGTCACCATTTAGCACTTTCAACTAGTATGCCTTTATGTTGCCGTTATCTGTTGATTTAGAAAAAAAACAAAAACATTTATAAAGTGAGAGCTCAGACATAGCTTTGATTATGATTACAATGCAGAATAAATTTCTTTAACATCTGCGTTAGGAAAATTATCCGTGTTTGTTTTCTCAGGCAAGATTTATGGTTTTCTTTATTTTTTCTTGTACATGTATAATGAAATTAAAATAATATATAATCTTATGCACATAAAATATCCCGATCAAGATCACTAACAGAATGTAATTTCTAATGTCCTTTTTAGCATTCCTTCTTGTGTATATGAAAAATGTCAAAATGTACATCTTGATACGACTAACCGGTTAATCGGTCGGAACGTCTTGCGGTTAGCCGATTAGCAATTCTGTAATCGATTGCCATCCCTAAAAATTTGTTATGATTTTAGTCAAAACAACGTCATTTACATCAATTAATTATTTATCACATGACAGCATTATAATTTGAAAATATTTATACAGGTACAAAAATTGTTATAACGATAAAAGAATTCCTTTTTCTGCAATCAAATTTATACTTTTTTCTTCAAAACAAACATGAAGAAAAGTGAATAAATAGTATGTTAATACATGTAGAACAAACATATTTAAAATATATAGAAATGATTTAAACAATTATTTGTTTTCCAAGCATTGTTTTGTCAAGAAATTGGCATTAGGAGCCGTCAAGACATATCTAAGCGTGATGGCGAAGAAAATCAATCGAGAAATATCAGTACAAACGAGGTTCGTCTAATAAGAAATGCGATATACAGAAAACCGGTATTATGATATCTGTAGAAGTATTAAATTTTATTTTTTTAAGTTGAAAACGTCTAATACAATAAGGACTTTCACATCTCAGCAAATTCAAGGATTTTTCTGATAAGCTTCACAAAGAAATTCATTTAAAAGTAAGCATTATCACCATACTAAGAAGAAAACTGTTTATAAATGATCTATGCCAAGAGTAGCGTAATTTAAAACTGGTTTTTTTACAGACGTCTACTGAGAACTCATATTTCAAATATAAAATTTTATTTGAAAAAACAAACATTTGAGGCCGTATAGTTTCCAGATGGATTCAATAATTCTAACGGGAACAAAAAGGGTGTATTTTTTTACAAACAAGTCTACAACATACATGTACAATTAAAAATATTGCCTTGCAAAAATGAGCTAGTTGGTGTGTTAAATTTATGCCATACTGGCAATTTTTTTAACGTCGACATTCATCTAGTATATATTTTATTTAGCCAAAGGGGAGAGGAGTTAAGAGGGAGAGAAAATAATATGATTGGTATATTTACAATTCTAACAATATTTTAATGACATTTATTATAAAAAATGTAGGTGGAACTGCAGTAAACTTATCTGATGACAGATAAAAAAATATTATTTCATCAATTTATTATAGAATATACACTGTATTCACAATAAAAAATTGAATTCCTGTCCTACTGTATAGAGTCTTGTATCTAGAGACAAGAGGTCAATGGGCCTTATAGGTCACCTGAGCACCATGCAACAACTTTCCACTGATTGACTTTTGTTCATTCTTTTTAAACTAGAAGTCATGGCATTCAAAATTCTGAAAGAGGCACCATTGATGATAATAACTATACATTTAGCATGTTTAGTTTGGTTGATTAAAAAGAAGATTTTTTAAGAAATAATATATTTTCACTATATAATCAATAGAGCACCTGCCTTAGACCAGAACCCCTGACCCTGGGTCCATAAAAATTCACAATTTTGGAAGAGGCATTCTTGCTCATCATATAACTATATACTTAATAATTAGTTTATTTAATACTCAGGAGCAGAAATGAATATTTTCAAACAATTAATGTATTTTCACTATATAATCAATAGAGCCCCACCCTGACACCAGGACCCCTGACCCAGGGCAATAAAATTCACAATTTTGGAAGAATCATTCTTCCTCATCATAACTACGCACTTAGTTAGTTTATTGAATACCCACCAGCAGAGAAGAAAATTGTCACACATTTTCTCAATGTAATTAATAGAGCCCTCCCCCTAACATTAGAACCCCTGACACTGGGGCCATAAAATTCACAATTTTGCAAAAGACAATCTTCCTCATCATAACTATGTACTTAGTTTATTTAATACACAGGAGCAGAGGAGAAGAGTTTTAAAGAAAGAATGTTTTTTCACTATATAATCAATGGAGCCCCGCCCTAGCACTAGAATCTCTGATCCTAGGGCCATGAATTTCACAATTTCAGTAGAGTACTCACTGGCCATTACAATCATGCAAACAGTTTGACTGCTTGATATCTAGGATTAAAGAAGAATATTTTAAAAATTGCACTAATTTAAGGGTTTTTGGCCCGACCCCTCACGTCCCAGGTGGTCATGGACCATGAAATTCATAATTTTACATGTAGTTGCTTTATGTAAAATTTGCCTGAAATTGGTTGATTGGTTGCAGAAAAGAAGCTGAAAATGTTCAAATGTTAACATATGACGCACGACGACGGACGAAAATGGATAGCAATAGGTTACCCGAGTCTACTCAGGTTACCTAAAAAGATAGAGGAGAATAGTTGTCTATGTTCGGAGGTAGATACATGTATGAAAGATTATAGCTAAAATGAAAACGTCATATATTTTGCTTTCCAGGCATCATTGTTTCATCATCTCTGATTTCCTCATCATCCATCCTAAGAGCTTCAGAACTTTTCTCTGAAAATTTAAGGCTTGATTTTGATTTGTACCTAATGCATACTTTATTAAACATTTCATTTAGCAATTATCATTTAATTTTGATAAAGAGAAAATATTGATGAAAAAGTTAGGGTAATTGTTGATTCTTACAGCATTTAAATACATACCCTGTTTTCTGTTATAAATTATCACTGCAAATGTTGGTAGTAGAACAGCACTATAGCAAATAATTGTCATAGTTAAAACAGTCTCCCCATCATTGCTTGGTATGTCATAACTGATGTTAGAGAGAGAAATAAAAAATAACATTTCAAGTTTTGTAATGCTAGGTTATGTAAGGATCTATAATATAAGTCAGTGGTATTTACTTTTGCTAAAAATAAACCATTCAGGTTATTAAGTTGACATATAATTGAAATGGGTGTACTCAAATGAACTTGAATATTTCAATACACAAAACATCAGGAACACTTCCACGATTAAACACCATTAAACATGAATTGACATAAGTGCAACATAGGGCAATTACACGAAATAGGCATAAAAACATTGTTCCGTAATTGCTATAACTGGAAAATTAGGGAAGTTAAATAATATTAAATAAAAATAATCATACGTCTTATTTTGTAGAAATGATCCTTTCTTCTGAATCTTTACTAACTTGTAACAATCCTGGTCTGGGATTTTCCCGGTATTGGAATACATGTGAAATTAAATTAGAAATTAATCTAAACGAAAAAATAATTTTTCAATTTTATTTAGATGAATTCATTAAGTTTCCTCAGAAATTTGACAAGAAACGTAATGTATCCACACTAATTTAGAAAAAAAACACATAGTTATTGAAAATATAAACTTATACATGCATGTGTTTAATCTGATTTTGTTTTATTAATATTAAATTCGCCATTTTCCTCTTTATTTAGAAGCATTTTAGAGTTGTATTTTTTTTTAAGAGAAGGCATTTACTTCAGTTCGTATTAATGAAGACAACTGCATGTTTATAGCTTTGAAATAGAACAAAATGCTTTCAAGTTTACATTTTATTTATCAAAATATCATGTAAAATTCTGCTAGTTTATTCTGAGTATTAAAATCATCCGTCGACTTACTTACATAGGTATGCTTCAGAAGATAAATATCTTGGCAGACAAGGGTTGGAAAAACTTTTACACGGTGCATTGAAATTGTCCTGAATTCTTTCTCCTTGTAGATTGTATTCTGCACAAAATCCTGTTAAGAAAGCACCATTGTATAGAATCAGAATGAATTCTTTGTTAATCCTTAAAATCTAAATATGACTTTTTATTTAATTCATTATTGTAAATAAATGAATTCGTACCTATACAAAACCAAATCGGTGCACATACTTCTATGACTGAATTCATTTGTGAATTGATGACACAATGTGTATTGAAAGTTTTCTGACTTAACACAGTCTTGCTTGACGGCCGAGCAATTCTTCCTTGCTGCAGCATTCTTCCAATCCTCTAATCATGCTAATGTTCTTGGACAACTCTTCACGTATTGAAATGTCATGTTGGACTGTGGACAATTTCTGCCACCTTCAACCTTTGTACAAAATGAATAAAATATACTAAAATTGTTGGCAGAAATCTTTAAAAAAAATAAGGAGAAAAAATGAAATAAAAAATCATTGTAAGATTACTATGTTTTTGTCATCTTTAATATTTTTGAGTCTTAAGTAAGTGTTGTTTTAGGAATTTGATAATAATATAATTGTTAAGACATGTACAACTGTTCTCAAATGAATGCATTTATTGGTATATAAACAGGTGAACATATTGAAATAACAGATCCAATACCTTTGTACAAATGTTTTCGGAAGATTTTTGATTGATTTTTTTTACTTATTCACACAAAGTCCACAATAATAGCCATTTGAAAATAAAATTAGTACATGTATGAGGAAAAAATAAGATTTTGAATTAAAATTAAACAAACCTTTTTCTTAACTTTTTTATAGTACATGTTTAAGTGAAATAGTATTCATAAGAAAGAAGAATTGTCATTATGTGAAGTTATTTCAAATATATATAAAAAATATCCTTATATTGAAGACACTGATCTGTGTATTGAGATGCATGTAGCTTAGAAAGCTCTGTCACATGGTAGTGCCAATCAAAATTTAAATTAATATGTTTAAGATATAAAAGATTATATGCTACTCATTTACCATTCTCAAGGAAAATACTACATACTATTTTAGGAGAAGTGTGGTATTTCCAGTAGATAAATGTTTTACAGGTAATCTGAATTGTGTTTACTGGTGTAAGTGTGAACATTTTGTTTGAGTTACATTTCATTCGATATTCATGATTTACTCAATTTATGATCTTGTGCTACGCTTTTTTCAAAATATTCCCTTTTGATTAGAATATTAAACAAAATTTAGAAAATGAATGTATTTCTCTTTATTTTTTTTTTCAATTTGCATGATAAACGTGCAATCATTGTGATGCTGGTATCTCACAACAGTACAAGACGATTTGCACAAAATAGCATATTTAAACATATGTAAATAAAAAAAAAATATACCATGAGGAAAAACAGCAAAAGAGAAAAACCAAGAAGATTTTCTTGATATATCCTTTGGCTTCTGGGACTCATATGATGAATTCCTTAAAAAAAAAACATTTGAAAATTGATTATGTTCAAAATATTTTGAACAGTTGTAAAAACTTCTTACAAAAGTGGATTTCGAATATTAATTATATCGGAACAAAAGAACAAAAGGTCTCTAAGCGCAGAAGCTTTTGTAACTGAATAATAAAATAAAATTTTAAAATACTAATATTAGTTAACTTACTTTTTAAAGAAAAATACCAAGGTAAAAATTGTCATTCATTCAATCATTTAAAACTGCCATGAAATGTTGTCCATGTGAAACTGATTCATCATTGTTTCTTTAAATATGCGTTACCAATCCCTTTTGTTTACGTGTTAACATGTATATGTTATTAGTCACGTGACCAAAAAAGAAATACCTGAATTAAAAAAATTGTATTTTTTAACAAATCTAATCTCTGTGGAAGTGTTTCTTTGACAATTTAACTTTATTTTTTTTCCGTTTCAAATGATCTAATATTAAATCAAAAGGATTAAAAAATATTCATGAATATGCACATCAATTATTTGATTCCATCACCCATGCAAGAACACCTACTGTTTTGAAGATTAATAAGATTCAAAATAAGAATTGCAAAATTGCATGAATTAAATCAGATATTAATTAATTCTATGCAGAATCAGGTACTTACGAAGAATCCATCTTTCTAATATTAAATTGAAAGTACATGTACGGGCATGGTCCTGTCAAGGAAACCATCCAATCGGAAATGAATATATCGATCCCGATATAAATTTAAACTCAATACATGTAGCCCTGTTGAGAGTTATTAGGAAAAAAAAGAGCTAATCATATTATTGATGGAACATTTTTTTTACCAGATGAAGGTTATTTCGGTTCAGATACATATTTTTCCAATCCTTACCATGTGCAGCAATAATTAATATAAATTTCAACTTAGTAATGATTGATTTATCATTATTATTATTTATATCGAGAAGAATACTACATGAAACAATATTATGCTGTCTACCGACCTTATATTGCTAATGTGCCCTTTCCACGTGACCTACCCACAACACAGCAAATCAATATGCCACCCCAGCCTCCACCACGTACCATACTGCACAGATCATAGGCAATACGTTGTTTTCATTTTAACACGCAAAATGCCTAATAACTGATGTCATATAAACATTGAACGAGGTCACAATGTAAACAATTGTTACAGAACAATTTGCTAACTCAGAAAAAATGAACTTTATAAAGAAACCGTCGATAGGATAAATTCGTTATGGATAAACTTAGAGGGGTAATACAGAAATATGTGGGGTCCTTTAAAAATACATATTGGGCTCGGCTTACGCCTCGTCCAATATGCATTTTTTTCAAGGACATATCTCCATATTACCCCTCTGGGTGTCTACATTCCGGTAATTAATAATATCTCGTTTTTACTTTACAGTCACGGAACGCCTTTACTTTATACCTCGTATCCTTTACGCCAACATTTCCTCACCCTGTTCGTTTTGCAAACAACGATGATGTTCCAGATGATTCCCAGCACCTTCTAAATCTACATGGACAAATTCAATACTTTATCATAGTTTTGTACTTTTGGAGTTATTTATGAAGTGGATAGAATTTTGAACAATTATCATTATCTCATTTTTTAAATTTCTAAATTAAGGAACCAAATATATATGACCTCCTTCAACGATTCCGAATTCATACCACGAAGATAACCCTGTTACATATATACTTTAAAACTCCACCTATCTTTCGCTTCTTATTCTGATCGATGCGAACCGGAAAGATATTCGAAATCTGGTTAACTTGAATATTGTACTTTTCTTTTTCTTTTTTTTTTCTCTTTTATTGATAACAAACAATGATATAAATAACACACAGATAAACTACATAACACATTGACATTCGATGATTCTTTTCACATAGAATAAAGAAAAGTTATAAATAACTCAGATAAACTACATTACACATTGACATTTGATGATTCTTTTCATATATAATAAAGAAAAAAGAAAAGCTATAAATAACACACAGATAAACATCATACATTGAAATTTGATGATTCTTTTCACAAAGAAAGAAGAAAAAAAAGATATAATAAATTTAAGACAATAATAAAAATGATAATTATACTAATAATGATGATAATAATAGATAGGAGATGCTAGCTTGTATAATGGAATTATAAAGAATACAGTATGCTCCTATGTTAGCATGATAGGCCACCTTCTACACTTTCAAGAGTCCATAATGCCTTCATGCTAACACGCAGACTCCACAACTGGTTTTGTGGACCTGCTGGTAACATATATTTACATTTACCAATTAATAGAAACTTTTTTCAGCAATTTGTGAATCTGTACATTGTTATATGAAAATTCTGCAATATACTGATATGTATTTAAAGATGATTTAACAAAATTAAACAGGGAATCTTTGTTACAAGTTGTATCTGTCAATCTACACTTCATCTTATATTTAAAAATTTTTAAGGCAATGTAAGATATCAATGTGTTCATGCCATTGGTAAAATCTGTGTTTTCATAAAAACCTATTACAATATGCTTCCAACTTATTTTGAAACCTAAAATGGTACTTATTCTATGCCATATAAAATTTGAGTCATTACAGTTAAATAAAAGGTGTATTATATTTTCAATATCTCCACAGTAAGCACAAAATTTTTGCACATTTGGATTCCACTTGCTCACACTCAGGTTATTGTTTAATAATTTATGAAATAATTTATAATTAAATTCTGCTATATGCTTATCAGACATTGTCGAGATTTTCACATGATATATGGAAGCCCATAGATACCTGGGAGTATCAAACAATTCACTCCAGTAATTTTCCGTTATTGGTCTCAAAAATTTTTTTTCGATGAAAATTTTATAAAAAACGGATGATTTTATTTTATTTATTTGTGTATACCTGTTTCCTTTTAATAGTACAGTAGTACTGTGTCTTATATTAATATACTTTGCCTTTTCACACTCATATGTTTTTGAAAATTTATTAAAAATAGTCTTCATAATGAGGTATTCACACAAGATATTATTTTTGTATAAAATTTTATCATAGAAATACCTAATATCATGGAATATCCCATCTGCGTCATAGAGGTCTCTTATGTACAAAATTCCTGATTTAATCCAATTTTCAAGATAAATTGGTTTGTTTTTATGTGTAAAAAGTTTATTTTTCCATATTGGTAAAGCTAGAAATTCATCCGTGGATAGCTTTGGAAAATCTTTAATCATTTTACATGCATTGAATGCACAAATTGATTCCTTATAAAAGATGGGAATGTTTTTTAGCTCTTTGTAGTCATCTACATTTGTTAAATTAGTTTTTAGAATGTATTCTAATGACAATATTTCCCTGTTAAATTGATAGTTTAAGAATGATACAAGACTAGAATTTGTATTTAGTAACCTTGGAATCCAAGATGCCTTGGATGCGTTGAGTTTAGATTCTATGTCTATAATGTTTATACCTCCTTGTTTTTCGTCCCCAATAAGTGTATTTCTTTTTATACGGTCTTTATTATTCCATACGAAGTTAAAGATTAATTTATTTATTTGTTTAATATTGTACTTTTCTAAAATTGCATTATGAATATATATTATTACCTTACGCATTTATGGGGTTGTCTTTTTTTCATCCTTTATTTTTTTAAAAAAATAAAACATAATAAACATTATGAATTAAAAATTTGGATTGTATATTATAGCTTACTTTGACTTAAAACATTACAATTCGCAGAATTTGCAGCTAATTATGCATTTGTAGAGAAATTCTTGGAAATACACAACTTGATTTTTTTTTTCTTTTTAAATTCCGTTAGGTTATTGAAAAAAAGAGTTTCGATATTTATGAATTTTTAATATAGTTCATAGGTCTGCATAATTTTGAAAGAAGGAAAAGGAAAAGTTAGAACTGGCTTTAAATGTAACAAATGTGCGTCTTTACATTAAATTTCCGCTTGTGAAGGTTCTATAGGTTGTCATTATCCTGGATATTACTATCCTTGCAAAACAAGGATCCTGTGTCAACACATTGACGTTAGACCTCTGTCATGTTTTATTCAATATAAGTGGTTTGAACTTAGCGACATCTTTCGGAAAAATTGCAAAATGTGATTGTTTTTTCACATCTCTCAACCAATTACATTAAGCCATTCTTTGATAAACAACTTGTAACACATTCATATGAGATTGTACCTGAATCCTTATCTGACTATTTTTGAAAACCTTAATTTGATTGGTGTTTTACAATGAGAGAAGAAAGCCCACAAATATTGAATGGAATTTGCCAAGGGTCTAACGGCAGTGTTTTGACTCAGGACACCTGGCTTGCGAAGACAAACTATGACATACTCATCCAGTATTTTCTGTCAGCTTCAATTGATTTAATGACAAAAAGAAAATGAAAGTCATAACATTTCGTATATACAATCTACTAACAAAAAGATATTAAACAAAATGTACCCAAGTAAGTTATATTATTTTTGTAAATATATTTAATACAATTGTTCTTAAGGTACTGTTATTTTCTTTAATGCTTTTCTCGTTATTTCCAAATTAACCTATTTGCGCATAGAAAAAAGATAAAACAAAATGTTTGTTTTTTTGCGTCAGGAAGGAAATGTTCAATATGCCCTGTGAACAGGAAGTATCTGCATGCTTTATGGTTTTTTTTATTTTAGTTGCTCTATTTTTTTTTATGTTTTGTCTGCGTTGTGTCCATTTATTGAACATAACATACATGCAAGAGACGACATGAGAATGTTGAACATTTTATCGATAATCTGTTTGCTTAGTTTGCCCTGCTTATACATCTCAAAGTAAGTAACGAAATAAATCTATTATTTTTTATTTTAAATTAATTATATGTGACCAAATGAAGCATATATCTCTATATAATTTATATACATGTATATAATTTCAGCGCTAACAAATGTCACGCCGGGGAAATGTATGATCTTGAATCCAGCTCTTGTGTAGGCAGGAGTCATTTGTGAAACAAACCGACATTACCTTTTTTTAATTGGATTTCATATAATGAACACGGAAATATGTTATAGACCGTTTTCCTATTACTATTTTGCCAAGAAGTTATTCCCCTTAGCCGCCATCTTGTAGGACTTAGTAGTGATATTACTTCTTTGAGCAATCAATTTTAAACATGCATGCAAGGAATATATGGTGGGAAATATTAACAATCTTATAATCATGAATTATTAGAGGCTTTTACAAACGTGAAAAAAGTGTAAGTTGAAATAAGTGTTATTTTAACCTCAGTAACCATTATAATAAATTGAACTTGGTTGAATAATGAAGGGGTCTTGGAATGTTACCCTACCATATGGTGGCTAAGGGTAATAACTCCGGGGCAAAATATGTCATAGAAAAAGGCCAGGGTCTATAGCCATTGCTCAGTAAATATAATATAGTTGATTCTGAAATAAAAAAAATAATTAATTTCCGGAACGTGTTTCTACATTCATCTTATATGCTTAACTGAGCAGAAATTTATCACTTAATCTAGTTAAACCTTTAAATTTTAAAATTGTAAATTATCATAAAAGTATATGATACTAAAAAAATAAGGAAATCGGGGGGAAAGCCAGAGAATCAATTTCATAATTTCAATTCAATTTCTGTTTCTTCTTTAGATTGTGAGAAGGGATATTCTGGACCGAATTGCACTATAAGCTGTCCTTATCCTGGATATGGCAGAGCTTGTCAGCAAACCTGCTTCTGTAATGAAGACGAATGCGATGCTGCTACTGGGTGTATATACAATACAACAGGGGAAGGTATGGTTTGCTTTTAATAATTGTCATATTTTGATAAATATTGTGTTGTTAATGTGTTATTTTAATCTGAATTCCTATATATGAAATTCAAGATTTTTTTCATGTTTTTATTTTATTAGAGTGTAATATAATAAAAGATTTTAGGTTTATTACATGTTTATTTTTCAAATTTCTTTTCTTTTTTTTTTTGAAAATCTGTGATAATTTTACTCTTTGTGAGGGACTTATAACATATATTTATTACAATATATCTATTACAATTTTAAAAAACAAATGATTTTTTTGTACTTTTTCTAGGAAAAAAGACAGAAATTAGGATAAAAATAATTTCGAGTGCAAGATATATTGATGTGGATCTTCTTTATACTGCTCATCCAAAACTACTGAATAGCTTTCAAAGCACTGGTGTACTAACATATGGTAATCATGAAAACAGTCAATATCAAAGACTAAATAGACAAAGCGGAGTGTGGGTTTTATCGATGGTATTGGTTATTCTTTGTTTATTTTTGACGTTTTTATTTATTCAAAAAGAAAGTATTGCTATATGAGCCAAGAGGAAGGGTATGAAACTCATTATGAAGACATAAAGGAACTTTAATCATACATGTAACATCCATACATATTCTATGAGTTCTATTCACTGACGCCAAAAAATTTGTGATATTAGTTCTTTCAAGCCTTATTGAATAGTCTATGTAGTAACTATGCAGATTCTAATCAGTATATTCGCTTGGCTAGATTGGTGGTCACTGATGGAATGTTTTTACTATATTAAAAAAATTTACAGGTTTACAATAATGTAAAAACTGTGAAAACTAAAAACATCAAAATTTAATAGAAAATAACAGATTGAACGAGAACAACAAATTGTATAAAATGTGAATATTAAATAATGCGGAGCAAAAGATTATAATACAGGTGGGGGCGTAAACAAGCCATCCAACATGCCACCATAGGGTTTTTCCCAGCATATGTTGAATATCTTGTTAAGGGGGGATAGCGCCCCCTAGGGGTATTTATCACAGTTACTTTTTGTGATATGTCTATATATTTTTTACTCATCTATGTCTTGTCTGAGTATGATATGCTAGTTTCATAAGCTGGTGATGTACAGTATTGAATTTTTGCCTTTTAATGATGTACAGTTACATTTTCGATACAGATGTAAGCAATGAGACTTAAGTAGTCTTGACATTATATGTTACTTTGTACATATGTTTTTCTAACCACTTTACAAAAACTGCCTTTTACATTTTCATGTACATGTACTCTATTTTGCAGTTGTACTTGCAATTGTCTTTTACGGGGAATGTTAATTTTGATTGTGTTTTTTCCTCTGTCATTTATTTTCAGCCGCATGTTTTGTGAATATTTTACAGGAAAATAAATGACATTCAACTCTCTGATTATCTTATTTTCTATTGGCATTAGGCAGACATACATAAAGATTATAGTACAGCAATATTGTAAATAACATTGCAAAGATTTATATCAGAGGATATAAATTGAATGTTTGTGTATAAGGCAAATTCAATCCAAGATGCAAGAATCATGTTATACTTTTTTGATAACATCTATTATCTTATTACGGTACTTAGGTAATTTTGCTTGTACAATGTATAATTTGATTTTAATTTGTAGTGTTTTTTTAAAATGTCCTTTCGCATAATTAAGTACTACTGAATGTCAAATTTATTAGATATATATTTAATATCCGAGCACTGAATTGAAATGTATTTGCAAGATTTATGGATAAAGCTTTGAACCAATAGCAAATGGACTGATAAATTTATAATATACATAGGAAATACACTTATAAACACTCCATTGAAATACTTATTTATGTAAATTTTGGACATATACGAGTTTGGATAAATGAAAATAAAGGCATTTGGAATTAGGTTCAGTCAATGCCAAATTTTAAGAAACAGCTAATTTTCCTGACACACGTTTAAAATGAGATAAGATATCTCTCTGCTATCAAAAGATTTGTAAGAAAAAAGTTGAACAATATACAAATGCTTTTTTGATTATAAAATTGAAAATGTATTTTTTAAGAATATGTGAAAATTGTAATCTGGCTATGCATAGTTACCGATAAACAGTCCATACACACTGAAAAAAAATATTGAAAAAAGAAGTAAAAAATGTGCGTAGTCAACTCCCAACACGTTGTAAACTGTTATGAGTAAACGCAAAACTTGAATTTTTTTTTTTTATTTTTAGCTAAGCAGATATTCTTGAACCTCGTAGATTTTCAGGGAAGTCAGTCATTCTAGAAATTTCCATATAAATTCTTCAATTCAAATTGAATTATGAAAGATGGATTAATATATTCAAGAATATAAATCCGTTTAATGATCATTTTTCTATTTACAAGTTACAATATAATATTTTTAGCTTGATCAATGATTCAACTTCAGAAAACTGTTTAAAACTGTTTAGCAACATCATGAATTTTTAACTTCGATAGAGACGTCACCACATACTTGTGAAGTGCATCAAATTCATATCTATATTCCGAATGCTAGGACATTGACCAGTGAAGGTTATTTATCGTGCAAACGTCTCCCGTAACAAGGGGACTCTGATTTTAAGCTCTCGTCTGAGAGATTCCTGGCTTTCACTTGTTTCGTATACCTATGTAAATATTATAAGTTGACGGGACGTGTCAACTGAAAATCCATTCCAACCCTCCAGATCACAAAGCGGAATCCATACCATCAGGCTATCGTGATTTGTTCTTAGAAGTTGAAATTTGCCTTCATTTTAATCAAGATTATAGATGGTAAAGCAAGGTTATTTGCAAATCAATGTATTTTAACATTTCTATTAAATATAATTTTAGAGAAAGTTTGAGCAGCTAGGAAGAAAGACAATCAATTTTAACAAGACGTGATATTTTTCCGCGGTGTATCTGAATAACGGCAAATCATAATGTAATTATGAGGATCCTGTACATTTATTTTCACTAACACGATGATTTTCAATTAATTTCCTCTGTTAACAATTAACATTTGAAATCTATCACAACTGAATGGAATCTCGTTTTTACAATTTTTATCTGTGTTGGTTTCCTTTTTTAATGTGAAATAGGGTTCTATTGTACGAAAATAATGACAAACACCATGCTCTTGTAAGTTTATAAATATATTCTTTCTCAGTATCATATATTATCACAGCTCTGAAATAAATAAAAACAGTTGGGAATATTTTATAACAAAATATACATGTAGATCACTTGCCAGTTAGCACGGACAGAATGAAGAGTGATTTTCCTCTAATTGTGCGCATAGAAAAAACATAAAGAACTACCTTTCTTAATCAATAGTAATGTACACAGTAGAAACACTTTGGAAATTACATAAAACAATGTGATCAAATTATAGTAAACTATACTAGAACAATATTATTGTAGGGGCAACATTCAAAATCTATATATATCATACCTCTATGTACTATGTGAAATAAAGCCATAACACTCCAAATATATGTACAAATGCGTGAACTCTTAGTCAGTTATCCGCATACAAACAATACACAACTTTACTCTATTGCTCGTACACGTATTAAATAAACTGATATATGATATCATTACTTTTATTATTTACAAATCTATAAAATAATCAAAAGGAGTCTTCATACTTTATATTATAATTATAAATTGATAAGGGAAGAAGTGTGACATTTTATTTAATCGGTATGTTCTTTGACACAAGATGTATACGGTATACTTGTACATGTATATAAGATTGAAAGGTTAGATGTTCACATTGTATGAAAGCAAAAGAGTTTCCTTCTATGACTATTTGTTTTATAACATACATTTTAGCACATTCCTGATTAAAAAGATTAGGCCCAAGGAACATATCTTTAAGTATGCTTAATTCTTTCACACATGATGTATATCGATGTAAAGAAAAATGCTAAATATGTAATAAAGTGAATATACAAAATGCTGTGTACAATGTACATGATACAGTATACAGTGCATAATAGTTTTGAATCTCTCCCTCTAAAGCTATGAAAACTAGGGAAAATATATATATTAAGAATTGACTAAAATAGTTTTATACATGTATATAGTTATTCGTTCTATTCTCCATTATACTGGATTCACTATTTTGTCTTTCCACACATCCTATAAATGTGGTGTAGGAGAGTACACAAAGTTAGTGCAACATATCTAACCTTTTCTATGTCTTCTTCAAGATTTTGATATTTTACCAGTCAGGGAACCGTCAGAAAAAGGGCTACTGTGAAAAGAAGAGACAGCATTTTCGGGTCGATCTTTTGTATATGGAATCAAATTAAATGTGTAACCCACAACTTATCAATAGCAGTGCTTCAAGTACTTACCAATACATGTGTCTCTTCTTTGTAATATAATGACATGTGTCTGGTGAAAATGTTTTATTAAATTATCGAGACT
Source organism: Saccostrea glomerata (assembly GCA_003671525.1). NCBI lineage: Eukaryota > Metazoa > Mollusca > Bivalvia > Ostreida > Ostreidae > Saccostrea > Saccostrea glomerata. The sequence goes on along the minus strand of PRKT01000043.1, from coordinate 2,091,089 downwards.
TGTTTTGTTTTCGTGCTTAATAGTATCGAAACGTCTAGTGATTTATAAAAAGCAACATTGTTAAGAACTGCATTTAGAAGCATTGAAAAGTTCTGTGTTAAAGATTTTATTGACAAGTTTTGTATCAGTTTTGTTTTGATTCACTGCAATCATATGCCTTTCTTATTCAATTTGTTTTAATTACATGTAGATATATTACCATGTAACGTGACTACATTGTATAAATTTAGATTTATAGCAAATGAAAAAGGTTTCATTTGTATAATTGTTTTCTCTCTAATTGACTGTCAATGAAATATAGATGTACATGTACTTCTATCGAACATAAATTTATATCTAACGAGTGTAAACTTTACTACCTTCGGAAAGTGTGACCAGCACTTACCAGTAAGAGCCAATGAGCAGAAAGGGATCTTTAAACACTGAATTTGATTGCTTTATTCTAAAAACTAACTTTGGAGACTCTTATAATTAGCTATAGAAAGCTCAAATTAATTTTATGCGATTGAATCCGTGTTTAGATCCCACCTAGATGACTCTGATGGCAGGGATTTCCCGTCGTCGCATAAATGTCTTATATAAAATATCATCCCATTACTTGACGTTAGTTTTGAGCTGCTGTCTTTACTCTGTGAATGTAGAAAGAAACTACCGTATATTATTAATTTATAATGAACTTCTTCGATTATTTGTAGAAAAAAAATATACTTCTGATTAGAATTTTTTTCTGACGAGAGCAATGTGGCAACGCACTTTGAAAAAAATTACGCACTTTAAAAAAAAAATTCAAAGTGCGTTAAAATTGGAATAGTCTGGTGCGATTTATAGAAAAAAAAATACTTCTAACGGAAAATAATTATTATTTGGTCCAGCATAGTTTTTTAACCTAATTCGAGTATGCTGAATCCGAAAAAATATGCTGGCCTTCATGAAAATGGCGTTAAAGAGGTCAAAATGGCGATTCAAAATGGCGGACATCCAATTTTTCTAATTTTCTCTTTATGTCGTTAAAAATGGAGAAGTAATGAGTTATTATCTTACTGAGTGTAATAAATCTTTAAAAAATATAATAAAATGCTAACATTATTAGTTTAATTCAGAAAATTTAGCCGTTTTTTTCACTTAATTTGAATTTTCTCTGATTTATTTGTCTATTGTTTCTTTATTTTTCTTTGTTCAGGATTTTACATTTGCAAATATCCATACACTTCAGATTTGTATTTTTTCCTCTACATCTCACTTTTCTTCAATTGAATTATGGTTCAGCTGTAAGTTTAAAGTCAAAATGGCGATTCAAAATGGCGGATATTCCTTTTTTTCAAATTATTTCTTAATGTCTTTTACATTGGAGAAATGATTTGTGAATATCTTATTGAGCGAGTACAATTAACTAATGTAAAATTCCAATAGAACACTATTATGAACACTTTAAAATGGAAAATTTTGTCTTTTAAATTTAATTGTGTTGATTAGCTTAAAACTCAAAATGACTTCATATTCACTCGAATTTCGAAATTCTCGAAAATACTCAAACTGCTTAATTTTGAAAATAAATTACAGTTTGTTTTTTTATATATAATTATATTATATTGATTATTCCATTAAATATTTTAAACAAACAAAATATATCAGAAAAGATTCATGTTTTTCTGGACATAGTTAAACAAACTTGAGTTTTCAAATTTTCCCCCTCGTATTTTACCGTTTTCCAAAGCCTTTTATCTCCCGTCCACCTAAAATCACTCCTGATTCCAGTCTTTATCAACTTGCATTTCTACCTTAACATCCCTCATCACACTATCAAATATAACTGAGGAAATTCATTTCCGATTTCATCGAATACTTTGTTCTAGCTTTTTAGCACTTTTAAGTACTTAGTATTATCCCCTAACATCTTCTATTCCAGCTTTATTTTATATATTTTTATAAAATATTATTATATTTTATGTTTCACTCTGTCTTCGGAATTTTGGTTTTTTCAACAGTCAAGTAAAACGGTTCCCTGTGTTAAGGATGACAACCCACTTGGCACGTAAAAGATCTTTTCTCTGGAGTTCGAAAAAGAGTAAGCTCACAGGGGGCCACCAGAGAAACCAAAATCCTCCAAAAACCGATTATTTAAACTGATAGTCCGCCGAAACATGGCTGAAAAATAGCCGACTCAGCGTTAAACAATATACAATCAATCAACACTCAAGGAAAAATACATTTATGTTCAAATGTTAAAAGTCTATTTTGTTTTCCAAAACCTTATGCAAAATGAAGAAGAGGTACTGTGAGCAATTAGCTCACTATATGATACCCCTGTCACCCATATGAATACCTATGAATACACAGTGTCCATGTTTTGCTATGTGAAACCCAAAATATGTGTTGGATCAAAAAGTAAGAGTAGGTGCACAATGGCGATATGTAATAAAGGTTCTGTGACAGTTTATCAAATTTCATTCAGTGGTATGAGACGAGTTGCGGATAAGAGACGGCAACCCCAAAGCGTAAAAGACGGACGGACATACCGACTACTCTATACCCTCCTGCTTTTCAATCGGGGGGGGGGTGTATAAAAAAATCTCTTATATTCAAGACTTGTAGCTCTTTATTTCGTGATCGCGTATAGATTTGTTTTCGTTTTGGGAAGAAAGGTCATTCTTTAGCAAGAAAATTCTCAAACTTCATCATCTGGAATCACATTGTGTGCATATTTTGGTGAGAAAAGTTGTAAAATTATGCAATTTAATAGACCCTGCAGATTCCTCGTGATTCCTATATCACTTACAAGCTTTCGTACAATAGGCATAAGCCATTCTTGACTTCGATCTAGTGAACACTTCTCTTGACAACAAAATTTTCTTGAACACTCCTAGAATTTTACAAGGCAACTTGATCCACACTTCTTCGTTAGGATAGTGTAAAGTTGTATCAAGAATCGAGGAAGGATTGAACACAAACATTTTCTTCTTTCAGATTTTGTAAATTAAATTTTTTTTAAATTTATATACACTGTTCAATACATAATTGGTGGAGGAGGACCGTTCACACCATGAAATATTTGGGAATGCAGTTGAATTTTTGACTGAGAATAACAAAATGCAATTGTAGGGACACAGAATCAGAGCTGGACAATCAAAAATAATTATGGTTTACGTATATTATACTGATAATTCTTAATAAATATGTTTATGTTTGGATATTATAATATATTCAGATTTATATGATGTAACAATACTAGCAATCTAATTGCTCGTGGTTCATCATTTTAAAAATCATACTAAGTTATGTTGCAGTAGATCTTCCACATGAACATAAATATTTTTTTCTACACTGGACTAAAATTAGATCAAGAATTTCCGACAACTGATATGATTTAGCAACCCTCGAACTACAATGTTCACTCGCCTTAATGCTCGAAGAATATTGCTCTTGGGGTAGCTTAATTTTCATATTGTCCTCAAAACAGCAATTATTGTATGATATTATTAACTTTTTATATGAAGAAGCATGATACATGTATGATGGATAATAGGTGAAATGTCTTTGGAATTGTCCTCAAAAATTTATCTTAATAATAGAAGTAATTAAACAAAAATCCGTTTTATAAAAATCCTAAGTCATTAATGAAAATATCCATTAACTTCCATCACATATTTGAACATTATTTCATGAATTAAAAAAAACTGTTATTTATTTTCTGCAAAACAAATCAGAATTAAGCAGTTTGGGTATTTTACGAAATCGAGTGTATAACACGTCATTCGAATTGCCATTTTGAGCTAAATAACACATTTTAAATTTAAACAACTAAATTTTCCGATTTAAAGTGATCATACTAGTGTTCTATTGGAATTTTACCTAGTTGTACATCGCTCAATAAAATGTTCACAAATCATTTCTCCTATGTACCGACATTAAGAAATAATTTGAAAAAAGAAATATCCGCCATTTTGAATCGCCATTTTGACTTTAAGCTTACAGCTGCACCATTATTCAATTGTAGAATAGTGAGACGTAGAGGAAAAAATACAAATCTGCATTGTATGGATATTGAAAATGAAAAATCCTGAACAAAGGACAATAAAGAAACAATAGACAAATAAATCAGAGAAAATTCGAATTAAGTGTAAAAACGGCTAAATTTTCTGACTTAAACTAATAATGTTAGCATTTTATTATATTTTTTATAGTTTTATTACACTCAGTAAGATATTCACTCATTACTTCTCCATTTTTAACGACATTAAGAGAAAATTAGAAAAATTGGATGTCCGCCATTTTGACCTCTTTAACGCCATTTTCATGAAGGCCAGCATATTTTTTTCGGATTCAGCATACTAGAATTAGGTTAAAAAACTATGCTGGACCAAATAATAATTATTTGCCGTTAGGAGTTATTTCCAGCCTTCTTTTTAAAAATCAGGACCAGACTAGAACAAAATCAACGCACTTTGAAAAAAAATTTCAAAGTGCAATAAATTTTTGACACACTCAACGCACTTTGAAATTTTTTTTTCAGAGTGCGTTAAGAGTGTACATAAACATTTTTTACCATGGAGGCATAAAACGCACTTTGAAAAAAAATATGTATGAAACAAAAAATTCTAGACTTAGATTTTACTGATAGAGGGAATCAATTTGCTATAGTTATATCTTTCGAAAAACATTTTTTTTAATTTATATGTACTCATTTAGCCCCATTGAGAACAAGAAGAAGACGAATAGAAGGGTCCCTCATCCCATCATTTTTTTCTTAAACGTTGTACATAGCCGTTGGTACCAAATTAAAAGTTGACCCCCAGGTAAGCACCAATTTTTAATGCATACCTGTATCATGTATATTTTTGCAAAACATTTGTGTGCCTACATGTAATCCTCCCCCACCCTTCCCGGTACTGATGCCTATGCTACATCCAAATATATGTATTTACATAACTGCTATGACGTTGAAAACTTTCAATAAATTTAAGTTTAATACATAAAATGCATGCAAACTGGAAAAAATTAAATATAGTAAAGCATTTAAGCGAGAAAGAATTTTCAAAGTATGGAAAAATCAAAATCGCTCACTTTCACATTCAGAGGAAAATGTGTTTTATGAGAGAGGACTACCTAAGTTGTTAGAACTTGTGTGCGATCCCTTTACATATTGTCAATAAAATATGTTCAAAACTTCACATTCAGAAGTGACCTCGTCACAGGAGAGTCATCAAACAGGTCCAATTATTTATTATACCTAAGATTTGCAAGAATATTGACCAATCCATACACATTTTTCAAAGTGCGTTAATATGGTGGATATTAACGCACATTGAAAAGAAATTTTATTTTTTCAAAGTGCGTTGATTTAGTTCCAGATTTAACGCACTTTGAATTTTTTTTTTCAAAGTGCGAAATTTTTCAAAGTGCGTTGTAACAGAGCAACATATGAATCATAAACAGAAAAAAACAGTCTTTCAAACACAACATCAACGCAGTTTAAATGTTTTGAAATGACCCAAGAAATTTTTACTTTTTCGTAAGCTGGTAATTTCTTTTCTCGTTAAATCTTTGAATAAGAAATGATTTTGATCGATCAAAGATATCTTAAGTTATACACTTTTTAGCGAGTCTTAAGGATTTTACCCACTTGCACTCAAAGGTTGGTAATGATAAAACAGTAAAAACATTGTTCAAAGGTTAAACTGCTCATAGTTTGTAAACATTATGAGCATATTACATAAACGTACCTTTATAGACTGTAATTGGACGATTTTTGGAGGTTTAGCTGATGTGTCTTTAAATCCAAAACGATTCTTCAATATGAGAAAAATAAGTATAACTAATCTAGTTAATTGCATGATAAACATAGATTTTATATTATAAAGTACTTGGCATAACTTAGTCCAGATCAGAAATGAGATATAAATATAAAAATATTGCATCTGAAAAGATATATCATTGCATTTCTTGTACCCGTGCAATGGTGTTGGACGGGATTTAGTATTGCATTTGTTTGTATATCGGTTTATTCTTGTTCGAAACGGAATTGCAGTATTTTGCACAGGAATCAATGTTAAACAATCATGTCTTGATTTACTAATATTAAGGAATTTCATTTGATTGTCTTATATCCTTAACAAGAAATAAAAATTATTTTTTGTTCTCGTTAAATCGATATTCATGAGTAAAATGTCATTTAAAAAAATATTTTCTGAATATTCTCCCGAAAAATTCTTTCTAAAAGAACATTTTTGTCTGATGTACATAAATTTATTTAACATTTTTATATATATAAAAAAAGTATTTATGGGGGGACTTATGTCGTTCGTCGTCAAAGCAGCGTTATGTGACGTCACAATAGCGACGTTTGTTTTTTCCCCCGCTGACTTTTGCAACTGTGATTATAGGCATACCATTATTATTAATCAAAAATGTACACAGTTTACAAAAAGAAATTTTTTTCATCATTTAAAACAGTTTTATTTGATTTATGGAGTTTGTTAATATCAGAATTCTTTTCCTTTGGTTGATAATTCATAGAAATTTTAGTTGTGAAGAAATACCTCTATGGTATGCTGATATAAAAATGCAAAAAAATATAAGATAAAATTCAGCAAAGACAGCGGCTTAAATCAGGGAAATATGTTTAATTTTATGATTACCATTCATTGTATTTTCTGGATAAAACTAAGAAAAAATTAACAAATGTACTTGTAACTATATTTACTGATTGATTCATAGTGTATGTAGATTTTATTGTATACAGTCATTCCTAGGTTCTATTCGGTGGTGGTTGTTGACGAGGAAG